>PDGT01000011.1:434988-653509 GCA_003671415.1 Megathymus violae | reverse complement strand
AAGAGCTTCCATGTGTGCGAGTGAGTGATACGCTTACACCTACAAGTGAGTGATTGAATGTTTACTGCTTTTGTTTTTACCAAAACGTTAAGTTAATGTCGTTGAATAAAATACTCTTTAAGACATAATGTTGCGGAACTCTCCAGCATTAACAGTGGAGCTCAGTGGATATAAGTATGTCAGTATTACCCAACAATTCTAGCACGGTGGCCGCCCTCCCCAGGCCGGCCACGTTAGTCGCGACGCATCGATACGCGCCCGCGTCGGCCTCCTCCATGTCCGGTATCGCGTACTCTACTGTTGTGCTTTGTCTGAAATGGTATTCGGTTAGCATTCAACAATAATAATTAGAATGCAGTTCACCTATTTCAATCTGCATCGTAAGTTTTTTTTTTTTCTAGAATTAATATCGCGGTTTGTCGCACTCTTAGTCTACATAATTGAAAGGTAAACATAAAGAAAGGTACGCTTTAAATGTTATGAAAAGCTCATAATTTTCGTTCGGAATTCGGTAACCTAAGCGAGTGATAATTAATTTACAATATTGTTAATATAAGTACGAATTTGAACTGTAACGGGTTCTCACGATTTATTGCATTTTGATATTTCGACACAAACGCATGGCGTGACCATAACCGATTTTCGACGTCACCGTGTTCCATGTAATTGGGTTAAAATATCAAAATACCGAAATCGTGAGTGCTAATCGACACTTAAAATGTATAATATTATAATAAACGTATAATAATATAAAATTATATCGTTTAGAAATTATTTAACAATAACCACATAGCTACCTACACACCTAGTATGGAGTAGACTGACATTTAAGTAAGTAAGTCTTATATTACAAAAGGATACTTACAAAGCATTAATTTCTTCCATGATACGCTTGCCATTCTTGGTCCACATAGCTCTGACGGGCACCAAGCTGTCCACTCCGCAGGACAACACGACGCGCTCGTGGTACCGAGCTTTAATCTATACACGATAAACTACTCTCTACTCTACTCTTATTATATCTATTATTATATTCGGACAGCAGTTCTTGCTTTCTAACCTTCTTCTCATTTCCTGGCCGACAACGCATCAGTGATGCCTTCGGTCTTGCTGATGTCCATGGGCGACGGTGACCACTTACCATCAGGTGGCTCGTCTGCTCGTTTGTCGGCTATTACCATCTAAAAAAAATTCTTTTTATATCATAAGTAAATGTAATGTACATAAATGTATACGAGTTGAGAGGGTAGTTGTCAACCGGCGTCTTTTGAAGTCAGTGTAGTGACGGACACGTTACGGAGCAGACGTGCACTTGCGTAGTGGGCGTGCGAGTGCTCCCAGTGTCCGTTAACGTGAATATCATAAGGACCACCGCACATTACAATAAATATACAATAAAAAAGGTGTGTTGCAAAGACAGTTGACCGACAGTTTTATTGTTTCTTCCTCGACCGGTATTCTCCAAGTGTTACATATCGTCACGGGCTGACCACTTATCGTCACGTGCCCTATCTATGTGTATATCAGGTTGTATATAACAACGTGAACTTTCTACGTAGAAAACTTTTAAGACCAGTTTCTTCCTCTGCTTCTCCTACTGCGATAAAAGCGAAATAAATCATGCCATTACCTTTTGCGGAACTGTTAAGTACGGTGCATCTGTAAAATAAAAAGCATCGAATTATAAAATAATATGTATTAGAGTCTCAGTGAGTTTAAGGGACATGTTGTTGTTTAAAAAAAATTAAAAAATATTTCGAGGGTCTTATGGATATTTGATTCAATAATTCAAAACTACCATTGCCAGGTACCACGGTTTGCGCGGAATATCTCTAAAAACAAATACAACACACACTACAGATTAGTGTTAACAAAAAAAAATTGATATCACATTGATAAGATTTTTCACAAGTGTTTTTTTGTAGCTGTCTCGATTTGAACACCAAAATACGAATTATTTTAACTTCAATATATCAAAGTTATGAACAAAAATTTGAGCATAAATTTTTCATAGAGTTACTTTAAATCCACCCACAAACCTGGCGATTTAGCTTGAACTGCAGTGGGAGCGATCCGCCGAAACACCTGGCCATAATTGTCGTGTCCATTTATCTGCGAAAATTAGTTTAAAACTTTTAAAAGTTTGTCTAAATCCCTAAACATAGTCACAGCGCTCTATACCATGTAGATTACCCTGACAGTTCTGTTTCTAGTAGAAAGTTGCTTTACTAAATTGGCTATCTATCGCTAGATACAATATATGAAATGTTTTCAATGTGCTTCAGTAACAATATAAGAATTAACTAACGAGCAGGTTCGTTGTTACCGTTCGGTGTGAGAAATGTAAATGAGACGGGTGACCATCATTACGCGAGCCACTCGTTTGCAGTCTGCTAAATTAGGAAAATACGTCACTAAAATATTCAAGTGAAACAACATTAAGATCTTCATAGTTTTCCTGCAAAAAAAACATCAAAATCGGTTTAGCCGTTTAGGAGGAACTCAGTGACATACTATACACACAGAAAAATTATATATACAAAGATACTGCGAGCTCAGAGTACAATATTTTTACTTACAGCAATGTAAAAGAATTCATCTGGCGGTACAAAGGTATTTGCTAGGTACACTTTCTGGCCACCGTCCACTTCCTTGAGCGGCACCTCAAAGATCGTCTTTCCTGCCAGATCGAGTATTTCCGCGAAGTCGATCTTCACCGGAACATCGTCTTTGGACAGCGATATCATCAGGTTGTTGTATGTCCCTGGAAGGTACATTTGTATATTTAATAACAAAAATGAATATCGGTCCACCTCCAGCTTAAGAAGGAAATCGTGTGGGTCATAAACTCCCTCCATCTCCAAACGTTCGCAGCGCGAGTGAGGAATTTGGCTCGGGGTCAAGGATGAATGGAGACCCTTATATCTCAAATATATAAATTTCATGTAAAATCTTTGTAAGGTTACCTCGCAGCGGCCTGTAACTTGTCTCAGTCATGGACGATGGTATCTCCACTGAGAAGCCATGGTTGAAGGTGAGGTCCGAGAGCCCCACTACCTTCACGGAGTAATCCTTCTCGCTTCCTACTGTAATGCTCCAGTTACCTGGCTCAGGGTCTAGTACTTTTACAATCTGTCAAGAAATTTTAATATAATTAAAAACTATTTACTATAATATTAATAATTATAATTACACTCGTTATGAGTTTATCAGTCAGTTATATATAAATGTAAATACTATATATAACTGATACTCGCGATTGTTCTTGTCTGTTCTGTATTGTGAATGCATCCAGGACAATTTGCTGTTTTGAATTTCCGAATTGGAATTTCTTATAGGTTTTACTATAAACCGTGGCTAAAGTATGTACTTAACATCACAGAACACATTTAGTTGTACTTTTTAAAACAAGTTTATTCCATCAGTAAACATTTTAACAATAATATTGACTGACCATTATTTCTGACAAATCGAGCGTGGTGACCAGCTGCGGTGGGCCGGTGAGTCTCTCTCCGCTGGGGTTCACCACCTCGATCTGAGGCTTGGAGCCGGACACCGACACCGTCACCTCGCCAATCATCTTGTCCACTCTTATCTGGAAGAGTATCACAAGGACGCCTAAGATTACTAGTGCCGCAAACGATTCCGCGCAGGTTAAAACTTGGTTTGTAATTGTTACCTTGATTTTTAAAAAGTGCTGAGGAGTTTCTTTCACCGTTTCTTGCTCTCAATGTTAAAACACCTTTTCCAAATAGTAGAAGAAGCAAAAAATTAAGTACATAAGTGTATTTACAAAATAACTAAATTATTAAATGATTTTGAATTGATATGAGTACTGGTTGACACCATTCTCTCCCTACATTTAAGTAGACCTAGTGAAGTATACCCTGCCGGGCTCAAATCAAAAGTCAATAAATTGGAGCATGCAATGAAAGTCGTGTATCTGCTTACAATTAGCGTACAGTACCTAATAACAGTTTTAGAGTATAAGAGATTCTATCCAAACTTGAGTCCGTGGCAACCCCCTCTGCTGGTGGTTCATTCTGCTAGAAAATCGATGAGGAATTGGCACCAGATCTCTCCTGCTGGAGGTTCCTGGGCTCTGTACCACCTACTTAATCGCGACCGTTTTACCCGCCCCGTAGAATCAGCAGTAAAATCTTTTAATTTGTTTTGTTTGCAGGGCCGCCTCCGTTGTTTTGTTACACATTGTGCAATTTACTTCATGTAAGCAACACCGCGTTAGCTAGTAATTAATGTCTTCTAATTACTAGGTTGTACATATTATTAATATATACTAGTTTCTAATTAGTATACCAGAATATAATATATATTTTACCTCCTGTGTGTAATTATATCCGGCCGGCCTGATTGCCGAGGCTAAGTTGACTGTTCGACCTTTTATTGAACTTCTTACAAAATCCAGCACCTGCCAAATAATAATATTCTGTTATTATAACCATTGTCAATAATAACAATGTAAAAAACCATAAGGGCTAAAGAAAAAAATAATTTACTTTTGGTTTATATATTATCCTGTAAAATTATCCTAACAAACCGAAGACTTACGAGTCATAAAAAATATATACAATTCCCGCATGCCTACATATAATAGTAATCTCACAATACATAACTCAGCCACGCCTCCCCAATACCATTCATCAAACTTGGTATCACAAACATGTGATAGGCTTAAATTTTAATTGGGATAGTAGTCCATACTTCTTCCATGACATTTTATGTACACTTCTTGACTACTTGAATCTCGGTCTACGCAATGTAAGACTACTGAGCTCTTACGAGTTGAAATGAATGATATAATTCAATTAGAAATTAGAATGAATTACTAGTATTATATTTCATACACGTAAGACATCTTTTAATTAATAAACATTAATGTATCTTCTCACCCTGTGTACATTAGTTTTTTCCAAGTTAAAGACCTGTCCGGAACTAGCAGATGCTATCTGCTGGTACACCTTGTAGGACGGCTTGTGAAGATCATTGCAGTGTCCCGTCAGCACAAACACCACCTGTTATTATTAGGTATGAATTTTTTTTCTGACATTTCACAATACGCTTTACTAAAACACTCATTCTCGATGTGAAGCGTAACTCATTCTTTGATCTTTCAAGTCGAATAGATATTCGAAGAGCTACTCCTTCGACGATTTATTAATTTTAAGTATTCAAAGGAACGATTTATATAGGTTCTGTACCAGTCCAATCACACCTACGACCACGAGTCGGGAAGGTGAGAAGAAACCTCTTACTCCTCAAAATATTTTCAATATTTATGGCTCTTGGGAAACTTTAATCATCCACAATAGGTTACGAATCACTTATTGTTAAGATGTTATAAATTTTTGTCACTAAATTATTATAAAAACTAATAACATCGCTGTTACATTTACGGTGGTATAAACTGTATGACACTGTGTATTGCCAAGCCATACGGACCTGACTCTGTTTCCTCTGCACCATGTCCAGTACTGTCGAGACCAGCTTGTGATCTGATGCAGTAGCATCCGTGAACACGTATATGGAGGACCTCGGGAGACTGAGATTTAAGGCGAGTTGAATACCAGTCAAGGATTTCTCAGGACAGTCCCCTCCACCGTATACCCGGACAACGTTCATCGCAGCTTTGAATACCCTTTTGTCCTTCGTTACTGTTGCTGGGCCCACCACTAGCGGAACAACAAACGCTTTTGTTATTGCAAATAAATTACTTTTATAAAATAAATTTGAAGCACTAAATCCCAGTTCTGAGTACACAAAATGCATTCTGTGACTGACTGACTCTGTAATATTGGGCCAGAGAGGATGGTTAAGAGGGATGATGATGGTTGTATTAGTTTTCAGGAACAAGCCTTGAGAGCAATCAGTAAGGGGGTGCATCTATATACCTTAGCCTCCTTGTACCCATCAAGTGATCCTGAAGTACTATTAAGGGTGTAAAAAGTGAACATTTTTCTAAAAAATTTTAATTTACTTTGTTATTATTTGAATGTTGTTATTAACATTGAGTAAACCAGCACACGCGCCATCTGATAGTAAGTGCTAAGCGCAGTCTAGCACATATGCAATTATCAGCTCAGAAGAAAGCAATAAACCCTTTTGATTAACTAGTTCTCCAGCACACAATCACAACCCTCATCAAGCAATCGAATCGAAAGCGAAATATTTTACGCCCCAAATCCACACGCTGCTCCTTGCCACCATGATTTAAATGTACGCTATTGCCTTAATATCAAAAATAAACCAACTTACATGGATCATGAAATGGAACAAACACGAAATTGGATATTATACTGCTCTCTTCCAACGCAGTCTTGAGTATCATTTCCGCACCTTCCCGTAATTGCCGCAAATCATTGAACATGGATCCCGTGGTATCGAAAACGAACACCAGACTACTCTTGCCATCGTCTTTGTCCACCAAATTCGCTTTGGTCAAATTAGCTCGCTGTATCACTTGAAACCCGAGTGCGGAAGGCGCGAAAATCAAAAGTAACGGAAGAATAACCGCCATTTTAACTTGTATGTTAGTATTTTTTGTTATTTAACGTCATTAGTAATATTTAATTTTGTTGTTCACTACGCACTGTTCCGATGCCAAATACTTACGGCCATCGCGAACCTATTGACCTTATAATCAATGTAGGTTAGAAATGTGAAGTCATTCGTCTTTATTTGTAAATATAAATATAATTATGTAGCCGTCCGTAGTTCATTCAGTAGAGTTGTTTCCATCTATGCCACTACTGTGAATAGCTAAGAAAATATATATTTTTCATCAGTATTTATTATTCCCCATTTTATAACTGTAACCAGTGTAAACCTACATTTGATTGCATAAATATTTTCCTCTTTGTCTGAAAGTGATTGTGGGTCAAATAATGGCAGCCCGTTAGAATTATTAGCACCCTTTTTGATCTTTTTCAATGTTTGCATAAAATCGTATAGGCAAATAAGCAACCATTAATATTTTAATACTAAACATTATAAACACTCGTTGTCGTATATTTATTTAAAGGAGAGAAATGAAACTTATCATATGAACCGATGCAACCTATTCAACAGATGCTATGGCCTAAATGGTCTTTAAGGTTGATAATATATAGTAAATTACTTTGGTATTAAAAACTGTGACCGATGTAAATGAGTCAGGCAGTCGTCTAACGAATATATATAGATAGGTCAATTTGAAATGGACATAGAAATATGTTTCAAGAAATCGCAAACCATCGTCTCGTTTGCTTAAATCATTACTTAATGACGCTGACAACGGGGTGATGGTTGTGGTGATGTTGTGTTGCTGTTGATGTTTGGTGTTAAATGAATACGAGGTCTGCTTTATAAATCACATTTTTAAATCATGAGATATGCCGGTCTAAGATACGATGATGTGAAAACCGGTGATAGCTACTTTTTAGGAATTATTTAACACTTGCTTTTACGATACATGTAGGTATATATTTATATATTTCATAGTAGAAATAGTGTATATATGTGTGTAGAAATAGTGTGTATATCACACACACACACACACACACATATATATATATATATATACAATGTAATGTATAACTATATATTTCATATGTTTCCTTATTTGTAAGTTTTATGTAATAAAAATGACCTTGACTCGGTGAAGTTTGCGGATCCTTCACATGGAGCACTTGACCCCTGTGCCAATTATTTCATATATCATCATATCAAGAGTCATAACAAAGTTAAAAAGTTAGTAAGTGTTATAACGATGTTGTTTGCCGATTTATCAACATCTTGCAAGTACGACTCGTTTCAACGTCAAGAAATAACCTTAACGCAATAGCATCACACTGCAACATTACTGCCTAGAGCGAGTTGTATTCTACGCTGCTCTAATGCGTAACAGAGGTAATTGAGCGACCAATCACAATGTTGGAAGTTCTTATACCATCGAAGACCTCCGGCGTAGTTTAACGGCTGCAACTTAACCGGGAAGGACAACATACAGCCATTTCAATAACCTATCTATCCATGGTTTTCATTATTTGTAATCAAAATTTCGATCAGACGATATCCTTATATTTTATCGATTGATAAGCATATCTATTTTATGGTTCTGTCTCATATCATCTGGCTCTTTAACGCATTTCAAAATTCTTGGCTAGTTATCTGAAGGTTAGCCTTTCTGGCATAGGTCCTTTACATACGTCAAACTGCTATTTCCCGAACGTAAACAGTATAGTAAGAATACTCACGGAAATAAAACAGTAATATCCTCAAATAAATAAGTTATACACAAGAGGCAACTACTTTTTCTACATATAACATTAACGCACGATATATAACTTAGTTCACTAACACCAGGAATAAACAACATTGTCGATCACCATAATAGTAATACGCACATAAGGAAAATACATTTTGTTTCCGGTTCATTCAAGTCTAAAAAAAAATGTCTTTAATAGTTAAAATTATTCGATTAAAATATACAAACGTTAATATATTAAATTAATCGTTGATTATGCGAGTAAGATTCTATAAATAAATATTGAATTAAACGTTGTTTTTTTATGTTTTTACACAATTTAACAGTATTTACAGTTGCATTTTATAAGTATAATAATCAGAACGTTCCAAATAAATTTAATCTATCGCGGTGATATTTGTGAAATGTATATTATAGATTTATCTTAATTTAAACTTTAAGATTGATTATTGAGAACGCGCATTAAGTCTTGATAATAAAGCACGGAACGCAACAAAAACAAATGACAATTAGTGATCACTTATCCAACTACGAGCTAGAAAGGCTTCAAAATAAGCAAAAACAATAATATATATACATGCGTATGACGGCGCTTTAAGTGCCGTATACAAACATATGAATACTAACCACTCAACGTTTCTACTCTTACAAGGTCCGTTGCAGTAAACACTCCACCCGATAGAGGTAGTTAGACAAAAATGCTTTATACACAACAATGGGTCCTTAAATTTTTCGCCCATATCCTGATTCCTATAAGATTACTAAATTGTAGTCAGATGAGCTGGGACCGAAGTTGATGTAACAGGGTTATCACTGAAATAAGATCGGTTTCCTGAACACCTTACAAATATATTGGTGGAAAAGTGTACCGAAAAGCAATGAAGCGTATGAATGAGTATCTACTCGTAGTAGGTCAGCATTGCGATATAAGTATATTTTGATAATATTTTAATCCTTGAATTTTTTTTCACAAATTGTAATTGTATGAGTATTGTACAGTAAAAATAAAAATAATTAAAAATAAAATATTTATTAATTAAAATTCACACTTCACACACCGATAGATGTCATTTCTTATCGTTACTTACTAGAAAAACAATATAACTACATATTTACCTAAAAATTGCTCAAAATTGCCCTCAACAGTATTTATTTGCAAAATGGCCTTTCGACAAAAGACGCCTACATCATAATAAAATATAAGCTCGATACTCGTCTCCTTATGTCTATCTAAAGTCCATACACTATTAGATTTCAATGTTACCCGTGGTAACATATTGACCTTTGGAGATAAGTATATTTATGTGTACACCGCTATAACGATCGACACTTACTGGTTGACACGGAGGTACATGTATGAAATGTAAGTATAAATATATAATACTGCCATATAATTAAATTTCCTCTACATCTTTCCCAATATTTGCATATTTAACTTATATAATTCTTTATGAAGATTTCGAGTGACGTCAACAAAAATGGCAGGTGTCCCACAGGGCTCAAATTTAGGTCCTTTTCCGTTTTTCGTATACATCAATGACTACATAAATAAGCATATTATCAATTAAGTTACTGATATTTAAGTATTTGTTAACATTTTCAACATTTAAATGTGACGTAAAAAAAATTAAGTTCAGGATTTAAACAGTACTGTGTCCCATATTAACTTCGATATCAAAGGTACACAAAAGACAGCATATATTTCTAATCAATAGTAGAACACTGAAACAAAACCATGTGCAATACTATGGCAGTTTGAAAAATGGAAAAGAAAAGATAATTCACTAATAAATCCAACATTACACTCGCGGCTCCAACAAATCAATCATAAGTGCCGTTTCACTATTCGATGTTGGGATTATTAGTACTCAATATAGAAATGATGACACATAAAGAAATGGATCTTTCACTAGCAACGTTTTACTTCAATTCTATACATACAACACGTACCTATAGCAATAGGTATCATATAGGTATTACAAAATACTACATTATGATAATCAGAACACATGTTGACTTATAATCTCATAGAACTTATAGAATCATTATTGTATATAGATATGTGTCATATTACATTGTGTCATATTCTTTAGAACACATATACTGGTCATTGCTCATCTATCGGGATCCAAATCTCAAGATACTTGAGCTCTTAATGTTCTTTATAATACTTTAACCATTCTGAACACACACAATTTATATGTACATACCTGTCGATATAAATATAGGGATGTTGAAAATTATTAATAAGGGCCAATATTTCGATGAATCGGGTAAAAACAGTGAATTAGATTATATATTAAGTAATTATAGTCACAAATGCTCCCATGAGGTTACACCGTAAAACACTCTATCGTCTTTACATTTTGAGCAGGGCAAAAGTTATTCTTAAATCTATTAAATTATTCGAAAATATCAAATTAATACTAACTTGAAATTTTATCGCATACAATATATTTCAAATCTATAAACAAATATTAATGTTGCATCCAAATAAAATATTTTTTGTAAAACACTTCAAATAAGCACTTTAAAGAAACATTCTTTAGCAATTTAGGCACCACAAAATAAAGTAAACAATTCGGTAGTTCTGTTTCATTCAATAATCTTATTTTACATCACCAAAATACCATAGCGTTATTAAAATGCAGTAATTACCTTTGGCAAGTATGATGATATATATTAGAAATAGAATTCTTACTTACATATAAATTTTAACCTGTTCAAGTCATGGATGTATTAAGTCTTTACTTATGAAGTTACCGTCGCAGTAAATGTTTTAGAACTAAAATTGTATCGTTAAACTGAACGCTATTTATTTACAAAATGTAGCGTGATTCGTCATAATTCTGTCTCCTTTCAGCCGCGAATTGTAATGGTGAGATCAAAATTTCTTTCATACGTCCTTGAATACGAAGCGTGTGAAAAAATTTGTATCACATAAAAAAATATAGTTTCGGCGAGAAATTATTTTAAATAAAATGTTTTCTAGTAACACATTTAAATTTAAAGCGGCTGGTATGCAGCCGGCAACTTCAGGATAAGACTTGGTCTACCATTTGCATAATGAACACGGAAATATGTCAATATAATATAACTTTTCTGTCCTTGCCGACACAAAGCTTAATCTTTGAGATTGTTATCCTTAGAAACATTTTGATAAAATTATTCTAAATATGATAAAGACCGTCTCAAAATCTACTGCATAGTTTTAAAGTGCTAAGTTCATAAAATAATATTTTTTTTTATCTATAAGTGAGCAGAAAATCATGAATCTACACTAGTTGTAAAATAGTAGGTAAAAGAGGAAAAAAAACGCGTTTAATAGCGTCTTTAGGCGTGAATAAATGATCTGTCAATTTAATTTACTTGGTGCCAATTGTCAATTTTAACATTTGACATCACTTTGACATTAAACAGATAGATGCACTGGATAAAAATTAAAAATTATTTAAACGCAACCATGGTCAGTCTTCAGCGCGATTTTTAACAAAAACCAAAATATGTCGCGTGAAAAGAACACGATTTAGTTCGGTCTGATACTGTCTGACCTTCGAATAGTACTATTTTAGCACATAAGCCCTCTTACATAATGTTTATTTTAATGAAGACCAAAGCTATAGATTTGTGCCGGACACTGTAACAGCAGCGAGGGGCAAAATGTAATCAGATCGCATTTATTATCTGCAACTAACCACGATAACTCCACACTACATCCTGTAGTACAATCCCGAAGATTCTGTTCGCTCTCGTACGGACGTCCGATGTGTATACAACTGTACGTTCCGATCGCTCAGAGCGAGTTACGCTAAACAAAATGTACATCGATCGAAGCATCGCCCGAATTTCTAGTGTTGTCCGACTTTCAGTGTTACTTAGTTGGAGCCACAGTTACATGACGCCCCTCGCCGTGTACCTATATTTTATAACGTAAATTGCACTAAACAAACTTACCTCTAAACAATACAATTAATTGTAGACAACAGATGTACAATTTTGTAAATAGGTCGATAGTAAAATTGGTTTATGCAATTAAAAAATATTTTGGTATAAATATTGTTTTTGTATACATAAACTGTAATATATTATGTACATTATTATACATACAGACTTAATCTGCATTGGAGCAGTGGTGGAGTTCACTTCAGACCATCTCAGTGGTAGAGTAGATACCCACGCTCGGTATGAGACATACCAGTATATACCAAAAATAAAATTTAAGTTGTACGCAATATATGTAGATGTTACATCAGAGGTATTATGAAAAATAGTTTTATGGGCGATAGCTTTTAATTACGTAAAATCAATTGGCGATGTTAAAAATAAATGTTTTTTTAATTTCCAACTTTTTAAAATTAAACTAATATTTTCCCGAAATCAAAATAGCCTAGTATAAATTTCTGGCGTCGAATTTAAACTTCGAATACATTGTAGATACGTAGTTTGTTGCAGCGGATATTTGTAATTAAAAATTTTAGCATCTATACCCGTCCACTAACTCAACGTAAACCTCAATAAAAAGACTTTAATAAAACTATCAAAAATTAAAATCCTACAATTAATTTTAAAATATCAAACTATCCAACTAACCTTCCGAGACATTGGATACTGTCATAAAATTACATATAAAATTACAATCAACTGAATTATAAAATGTAATCATCTATATATAACATCATTCTTTGTCTGAACACATTAGCGCGGAAGTGGTTTCCGCGAGTCAATCTAATTTTACAGAGGATAATAATACATATGTGAAATGCAATAGGGGAAAGAAAATGTCAACACTTAAATAGGATTCATTAAAAATTCTAATTATGAAATGTCACATTAATTGAATATTTATCATACGATTTTAAACCCTTTATTACCATGTACATAAAGTATTACAATTAACACAATAGTGTATACGTGTGAATAAGTCGAAATATAGGCATAAAATATACCTATAAAAATATACATCTCTATATATAATGGACCTTGGAATATGTTTAAAATTAATTGACTTCGACAATGTCGACATCATTCGACCTATTGCCATGAAAATTGACATATCTTCATACAGACAATTCGACATATCTTCATATATAAAATTCTTGTGTACGTCTGTATGTCACTGAACTTCTAAATGTTTAGTTTCACAATTGGACCCGTAGTGAACGGCACTGTGATCTGGTCCGCTAATATATGTACGTATATTTTTGCAGTTTTACAACTCGTCACTAGACGGCAATATGAAACATGGGAAATACAGCCACACGTGAGACTCGACAGGCCGATTGCTTGCCTGCTGTTAAAATGGAATCCCATTTTTAATATCTCCACAAATTTCTGCAACTACCTTTAGGCTCTAAGATGACATAAAAACCACAGGTTTTTATATATACTACGGTAAATAAATGTCATAAAAAATACGCATCCATTTTTCAAAATAAATTTATGAGTTCACAAGAGCGTCACAATTTTACTCCGTGCAAACATAATCAGAAAACAACAATACGATTACTAATACTAAATACCTATATAAATTTACCCACTCACAATATCAACTACATTGCGGCAGGCGAAAAGTTTCCAATCGTGCATACACTCATAATCAGATTTAGGTGTTTATTTATATATTTATTAGTCGGAATGGTAGTTACAAATCAACAAAACAAGTAGGTGGCTTCTATAAGAGGACTGAAATCCTATTTAGTTCCTATCTAGTAGTATCCTAACATGGTTATTCATTATGAAAAACGGTCAAACCTCACATTAAAACCGAGAATTAATATAACAATAATTATTACTTTTCCTTATTAAACCATTTCATAATAAGCTTAAAGAAGGAAAAACACTGAAGTGTATGCACAACAAGAAACATTATCTTAACATGATATGACACGCCCTAACCGAAGCTTGTCAATAAGTAAATTTTATTTAAACTACATAAATATACATATTAATTGTCTCTCTATGTGTCCACAGAAGGGGCCACTATATCAAATATTAGAGCTGTAACTATATATAATCGGGGCAATACTAATAATATTATAATATATCTACGACACAGTGCCAATAACCATTCGATATTTTTGGAGAAAAAATTGTTATGTCAAATTCACATATTGGTCGTAATAAATAAAACTTATGAATGTTCCTTGTAACTGCATCAACATTAATTCAAAATTTAGTGTACAAACAGATCCTCAAATTTGAATTTATAATTTTGTAACACCGCACAAATATTTTTTGTTACATTATTTATCTTTTCATATTTGACATTGACTTTTGACAGTAAAAACGAAAAACCCTCTTTTACAAATACGACAATAAGACGCTCTTATTTTTTAATTTCTAATTTTACTTTCCAATTCCTTCGAAATATTGTCAATAAAAAGTTTTCCATTCACATTGTATATTATATTCATTTAACTACCTAGGAGCTATTTCACATTGTCATTGACATTATTGCTTAAAAAATGATTACATTAAATTGAACTGTCATGTTTACCGTTTACTCACCCGCACTGACACTAACCCCCGCAACCCTCACAACCCCCTGCCGGGTGTAAATGTCGTACAATTCGCTAAGGTCCACTGCGTCGCGATGTCTTCAAATGGCCGGGTCCGGTTGTATTCTCGGCTGTTTCTTATACACCAGCACTTTTTCACCGACCTCGCCCTCCGGGAACTGTAAGATAAGCAAATAATCTGTATTACTCATTTATTTCGATGATCATTCATGTTCACCGCAACTGTAATAGTGAATGATACAATTTATATGAAATATTGATAATGACGTAATTAAGGATGCCTCAACAGACGAGAACTAGGCCCGACCGGCCGTACGATTAGTATTGTGTGGACCTATCTAATACACGAGATTTACTTAAGTAATTAAAAAAATAAAGCACAAAAAAACCACATAAGCTTTTAATTAGTACCACGATAACAACTTGAACACTTTATCATATCACAGATTTGTTCTACTAAAGTATCTTGTTTAGTTGCGAATGTTGTTTTTAAAAAACAAATACTTCTGTTTTTCTTTTGTAATTATGTACTTCTTTACCTCCACGAAAAAAAAGTGCTATTTGAAATCGTATAAAAACTTTACGTAAAAATAATAACTTGAAGTATTTTATATTTATACATAAAAATAACCTTCGTACAGTATTTTTTGAAGAGCTCTGAATAAGACGGTCCCCCGCTTTCATCTTGGTCGGTAATGTAATTTACGGTTATAAAAAACACGTTATAAAAATGATTTTTCGCAAATTTGTCATGGCCAGTAGTGTGGTGTGCTGTGTATGTGTGTACCTATCAATGTATGGATGTAGTATAAACAGATGTCGGCAATGTTCGTTTTTCTTTCCCTTCCTCTTGTCCTTATGTGTTTCAACTAGACAACGACTCCCACTTAACTGTCATAATAAAATCTTATATAAAAGCTTGTATTATGGTCTAGATTGTGTACACAAAAAAATCTCAACAAAAATCAATAACTTATAACAACAAATCTTAAGGAATCTACTTATAGTTCATAAGTTGACATAAATACGAACCTGTGTGTGATACAACTCATGCAGCAACTTGTAATCCTTCAACAGATGTTCCACACGCCCGTACAGCACGTCGAACAGAACGACCAGTGTGGGGGTCTGTCGCGAGGCGTGCTCCCTCCGCCACCAGGCCTCCGGGTTGTTGTAGAAGGCCTCCTGCTCGCACGCCACGCCAGGCTTGTCGATGGGCGGGTCGCAGTTAAGGTACCGAGTGGTTACGTTCACATGGAGATGGCTGTGTGTGACAATATATAAAAACATGTTCTTTATTACTACCGCATTTAGATAGACAGGGAGACAGAGAATTTGCTTTATAATATACATATAGCCTACATCCGGTCGGAATAATGTACCTTCTAAATGGTAACAATAATTCTCGAATAAGTGCAGTGGTTCCGGAGGATACCCTCCACATACACACAAACTGGAAAAATTCACTCTCTTATTTATTTATTTATTTATGTATGTTAAAAACATACAGGTAATATTTAATATCAATGTTCCAACCATTCACGTTGTAGATGACTGTGCCATAGAATATGCAAGGAACATATGTTAGGCGGTGTAACTACTCCGATATTTTTCTACATTTTCTACTATCAGGTATATTTTCAAAACAAAATCTTAAATTAACTCTTGTCTCGATCACAGCCGACGGTAACCCGCAAATATCGCTTATACTGCTGACGCTAATGAAGACGAATGATCTTAATATGGATGATGGCTAATCGGCTACATGCGGCTGGCGTTGACTAAGACTTCAATATCTATTAAACAATTAATTACATATATTTCTTCTCGCTATTCAATACCTATACAATGGCGTGGAGTGACAGGGCATCATAAAGAGTACAGAGGAGCGATTGCTGGTGAGGGAGTCCCTCAGCAGCGGCATCACTTGCAGCGTGCCGCCCTGATGTATCGCTCCGAAGTACGCCGCTGGCAACGCGTTGCTCAGTACCACGAGTCCCGCGACCGAATACAGCTGCCATCTGAAATGCCAACACATGGGTAACAAGGTACTCAACTCGACTAAACTCTACACCAGACTCGCCACGTGAGACGAGAAAAAGACAAATTTGTATTAGCACATTCGTTCATCCGCCATGCAAACACAACAACGACGAAACGACCGACCACAGACAAAACTAAATAAATAAAATAAATATATTTATTTGTAGTATAATATTACACTTACGTATATATGATCAATCTTACTACTCAAAATTACCTTATTCTCACTGGCAATACTTAGTCAATACATAGACTCATACCAATAAAAACTTTGTGGTATGAATTGACCACACCAAAATTAAATTCAAGCATTAATAAACATGTATATAACAACTAGTAAAAAACAAATATAAAAGTGTGTATGTGTACATACTTAACAGCTTTCCTGCTCCACGGCACAATCAAATCTTGTACTAGGTACAGCAATATTGGTATTATCGGCTGCATGAATCTTATTTCCTTATGCTCTATAACACTGCAAACAAATGTTAAAATGGACTTTGAACTTATAGTATTACTACAGACATCATACATTTAAATCATATCTCACGGTTTCTGCGTTTTTGACCTAATTACATGGATCACGGTCACAACGAGACTGCGGCGGTGGTAAAAAAAACACAGAAACCGTGAGTACCCATGACAGGAGAAAAAATTATTCGATAATAGAATAAATTTTAAATCCTCAACTTCACCTATTTTATTAATTTTTGTATTAAAATCACAAGCTACCTGTGTACCGCGATATGGACACCCGTGGCAATCACTAGTAGTAGGTTGATCCTGTTCTCCTTAGGACGAACGGCGACTTTATAGATCACATACAACAGCGGCAACACGTTGATCAACAAAATTGACGGCACTCCAGCTGTCAGGTACCAGTACCTTGGATCAACAATGGACATATTTAATGTTTTCTACTTAAATATTGGGTATGTGCGATATCAAGATCGTAGCTGTGGCAATATTGCTTTCAGATTACCTCTCTGAATAAGGAATATTATATGAATAAATGTGAATCAGCAGATTTTATTGATTCAAACAAATATGACATTATCTAAATGCACTACATACCAAGGATGTGTTCCATAGAATGCAGAGATATTATGCAATACATTGAACTTGAAGAACTCCCAAGGAGTGATGATCCAGCTTCCATGGAAGTATGAGTCGAGTGCAATCAAAACTGTTGTGCAAACGATTCTGTAAATATTAAATATTATGGTAAGGATTATCGATAAGATAGTTGTAATTGAATTTTTGTAACTTTACTGTACAATCAAATAGATTCACATTTGTTGACGGGCAAAGATTTTACATAATGCTTCATAGATGGTATCAGAATAATAGTCATATGTGCTTTAAAATATGGTGAACTTGTACATCAGTATTTTAAGTAATTTCATTTTGATATATATATGTGTGTCACTTAGTGGAATTCTATGTAGAATATTTTAAGATTGTTCCTTTGTAAGGGAATTATAGCAAATGTTTAAACATTGACATAAAAAAATTATATCCAGAATTAATGTAGCGTAACAGTGTTTACTTTTAAAATGACTCAAAAAACCTAACTACCTGCAAATAATTATTTCTACTACATTGAAGTTTTGAATTCTAGAGGCTTTAGAAAACCCACAATGAAATCATACCGAGCATCTGAACAGAGTTCCTTTGAATTTCATATTGTATACATTAAATAATTATGGTACCTTATAGGCAAATAAACTGTAAAAAGTAGCTTCAATGCTCCCTGATTGGTGGTGAATAAGCTGTAAATGCTGAACACCAACCACACCGGTGCTGATGTTGGCCTGATGAAAGTTGCTATAGCACATAGCCAGTACCAACTGTTGTTTTCTGAAATAAAAGTTAAATTTGAAATATAATACAAATACTGCTATCATTACAACCCAATCTGATCAACAGATAGGTTTGGGGAAGGAGTCAAAAAAAAACTTAGAAGTATATTATAATAATAGATACTGGAATAAAGTACATGGTATAGAACTGGAATAAGGTACATGGCAATTTATTCCCACCGAATATTAGTTT
Source organism: Megathymus violae (assembly GCA_003671415.1). NCBI lineage: Eukaryota > Metazoa > Arthropoda > Insecta > Lepidoptera > Hesperiidae > Megathymus > Megathymus violae. The sequence continues at coordinate 634,630 of PDGT01000011.1, read as the reverse complement.
CCAAGTCTGATCTAGTTTCCAAGAAATTTAAGCTGCACATAGTTCATAAAAATTGTTTAGCCATGAAAATGTATTTGTATTTTATCATACCAATCTAATATCCATAACTATGTATAAAGAAAAACTATAATACCCACAAACCACAGTTCATAATGGGCACTTTAGCGACATTGACAATATAGTAGGTGGTCGTCAAGTTGGTTTCTGTTATTTCTGCTACAAGTTATTGTTATTTCCTGTCATTTTATTTGACAATGATTAACCAAGCTGAATAAGGTGCTAAAGTTAGCTAGTATTCAATACTTCTAACCAGACTTTTCTTCTAATATAATCTTATCAGGAGACCTTTATTTATAGCTTGAAAGGACAACATCAGAAAAGTTGTCATTGAGTACAACTTTTATGAATATTTATCTATACCATTCAACATACACATACCTTTTTCATAGTATCCTCGCTTTCCAGATTTAAATGGGAAAATAGACAATCCAATAACAAGTAAACTTGTCTCCACAGTCTGCAGAAGGGTCCTGCTGGCCGTATAGAACCAAAACCAAGATGTCAATATTAAAAATAATGCCCATTTACGGCCACCTGTCCATTTGTAGAAACGATAGTCAGCATAAGTGCTTAATAGTGCTTGGAAAACTCGAGGAACATAAACCTGGAAATAAAGTAATCGAAATATTCCATAATCCCAAATTTATATAGAAATAGTTGTTCTGAATAAAACATGTGTTTTCTAAATAGTTATAAGATAGATATAAGATAGTTATAAGATAGAGAAGAATTACTTTTATTGACTGAATTTTTTTCTCTTTTTTGTATATACACTAAATCCACCCCTTGTTAGGTAGCAGTAAATGCACACTGGCTAAATAGAAAAGAATATATAAATATATTACTTAAAATATTTAAGAATCATTAGTTATTTGGTTACATTCATATAAATAATACAACATCAATGAATAAACTTTTAATATTCCATTCTATATAAATAATTTAAAAGATTTTTTTGAAACTCACCACTGCTTCCGGATAGTCCAGGCCAGTGAACTTGAGAAAGGCGTATAGGACTGCAATGACGCTAGGGTACAGGTAGCTTCGGAGACCCTTTTGCCACTCCCACGTCAGAGCTCCATATCCAAACACGTACTTATGCGCAACCTCAAGAGACTGCCAGTATTCATCTGGCACGAACGACGTTCGCACAACGTATACAGACAGCAATCGCACTGTTAATATCGCCAAAACCACCTGGGAGGGCCTCAGGCCCTTTGCCAAAGCCATCCTCCCGCCTAAATGAGAGGTTACCATATTAGCTATAAATAGACTCCACTTTTCGCTGGCATAACTCACCAAACAATAAAATAACTCACATTGGGCACTTCAACTAATGTTTAAAATGTACAGGGCACTAATGATTGTCTTTTACGAAAATTTAAAAACTTTATCAAGCCAAAGTAAGTTTATTTAAAAGAGTGTCAACTGCCGCGTCCCTTTAATTAGAGCCTAAGCTGAATGAATGATGGACTTTTAAGAAGTCGAAATAACATGTGTATTTTTTACAGATATAACCACTTACAATTTTTCAATATTTCTCTTGATATTCTTACAGGAAAACAACAATTTCGATAATATTTTTTCTCACTAACCTCACCAGCAAACGCCGTTGCCGCCGAGAATTAGTGATGGGATGACTGATTGATAAGTTAACTTTACTAGAATAAGTCCGAATAAGTCAATTTCAAGTCAATAGAATGATAAGTCTATTGACTCGAGTAGGAATTTAGTTTTACGGTCAATTGATGATTTAATTATTGGAATCATAAACTGCTTCTGGAATCGAATTAAACGATTACAATAATATTTTTACAATTGTATTTTTTTTAAATAATATATTATTTTATCATCTAATGCATCCGACTAATTTATTTTTCATTCGATTGATTTATTAGTCGAAATTAATATTTTAAATGCATAATTATCGGTATACAAATATAAAATGAAATCTTTAGGTTATATATTGTTTTCAAAAATAGATAAAAATTATGCCATATCCCTGTAAAATTCGTAACAAGAAGTCGATGCAATATGAATGATAATGCTAAACCAATTGATTACTTGTAAAATCTGTTGATTCTAATATACTAAACAGATATTGACAAACCAAGATGTAATACAAATTAATTATTATATGCACTTCTGAATCAATTCATCAAATTAAATATTATTGCTTATATATAGATATAGATATATAGATATTCAACGTATCGATTTTTAAGGTATCGATATACCTTTCTTGATGTGCTTAAACTTAGGCAGCACTAAGAAAAAAGACTGCGTTCGAAATTACGGCGAATATCTTCAATTAGGGAATCGTTTTCCATAATTGTGAACAAACTCCAAACATATGTCACTTATGTCATTTGGGATCAGTTCCAAAACTATAATATTTTAATGATAACTTTATAAAAAGGCGTGGCTTAAATTATATTTTACTAAAAATATCTTTTCATAAATAATAATCCCTTAAAGATTATTAATATGGTGTCAGTGCTGTATAAAAATGCAAAATACTTTTCAATAAAGTCTTAAAAAAAATCACTATATTCATGTTTGGAGATTGATATTTATCGCGAGTAATAATAAATTATATGTTCAGAACGTACATTTACTATTGTTGATTTTGATTGAAAATTGTATCCTTGTCGCTACGGTATTTAAAGTAAAAAGATGCTGTAATATTATCAAGAATGGGTAAGTAGAATTTTAGTGGATACAACGAGAGAAAAATATTATTTTAAATTTTTTATTGGATGGCAGATGACTCGAAGAATGAAACTCTGGATCTGTCGAGGCGTGGGCTGAAGAGAGTAGAGAAAGCGCCTCCAGAGGAATCCAAGACTATCATCAATTTGATCTTGGATCAAAACGAACTGCAGCGCCTGGACAATCTAGACACATACAGCCGCGTCGAAAACGTAAACATAATTTCTTATTGGAATCTTTCTTTTTGATATTTACTTTTTTAAACAATGAAAACTGTGGTAATCCAATAACACTACCCAATGCAAAACAAACGATTGCAAAGGTTTTAATTCTGCTTGTGATACACAGTTACGATTTTATTAATTTTTCAACCAGTGTGAAAGTATCATAGCAAATAACCATCATCATACTTGATTACTATAAACAATTATTCCAATGAGTGGTTGATTAATTAAACTATAATATAAAATTTTTATGTTAACACATTTTGAAACAGTTTATAATGTAGGAATTTATGCTCAAATGTGTTTTACTGAATAATATTCTATAATAATATAATGATTCTGTAGTAATTCTAAAGTAAGAGGTATATTTGAATTTATCAACAATTATTATATTACAATAATTATAAAATTTATTGGTTATTAAACCTAACAGTAATTGTTAACAGTGCTTATAATTTTCTTGAGCATTGAATAAGAATTTTATTTTTCAGTTGTCAATATGCAACAATTTCTTAGTGAGAATGCATGGAGTCTCCCGTCTGATGAATATCAGGATTTTGTCACTGAATAATAATGGAATACTTCAAATAGAGGGTCTAAAAGATATGATATATCTTAAAGTTCTAAAATTGGCCGGTAAGTTAACATTTTGTTTGGTTATTAAAAGAGTAAAATTAATAATTCATTTTAATTACATGCTTATTACTATTAATTTTGGTGTCAATTCAGAAATTGGTAACATAAATGCCTCATATATGCTCATTTTATATTAGTAACAGTACTTAGTTTTCCCTGAAACTGTTCTACGTCTTAGGCATAAAATTGTTCTTTGTCTTAATATAAAATTCAGATATATTTCTACAGAAAAATATATATTTAATGACATTTAAAGATACTGAACCCTTAAGTGAGGCATAAATAAAATAATGGTATTAAAAACTGTTAGTCAAACAAATTTTAATTACTGGGCATAATGTAAACTAACAAGTCTTCCCCCTGTAATCATGGTCAATGTTATCACAACTCATCAGCTCTCTGGTCTGACTGTCCATTTTTTTTGTATTGTTCTCTTGACCCTCTGATGAGAATCAGAGCCATTGTTAATCTTTGAGCCCTTATTCAACTTTTCCGGTTTGTGTGGATTTTTGACCTTTTTTTTTAATTTTAAATTTAGATAACATGTATATTTGTCAATATACTGATGAAGGTTAAGTCAACAAAGCAAGCTATAAGTTGCTTATAGCAAAAAATACCTTGCAAAAAACCAAAAGTGTCAGAAGAGGCCAAAGTTTTGATAGCCAAATTCGCTTTTTGTTGAGATGGACAACAATGTACAATATACATTATATCTTGTCCCTGCTGTAGCAGGCTATATAAAATGCCAGGGTGGTGTAGGACACCATTGTTATTATCATTGCAATCAGCTCCCTCCTCTGAAAAAAATCAAATAGGCATAAATCTATCACACCGTCTTCAGTGTCTGCTTGGTCTATCATGCAGATGACATGAAGGTATTGGCCTAGGAAGATAACTAAGCATGACTTGTATTGTTTCTGAAATTTGTCAACAGTATCTTAATTTAGTGCCCAAAAGGAAGTTCTATGATTGCATAACTTATCAATTTGTACAGATAATATCAACTTCAAGTTAAATAAACTCAGACTATGCTAGTATTAAATCTCTGGACAATGAATATTTAGTCTACTCATCCACTAATTTCATTATGCATTCCATCCCCGTAAAAAAACATAATCAATCAGTATTTATTTTTTAGGTAACAACATCAAGTCTATAGAGCACCTAAATCACAACATTCACTTGGAACATTTAGATCTGTCCAACAATCAAATATCTTTCATAGCTGATATATCTTATTTGAAGAATTTAAAGGTACGTAAATGTCAATATATTGTTATGAAAATAAAAATCAGCTATTTGGTTAAAACCTGATGGAAATTAATAATCTTTTTTTAGTTATAATCTCAGCTGTCATTAGTCTGTGACTTTTCTCATTGGTATTATAATTGAATGACAGTTCTAAGTATTAATATAATATTATGTGTCCTTCAGTATTTTAAAAGACACAAGAATTTCATTCTGGTTATTATAAACAGTTAGCAATAATACATAGCAAGACTTCAAATACTTGGTTAAATGACTATTCTTTAGTCAAAAGCAGCATGGCATATACTGTGGGTTTTCTAAGATGTGGATAGATTTCTATTTGGCGCTATGCCAACAGTTGCCAATTTCCTTTAGCAAAAGTAAGTGTTGATTAATTTTAAATTGGTGCATCTAGTATTCGAACCACAGCCTGCCTTCGGAGACCAACATTCAAACCACGTTTTTAAACCTATCAATCATTTTTAACCTGTCAATCCACCTTTCCATTGAATCTGCACTGAACACCTATTATTGAAATTGAATAGTAAACATTAATGTCTTTGTTTGGAAAATTCCACATGACCTTACAAGAAATTCCTTTCAGCATTTGAATCTAGAGCGTAATCGGATAGCGGACCTGCGACAATGCGACCGGTACCTACCCTCCAACCTCTCGCACCTAGGCTTAGGCCACAACAACATTGCCGACCTGAACGAGATCTCTCATCTGGTGCACCTGAGCGACCTGGACAGTTTCACCATCCAAGGCAATCCTTGCGTCGCTATGGCTGGCAAGGACAAGCTGTATCCTTTTCTGTAAATCATTGTTTCTTTATTATTCTGACAACAATAAAATATTACGGTGCAAATGGCGAATTTAATGCTTTCTCTAGCAGTTAACCATTTGTCTAATTACTATATTGACGGACAAGGAGGAAGTAGGGTTCCTGCTTATTGTTGGCTCTCGAACTCTGCAACCGGAAGGAGTAAAATTTACAGGTGTTTTTTTTCCACTGAGTCGGTATGGAGAAATCGAATGTGTAACACATATCGATCTAGTTAGAAAACATTAGGTCTTTGATATGAAATCAATTATGGAATATAAGTAACTAAATACTTTTTTATGTTGATCGACCTAGTTTTATGTAAGCATAATTGCATTGTATTGGAAGAAAAATTCGAGACAACAGGAAGTGGTGAAATTAAAAAAAAAATCATAATAAAGATGTATTATTTCTTAAGACAGTTTTTCTATATCTAAGATAATTTTAATTTTTTACATGCCGGTCCACTTAAAAAAACTTCAACCATTATATTTTGCCATGTTTACGTTAAATGTCAGATTAGACTTTAGAAAATACATTTAATATTCGGTCCTTGTTGTCATTATCGGGTTTAATTATTTAAAATAATTTATTTATTTCCTTAACACAATTTCAATAGGGGATTTGATTATAGACCATTTGTTCTCAATTGGATGATGAGCGTCAAATCGATCGACGGATTCATTGTTAGCGCGATTGAAAGGTATGTAACCACATTGACATTGCCTCCATATTGACAACATATATGGGACAGGGGTAGCTGTAATAATATACCTACGCTGCTCTCCGAGAAGCAAGTTAATGAAGCAATTAGGATGAGGGAACCAAATATCTGCTAAATAACTAATTTCTTCGTGCATTTAGTATCGAATACAGGATTCTTCATTCTGCAAACGGGATTACTAAGAATTAAGTAAAAGGGAGATGTATTATTATGTTTTTCTTTCTTTCTTACTTTCAGTCTCAAAGCAGAATGGCTGTACAGTCAAGGTAAGGGACGTTACTACCACGCCGGCCAGCAGAACGAGCTCTGCGAGTACTTGGCCGCCACCTGCCCTCTCACAGCCGACGCTTTGGAAACGGAGGACCAGAGGAAACTGAGGCTTATTCTCAGCAAGGTACAATTTAATTTCCATTGTATTCTTTTGTATCTTGAATCTAAGCGTGGCCAAGTATACATTCTCCCAATTTGTATGTGAAGCGATGTCTAATTATTCATTTAATTTACACAGCCGACAAATGAACAGATCTTCAGATGGTGGTAAGTGATCAACGCCATCACCAATGGGATCACCAACGTATTGGCAGATAAGAAATAGCTGGAAGATTCGTATAATAATAATACACAGTCGATTCTAGTAACATTTTATTGATTTATCAAAATTGTACATGAAAGTCGATGTGTTAGGATTTTATTTTTAATGTTTTTGCATTTGTCGTTAAACAATTCCAGGCGCAACATCATCAACAACAGTTAAAAGACCAGAATCACAGTCCGCTCAAGACCAAGCTGCAGTCGCCTAGAATGCAATGTGAGTGTTAAATATTCCGTTCGACTGCAACAAATTTAGCGATATAATTGGATGGTCACAAAAGCGATGCATTGCTTTCAGTCCATCAGTTGAATACGTGATTTTGGTTCAAGTTTGAGTATCAGCCGATCTCGCTATTGGCTCTGCTAGTTTCTACTCGCGCGATATATTACAACGGTAACTCAGTCTTCTCAGAAACGATACATAATTTTGTTCTCGCCAGCGCGCATAGCAGGTCGACATATGGGTCGCTCACCGGACCGCCTGTCATCCAGCTACCATGCGGCGTTGAGCAAGGGCTCTCCCTCGAACCCTATGTCTATATCGTGCTCCGGGGAGCTTCCAGGCGTGCCGTCGGTTATGAGTCAAAGCTTCGACTCGTCCGGGATGATGTGCGCCGATAAACGGGAGGTCAAGGATAAAGCGGGTGAGTGATTTGTATTGCATTGCTACTGACACAAGTTTCGTTGACTTTTTTGAGTCCTTTTTAATTCAAAATCATTTAATCATATAGGTATTCTGTAAAGACACTTATGAACTTCATTTTTTACTTCTACCACCGTTTCTGAAAGGTGCTTTAACATTGAGGAGTAGAAACGGCGAAAGAAACTTCTCTGCACATCTTTTAAACAACCCATGGTAATTACAAAAGTTTAAACCTGCGCGGAACTGGTTTCGACACTATTATTTCCAGGCGTCCTTGTCATTAATATATTCATCTATATTATAATATCCTTTGCTTATAAGCTGTATTTTAATGCGTCGTTAACAAAACGAGCCACCAAATGAGTATAAAAGACACCAGACGAGCAACCACCCCATCGTTATTTTTATCACTTATACTGAAACCTCAACACATTAAAAACATATAATGGTTGGTTATAAAAGGAGAGATTTAGTTGGCCAAGTAGGTAGAGCTCCTGCTACCAATGTGAATGAATGTGAATTTTTATTATTAAACTTACAGTCGAACCAACACAACAACAGCCGCAACAGAAACCAGTCAACCATTCATTGGAGGCCGCTTCAAAGATGGTCCCGGTACCAGAATCCTTGATGAGCCCAGACTATCAAGACCCCATCTACGATATACAAAGATCGATACCAAAGCCCGCCAATAGTATTTCGAACACTTCGTCTCAGTCAAGCAACAGCAGCGCTCAGGAGGAGAGACCGAGACAGATAACCCAACCGTCCACGGTCAATAGGAATCACAAAAGTTCACCAAAGTTAACCAAAAGTGCGACGTCGTCACCAAAGCTAAAGTCCAAAACGGAGCAGCGGAAAGGCAGCCTTACTAAACTCGATGTGAAGAATGACGAAAAAAAGCTCAACGGTATGACGAATAACAAGGTGTGTATAGAAATTCACTGTTTATTTACGTTAAACGCCTACAATCTGACCGCCCGCTGAACGAAGGATGCCGGATTCGATTCCCGGCTAGAGACACATAACAGAATGTATAGTGGTGTCTAATTTGTGTGGGGGGCAGTGACTTTGTGAATGTAAACGTTAAAAGAGTAAAACATATTTTCATAGGAACCGGATCAAATAGAGTCTGATAAGTTGGAGATATTGAAGCTAGCGTCGAACCAGCGGCGGCAGAAGAAGATGAGCGCCGAGTCTCTGGCCGCCGTTACCATCCAGAAGGTGTGGCGCGGGTACCGCAGCCGGAACCTCAACAAGGACACATTGCGCATCTTGCACGCCATCCAGGCCGCTAGGGCGCGCCAGCATATACAGTGAGTCTTGAGTTTTTTATTTAAATCTTCCACAAAGACATCAAAAGAAGCTTGTTGTTTGTCTCATCACATTAATTCTTTTACTTTTAATAAGAGGAGGGTGTTAGGGTTTGCTGAAAAATTAAATCTTCAGGAAAATTGATTGAAATATGCACAGCCAAAAAAAATTGTAATTGCTTCCACACAGACGGTTGACCTGCGACATGGAAGCGACGAAGGCGGCCCTAGAGAGCGAGCGGAAGATCCAGCAGTTACAGATGCAGGCCATCAATGCGCTCTGGAAGAAGGTATCCACATTGCAGACTGCAGGTCAGTACACAGGTATCGTTATCACGTCAACCCACCGCAGTAACACTATGAAGCGTTCTTAGAAAAAGCCGTCGCAACGGTTATAATATCCAATTCACTGTAACAAAACACAGTGTAATAATAAGTTTTAGAATTTTACAGTCAAATTAAATCTTGTTTTGATTAGGTTAAAATTGTTTATGGTCTTTCACACAGTTAATCATAAGGTCTTAATGATAAAATAAAAAATGTATTGTTTGTATACTGAGGGTATTACGTTCGAACGCCAGTCTTCCGCAGGGGAAACTCGAGTTGGAATTATGGACGCATCTGTAGTTCTTCTAAATGAGTGTGTATTACAAAATAATTATAACTTGCTTCAGTGAAGAGTGGCAACGTTGTGAGAAAATCTGTATACTTAAACGTTTTCTTTAATATTATTAAAGATGTGTGAAGTCTGCTAATCCGCACTTGACTCGCTTGGTGTATTATTGTCTGAGTCCTTCTCATTGTGACAGGAGAAACAAGTCCAAAAGTGGGATAATTGTGGGTAATAATTATGCTGATATTTCTTTTAGCTAGAATGGCACACGAAAAGGCAGTCAAAATCTGATAGTAAGTGGTCACGTCGCCTAAGGTCACATGCAACGCCGGGCCTGGAGGGGAACCTTTTTTACACCTTTTAAGAACTCCTTATCATAGAGCTTCGGGAATACCACAGAATAATACTAACATAAGATGCTGAATCTCAGCGACACAGTTCAAAAATTTTACCAACGACATATAATCAACCGATACATAACATTGCAGACTCGCAGAAGCATAAAGCGGCTGATCCAGAGGACAGCGCAGAAGTTCTCCGCCAGTTGACTGAGACGTGCTACAACTTGCAAGCGCAGGTATGCCTCGTTTGTACCGGGTGTTACTTGATACGACCGGTTACGAGTGGATGTAATGAATCCTTTGTGGATGTGGACATGGATTTGATGTCATTTAATACAAAAATAATTTGTTTTGGACTCGGCATACATTTGATATTAACATTTCCATAAATCATTATATCAGCAAAGCAGGGATGCAGGGATGTTATGGAGCTCCGGAGCCGTAACCGAAACTATCGGATATCCGAAATAAAAATATACTCTAAACTGTATCCGAATCCGATAAAAAAGCTTCCGATAATTTCGGGTAGGCGCCGAGTCAAAATGAAACAAGTTACGACAGGTTTTCCCCGGCTGAGCCGATACAATAACCGCATCGCTCTTATTTTTAAACTCTTTATATTATTTAATGTTTAAGGCTATTGTTTTTACATAATACTAAGAAATAAAATGTAATTGTTACCTTGTAAATATATTATATATTTTTTTCAAGTCCTACATAATGTAATATCCGTAACTGAAATATTATCCGAAACAATCGGATAATCCGAAATAATTACAAATCCTTAATCGTAATTGTAACCGGTAAAATATTATTCATATATCCATATGCAAATACAAAATTCCATAACATCCATAATAAAGTCCTGGGGGCCCGTAGAGCGATGTCTCACGGGTTTTTCGGACAAGTGATCGGTTGTCCTCGGGTCGCGGTCGTCTGAGATGTGTTAACTACGTCAAGTTTCCTGCGACCCAAGGTATTGTCATGCGGCCGTTTGGGTGTGTGAGCATTTATTATTTTCATTAAGTCGTCGTCTTTTGGGTGGCCTCTTTTTCTATATGTTTCAGTTAGATTCGAATGTATGTCTGTTACTATCATTTAAATAAAAATATAATATGAATCCTACATGAAAATTGCAGGTGGTAGAGTTGTTTTCTATATGTTTCAGTTAGATTCGAATGTACGTCTGTTCCTATCATTTAAATAAAAATATAATATGAATCCTACATGAAAATTGCAGGTGGTAGAGTTGCAAGGTTGTATGCAAGAAGTGCTTCGAGCGGTGAGCCACAAGAGCCGGGCGGAGCCCCGCGCCACTCAGACCGACATCACGGCTGTCATGACGCCACAGGTGGACTGGCTTATCTTCACATAGGGTCCAGGACGTTGTTTTCTGTGCTATGTTGACGGGACGGAGAGGACAGATCTTCGAATGTTACCTAATATGTATAAAATCCCCTCGGCAGTCAGCCAGACCACGTTAGCTTGTTACGGAATCCCATGTTAACGCACTGGTGATAAATAGATAAATCATATAGTCATTTTTTCCGTCTGCAATTAAGGCTAATTTAGCACGACCGAGCAAACGCGTGCTCATGATACGAGATTTAGAGCTAAATACAGTAATGCTGTCTGAATTGGTACAATTTCAATGGAATAGCATATCGGTCAAAATTTTATTATTCTGTGCCAGTGCGTTGACGTTGTTGTAACGTCGTTCCGGTTGACGTGTGCAGGAGGAGCGGTGCGGCTGGTTGAAGAGGCCGCAGTCCCTGGCGCTGACCGCCGCCACCTCGCCCGTGCCCTGCGAGCAACTCCCGTGAGTGGATCTTAATATTACATACACATCTTCAGTATGATTTTTTTTTAAAAGTACGATATATGTGCTTTGAATGCCAGTTAGCGCTAAACGCTATACAATAAACTGCAACGTAAATTTATATATAATAGAATATGTTGTAAAAATTGGAAAAAGTGTAAATCTTATTGATTTACTGAGCGCCTTACATCTCACATGACATATTACGATATGCGAAAAATCTCAAATTTTTTAGCGTTCAGTTATATTTTTTTTATCAAACTTGCACAATACATCAAATTTACTCTATATAATTCAACAGCGCCAAACCGAACGAAGTGAACGTTATAGATATCGAACGCACCGAGTGCGTCATAGAGGACGCCGCGGACGCGAGCGGGGCTGTTGCGTCCGCACGGGAGGCCATCCTCGACTGATGACGGAGCCCTATTGTCTTAGGCGTAAGGTTCATGGTTGCACGGTGCGAGGGAGTAATACTCAGAATAGTTCCAGGGGGTAGTAATTAATTATTATATAATAAACTGGAGCAGTATGTCTAAAAAATTGTATGCTAACAGCGATGGTCAAGAAATGTATGTCGTTAGAATTATTTCAGAACATTCTGAAGAAACCTGAGTACCTGTGCGTTCTGCATGTCTTCAAAGGTTTGTGAAGGTGACAATTCGCATTTGGATAGCGTGTTCGACTATGTTATTAAATTTCGAATTTGAGAGGAAATCCAAGATTGTGCAAGATAGTTATAAGTGATAATCGATGGACAGATTGGTCACGTGACGTGCATTTGTATTATGGCAAGCGGAAATATTCAAGGAATAATGCATGTCGTAACATGAGTTAAGGCGCGGACCTCAACACGTACCGTAAATATTGTTTCGTGGTATTGCTTTTGTACGTAGTACATTATAACTCAATGATAATAAATGTAAAAATATGAAATGTTCAATTGAATATCGATTGATTCGTATTAATGTTCACGTATGTACGTCCTGGTTTCCGAACTTGGTCACGTTTGTTTGTGTGAGTCGTGTTGTAATATTCGTGTGTGTTGTAACGTTGCGAAATGTAAGGAATAGTGTGAAATATAAATCTACGTTAAGTGTATTACACTAGACGTTCGTTGCACCGGCTCAACGTCATTGGAGTACAAAATTTCTTCCCTCCCTACTCTTACGCTAATGGAATTTCGTTGGTGAGAAAGAGATAGCGTGTAACAACGGCTTTCGTCGTCGGGCGCCTGGTTTGGGATTCGAGATCCTTTCTTAAGAGCCGTCCGCGGTAAGCGCCGTTGTGATCGAACATAAACCTGATCTCAGTTTTATTACAAACTAGTCGACACCCGCCACTTCGTCTTCGTTGCTTATTATATGTATTAACGATGTATTTTATGTACAGAGGAAAAAGGATAAAAGGCACATATCACTGAACATGTAGTGCTTATGAAAATCATCGTTTATTAAAACTTTAATAACTTTATATTGAATGAAGATATCACAATCATATTTAGATAAGCGCCGAGTGCCTAAGAAATAAAGTTTTCTAACTTAATTGAAATCTATCCAGTAGTTTTTCGGCGATGCGCGCACAACGGCGGACCTCTATCATTTTATCTGTATAGATATTTGAAAAATCTCAATGGTTATGGACGTTTCTGCCAGACTGCTATTAAACCTCTACCCACTCCCATTGGGCCCTCATGATGAAGTTTACCTTAGAATATCTGTCGCTGGTAACTAAACTGAGTGTTACTTTCCCGTTACACTGACGCAGCTTGTATAAACGAAGCTTCATTTCTCTTCATGGGAGAAGTCGATTGCTTGGCGTATTTATATAGTAAGCTTTGTATGAAATTGTTGATTGTATTTGTGACATGTAAGAGAATGATCGGCCAACAAGGCACATATTGTTGTTGAAACTTTATAAAGATACAAGGATTGTGAGCTAGGTAAGATTGTTCAATTAATTTATTTATGTGAAGGAATTGTAAATTAGGAAAAAATTATATAAAGTAATTTTTGATACGTTAAGAAGTTTAATGCGTAGTACATTAGGATCAGGGCACACACTGAGGGGTGATAAATCGACTAATTTAGTTGCAATTTGAATGCTGCAACGGTGGTTTTTATTCTGTACGGTAATGTCAGTTGTATTTTCTAACGAATTATGTCGAATTTCAATTGTCATTGAATTAGGCTACACCCCGCTTCGTTGACGCTGATTCTTACACGAAGTTCTCCAATAAGCTATTGAACTGTTATCGGGCCCATGTGATATTTCTGAAGCGTAAAAGACGATATGTTTCAGGTATTGTCAGGTACTCACTGATTATTGTAACATCTGGTGAATGTCAAGAGTAGAGATTTTTCGAACTACCATAAAGTACCAATAATTGTATGACGTCACAAACACTTTCGCCAAAGATTACTGAAGTAAATATATAGAATAGTATATAAGAAAATGTTATATTATTTGAAGTATTATTATTATTTCTATGTTTTGAACGAATATGCAATGTAAACAAGGTATTTTAGTCCATTGATATAAAACAGTCTTACCTAATCTAACCTTAACCTAACCTAACTGACATAAAAAAAAACAAACTATTTAATTTAAATATGAAATGAAGCAGTACGTTAAATAAAAATAATATAAATTAATTTAGTAGGACAATAAATTTTGTTTAACTGGATGTATAATTAAATTTAATCAGCTGTATAATTTAATATCGGAAAGTAAAAAAAAAACTAAAAGTACTATCAGATGTTACAAGGTCATTAAGCGATAACTTAGAAACTATATTTAAGACCAATCGAAAAAGTGTTTAATTTTTAGGTAACTGTTGTATTCAAAGTTAATTTGTAAGAAACGCCTGCGTGAGTTAGTCATAAGGCTTTGGTGAGCACATCACTCACTGGTGTTGATTTTTTAAATATGTTATGACACATTTAAATTTTTTTTAGCTAGGTTTTTGCACGTTATGTATTGTTGGGAACTACTAATAATTGCTAGATATAATTAATACAAATATTAAGTCATTTCGCTGTGTAATATTACAGAAATAATACGAATTTAACAGTAGAAACGTATTTATGTCTCCTCTTCGTTAAACTCTATTCGAAAATCATACCCTCACTGCCGTTTTGATAAACCAATTCAAATTACACATAATATATATTTTATAAAACGAGACTGTCACAAAAAATAATAGAATTTGTTTTAATGTTTTCATTGTTTTCTTTAAAACTAGTGCGATGTAATAGTTTTGGAGTTTCACTGTACTTACAATATAAAGTGAAACGAATCAATCTGTTTCGATATTATGAATAACAATTAGAGTAATTTGCGTAACTGCTATCAAGGTTACATATGTATCAAGTGGGACGAGTTAACACAATAAGAATTCTGTAACATTGTTTAATTTAAGCTTTTATAGTTAATCTAGGGTCTGGTTTTATAGGCGGTAGTAATTTTTTGAAGTCATAGGGTTCACTTATGAATTTAGAATATTGCCCGAATAGCTGGTTAAAGAAGTTCTCCATTCGGCTCGGAGGACCATCACCCATTTAATACAATCAATAAGCTTTAACATCACAGTTTTAATATTTTAATGTTTTTTTATTACTTAGATTTATTCATATTTGTACCTTTTGCCCTTGCGCTAATTTAATTTTTTTATTTTTATATTTTAAAAATTGCCGCTTCTAAGCAGCTTGGCGCTTTTAAGCAGCTGTTTACATTTTTCTAACACAATGATAATGAATAAAAGAGCTAGGGTTATGGTATTCTACTTGAAAGTGTTTCCAGGAATGTTTTTTTTTTTTTTTCATAACAAAACTTCTTGATACTAATAAATGTCTATGATAATATTTTTATTATGTGTAATGGGAGCCAAACGAAACACCAGTTGTTGTAGATTAAGTATTTAGAATTGTATTTATTTATTTTTAGATAAGAGGCGGAAAAGTGTATGTAAGTTTTTGATTTATTTTTTTATTGATTTTGATATAAAATTGGACTGTTTGGAATTGTTGAATTCTGACTTTAAAAAACTGAAGTCGTTCAGGTCATTGTTCAGAAGGAAATTTTACTTCAAAACACATTTTTAATTTTTCACTCCGTTTTTCCTGTGGCGATCTTCAACTATGTATTCTTTTATTAACTGCACTGAATATTGATCAATATATATTTTATTGCCACTTTTAATTTTAAACAGTGTTATTGATACGTCATGTTGTCTTAGGTAAACCCTGGAACACTACACGGTCTTTGTGTCATTTGTACAACAATCGCATCATTTTATTATCAGCTGTTTTAATGTTGTTTTACGATTTGATCATCTTGTCATTAATCCAAATATAAAATTGTCACCAAGAATAGATTGAAGATTTGATTGAATATTGTAATTGGTATGAATTTCAGTGGGATATTGATTTTTACAAAACATTTTGCCTTCGATTGTTCACTGTGAATTTATTTTAATTTAGCTACTAAATGTTAAATTTGAATCTCTTTACTACGCTTGTATTGTGTTCAATGTTTTATTGATTATCAAACATTTAATTGAAATATGCATGCTGGTATTGGAAATAATTTGATCTGTTGAGTGTGATAGACAATGTTATAATGTGATATTAATGACCGAGAACAACCTTAAAAGCCAGTCTCTGTAACGCTATAAACACTCAAAATATTACCAACATTGATGATAGTTTGAATTCGCAAAAACTCTTTCATACAGTTGCTTGTTGACGGATATATATCAACAATTTTATCGACGTTAATCATATTCACCACAGAAAATAAATATCAACTGAATTTACGCTATAATTTATAGTTAACCAATATTGAAATAATTCAACGTTAATTTTAAAACACTACAAGTTTTAGTTGAGTGATAATGAGTAATCGTGTTTTGTTCAGTTTCACATTTTTGGTCATTGACACTCATAACTAGATCATAACCGATATAAACTGCAATCTTTTAATAGGGTTACTAATTATCTGCTAGTCATTTTTTTTAATATCATTCGTTTAATTTTAGTCATGTATGATAAGCTGTGTGCGCACGATTCGTTCGGTGTACGCACGCGTACGTTGCAAAGTAACGTACGTAAATTTGATTGCTGCAATAAAAATTAAAGTTGAGCTTATTTGTTATTTTATGAAATCGTGTTAACTTTGAACGAATGATATATCAAGAACTGTGACGATACAATATCAATGTTTTGCGAGAATCTTTGACCGCAGTCACAAAGTTTTTATTGCAATAATCGTTCAAGTGTGCACGGTGGAACGAAACGTGTGTGTTCCATTATAGTAAGCGCAGTCTGCGCATAACTTAGATCTACCCGACTGTACCGAGGAGCGCTATGTACAGTTCAATACATGTACGATTTATTTACTAGGTTGGGTCAGTTTGATTTTACAATCACTTTGTGGACCTGTCCAGGATGTAAAGATCTTTAAAATATCCTAGACGTAGTATAAGAATTATGCAGCTGAGGTTTCGATATCCTTCCGAGTATAACAGATTATTATGTAAATAGATACGTTATGTCATTGTATAATTAAAAATAACCTTAAGGTTTCATAATTATACACGTTTGTACAATTTATACACTTGAAAAATCAATTGTATAATCAGGCAGCTTGCATCAGGACGAATTAAATTGTTTAGTTAAACAATTTTGCGCGTATAACAAAACTATGAGCAATAACAGAGAATGTTAATTATGTCTTCAGTGATTATAGCTCTAATAATTTTTACAGAATCTTAAACAATGTGTGAGCTCATTAGCTCAGATCATTATTTCGCTGTTTGATTGCTTCTGCAGTAAAAAATTCTGATCGAAATGCCAAGGCTGTCCTGATGCATACAGACATTGCATTATCTTCTAACAAATTGTATACCAACAAAATACCTTATAATTTCTCCTCAAGACTGACTACAGAAACCGTATCATTCTATCGGATATCGTCGGGTTTTAGTTTTGTACACACGTTTATAAAGTTTGTAAGGTTTAATAACTCATTATCATGCCCATAATTGACTCGTCGACTCCCCGCTAGTATACAGGCTATGTAGTATCACCGATTTTTATATTTCTTTTTTTCATCGTCATTATTAAATTTATGAAGAAAAAGCGGTATATAAATGAACCGTTATTTTCGAATTTAAAATCTTATTGGACAAAAATTTTATTGATGAACAAGGCCGCATCTGTCTCCTCAAGGTGACAATATTATAACGAGTGGCACTCCGATAATTATAAAAATTGTTGGTGCTGTAAAATGCCGTGTAATCTAATTTTTGACACAAACACGAAATGTAATTGGAATTAAACTTTTGTATTTTACAAAATATTATTTATTAGTTAATAAAGTTTTAAGTTTTATCAACATAATATTTTTTAAATGTTTTTACATATCGTAGTCGTGATCCAGATACACTATTTAAATTACATCTCCGCGGCGTTTTAGTATAATTGAGTACCATATATAATTCGATGTAATATTTGTGGACACTGTGCAATGATTACTTGAATTGGATGTTATTTACGTGTGAATGGAAAGATATTTTTACGTGCTTCGTATATGGTACAGATTAGCAATTAAAATTAAGTTTATTTAAAAGTCGATCCATTAATTAGTATCTATTGATGTGTACAAAAGTTGCCTTGCAAATAATTACAATTCGTTCACAAAACTTTTCGAATTATTACTATGTCCAAAAAATTTACAGGGTAACAATGTATTCCATATTTATGGATTGAGTTGTATCAAATTGTGTTATATTTTCGAATAGTTGAGTTGTGATTGGTTTTTATCGATCATTGTGCAGTCGCCACGCGGTTCCAAAGACTCTTGCCGTCCTGAACACTTCTTATAGCGTACCCACCTTATTTGTTGTCCATTGCCTTGAAGCCTGTATTTATTATGTTTTATAAAAATAATTGGAAAAGATAAACTTGTTTCATTCCTTGCCCTAGATAATATGAGATTGTATAGAGAGGTCATGTTGACGAAGGAATCAATGAGGTAGCAGCAGGCTGAACTTATCAGAAGTGGTATAAATTACTACAAAAGATGGAAGTATTGGCAATTATAATAGAAAAGTAATTAAATAATTATTAAAACATCTAATGTAGTCACGAATCAGTGGATGCAGGAACAATAGTATTTTTTTAAAACATCGAGTAAGTATATATAGATTCTTTCGAATGTTTTTATGTATGACGTTTTGATTATAATACTTGGCGTAAGGTTTGGTTGAAATGGCGTTTTTCATCTGAATCTATCGCCATCGGATTTGACTGCCTAAAGATGCTGTTTCGTTTCGGCTGGAGAGGGCGTGTATCCACATGTATTTCTTACGAGTTGAAATACTTGTAGAAGTGTACGTCCCTTGGTTCTGCAATCCTAATTGAAATATGTCACACAGAATACTTTACCTTTATTAAAGGCTACTATTATGGATTAATGAATTATAGACAAAATTTGGTGAAAATTTGTTTATTTGATTCAAAATTATATAGTCACATTACATAAATAAAGTTAAAATTACCGAAACAACTTATTGCGTCGCCCCAATTTGAATGTAACTACACGTTTAAAGCTATGCCATTATAACTAACAGCCGCGTCATGCTGATATAAAATATAAATAATGTACCCTAAAATACACACCTTAAGAACCCTTAACGTATACAACCTAACGTTTTGCGTATTACTTGAAAGAAATGCCCCACGCATGCTGTTTACTTTGAGTTCGTCAATCCAATTTTTAATTACGTTTCTTACTATGTAAAAATTATTATCACTTGAAACGTAGTAAAATATTCTACTCATAAACGTTTGGATGACGTGACAATTTCCTTTTAATTAAATTTGATTTTGTTCTTACTCTAAAATCACATCAATAAAATAATTCGGTTTATAATAAAATACACCTTCTTACAAGAAATATTTTTCAAATCCTTAACATTTTAATAACGTTATATTCAAATGTAATATTAACATCATTTGAATTATTTTATGATACCCACGTTATTTTTATTTGCTATAACAGTATTAGTACGTACTTAGTTTTGGTGTAAACACCTAAAAAATTATATTCCGACCTGATAAGGGGTTATACACATTAGTGTACGGATATTTTACTCTGTTAATAATAACACCAGATTGTATACGAGCAATGAATAGTGATACTATGTATCTATCTATAAATAGGCTAAGACATGGTTCACGCTGTTTGACAACTGATTATCTTTATTATTATTATTATTATTTTTGGTAACAATTAGCGAGCTT
Organism: Megathymus violae; assembly: GCA_003671415.1. Taxonomy (NCBI): domain Eukaryota; kingdom Metazoa; phylum Arthropoda; class Insecta; order Lepidoptera; family Hesperiidae; genus Megathymus; species Megathymus violae. Next base: position 614,576 of record PDGT01000011.1, on the reverse strand, counting down.
TAGTGATATCAATAAAATATTGTGGAAACAGAACGTTACTTAACGATTGCGGTCGAATTTCGACCATCAGACGAACTCTGGTATAGATAGTTATGTCGAGGATCTTTCCAACTTCGTCAAGTGGTATGAGCTCATTCATCCTACTGTTACCAACGAACAACGCTGAGACTGACTGTATTGAAAATTACTGTATCTACTGTAAAATCTCGCCCAATTAAAAAATGTCTACATCAAAGACGATGGGTAAGTTCCTGCCATCGGCAATACGAATTTCAGTCTTTCGTCCTATCGCTGCCTAGTACAGCTCGCAGTTTTCTCTAGTTGCCCGGTACAAGCAGCGTTGTGTATGGAACCCGTGTTCTCGGAGATTCCCAACACCATTATCAGGGATCTGTAGGGAAAATGCAACCAGGTATCTTTTGAAGATGTTCCTCCACAACCCAAAACCTTTCTGAATTTAACATCGAGTACGGTTTGACAAAAAGTAATAATATCGTTAAGTATATACGCATTAGTAGCTTCCAACGATTCCTTCATTGGGACGTGTTTTCAAAGACAAAGACGTTTCCTAGTAGAAGAGTTTTGAAGCGTACAACCCAGTATTGCTGGAGACCAGATTATTGGAGGAAACATATGCATAAGATGCATAGTGTGTAAGTTTATTGTGTTCTCTGGGTACGCTTGTAGCCGTCTCATTCTCTTATCACACATTACCAGTCATATTTTTGTGACGTGAATTCAATTCACTGTTTATTAATTATAGTTGGTGATCTGACTAAACGAGTAGTTTCCATACGTTCTGAGGGATATGCTGCCATGACGAATGACTGGAGAAGAATTTTTGCATCGAGATTTTCTCGGACTGTCGAGCCTAATGTCTGATGAACTGACAACTTCTGATACCGTTACTAAAGAACAAAACTATAAACGTTTATACTGTAAATCAATTTAGGATAAACTGTCTTGTTAGTTCTACGGAAGAAATAGGACCCGCTCTGATAGTGTAGATTGCACACTATAGTTTTTATCATATCAAGATTATTGTACTTGTACTGTACTGTATATCATTTATATTAGCATGGTCGACAACTTAAATACTTACAAGAGATCAATATTCATTTGTATACCGTAATCTCGACAACACATTTCACTATATCTAATTAAACTATGTCAATGGGAATATTACAAATTTTTTTATGGCTTTAGAAAACTTTCTTAACCCTAATATCGCATCGTTGAAGTCATTTCATGAATTCAATCTTTTCGTAAGATGCTGTCGTTACGGCCCGCATTCCACCAACGTGCTCGGGGTACCAGAGATCCAGAAAATGTCAGACAAAATCAAAATATTGGTATTAAAATTAATAATAATAATAGCAGATAAAAGAAGCAAATATCGAGGAGCCACTTATTCGTGGGACGTTTCGGAACTTTCTCATAACTTCGATTAAGTTTCAAACACATTAAACCGAAAGCCATCACCAAAGATATAATCAACGCGTATCTTATACTACGTATAAGTTTCTACTTAATGTTTCACATTTATTATCCGACGATAAACATCCCCTCCCTTATATTATCCCCAACGAACACACCGACATCGTTGCATCTCGATGTGATGATTATGTCACCCAGACACCTAACGCTACTCCTCAAGGCCGTGACACAGACAGATTATAAACGTGCGTCTGGAACGCGTTAATGTCAGACTATCGACGGCGACGTGCCGCTCACTCGCCCCGAGACCGCTAACGGGGGAATATCAAGTTATATACGGAATTAAAATAGTTTTTCTTTCTAAATTTATAATCAACGAATCGAGGAAAGGTACTGTATGTACTTTGTAAGTAAAACGCTTTGAACAAATCTCCAGCGCGACACGTTAAAACATTCAAAAAGTACATGTCGCGTTATAGCTATAGATTATAATTTTAAATATTATATTTTAGTTTGTTTATAGAAAACCTTTGTATAAGGTAAACTGGAACAGCAATACTATGAGTACAGATAGTATATAATGTTATATAGCTATTATGATACATGACAGAGCCTACTGTGCTTGCGATATTTTCAACATAACCCAATGTGACAAAATATTGTTACGAAGCTTCTCGAAGGATAGCCGAGAATAGAAAGTCAGCTGGCTTACGAAGTTTCTGAAAGGGTGGCCGACCCTTTCAGTGAGAACAATGGAGGCAATAAAAGTGAAACCCAGGTAGTAATAAAAACTACCTGGGACACTTCTAACCAATCTCGCCCTTAGGCAAAAGGGGCGAGATTGGCATGCATTGCCGAGAGGAAGTTGTTTACCTGACCCGCTATTGTTATGTCGATTTCCGGGAATTATTGTTCTTGTTGACTTCCACGAAGGCCGTGGAAAGATCTGGAAGCCCGGAAATCGGTATAAATAGCGGGCAGGGTCGGCCACAGGGCATTCGGTTCCCGAATACCACAGCGAAGAGTTCTCTGTCTACGACGCGAACACCTGCGATCTACGAGTGCAAATGTGATTGTTAAGTGTGTGTGAAGTGAAATAAAGTCTCTATGGAACTATTGTGGCATTTCACGACCCTACGGATCCTGACACGTAACAATATACAGAGCAACAACCGCAGTGAATGAATAAATATTGCATTCAAAAAGTTGACCGGAACGCCCGTCCTGTACGCCGTCTATATCATAATCCTAAGTCTGACCACGTCTTAGTAATGGCTACGTTCAATAAACGTCACAAGATACTTTGGCGAGGACATTGCGACGAACGCCGCCCTAATCACCGATTCGATTAACATTATCATTTCCAACGTCATTTTCGATACTTACAGACGAACTTCTCAGCTACCTTCACTCTTTCCTAGACTCTTGTCGTTTTTCCAACGACCATGAACACACTTAAAGACGATCTCCAATATCCGACCCTACTTCCGATTATATAAAACAGCATAATAATAATAATATATAAAAAATAATTTAGGATATTTTTTTTCGGATCATGTCTAGCTTAGCTACCGGATTACTCGGTAGTCGTTCTTTTACTGACTTATTGGATAAAAAATGCCGGTACTATTTCTAAAATTGGATCGGATCGGTATGTGGCGATTCCGTTTAACGTACCAACTGACCCATCCGCCACGACGACGCGTACAAATACATATAAAAACCATACCCAACTCGCACGTATCACAGTTTAAAAATCCCCACTTTCAGCGTCATCCTCGTTTTGCGCCGAATCGTCGTCTCTCTCTCTCTGCCTTTGGACGCGAAAAAATTTCGCGAGTCGCCGTCTCTGCACGTCGTTGTACATTTTGTTCGAGGTCCGCACTTCGTCCATCAGTTTGACGACGGCCCTGTTCCTCGGGGACACGCGGTGCGCACGGTGCAGGTCCGCGAGGGCGGCGTCGTAGTTCTTGAGGCCGAAGTGAGCCTGTGCGCGCCTGTATAAAGCTTTTTCGTTCTTCGGATCCACTTCCAGTACCTATGAGTGTGTGACATAAAATTCCTTACAGAGTTCCTTACGTTTCCGACGCGAAAATCGTGGTTGACTATTGGGTGAATGTCGTCAATGTTTACAAATAAATTATTACTTGTTTCCGTGATCCAAAATATTGGTGAGGAAATGTGCACAACTTTGCATCCTTCGTTAGTTAGTCGTCGCACCGCTCACTTTTACCCCTCTTCGCCTAGAGAGACGGTACCGGAGGGTATTCTCGTCCGTTGTGCATGCGCTGAATTGCCACACCACACCGCGCCGCGCCGTGTGGCGTGCAATCTTTAGTGTTCTAAATCAACAGTAACACAAAAGATAACGTTAAAGTGCAGCCTCTCGTAGTCAATCTTTGGATCCAGTAAGTAAGCAAACAAAAATGTCAAAAGTAACATAAATTATTGCTACAGACTAAATATTTTGGGTGAGTGTTAAAAATGGATAGCGTATTGTTGTAGTGGACAAACCAATACACATTGATTTATGTATCGCTGTTATATGTAGAATGGCGAAAAACGTGTGGCAACGACACGCAACGCGACGACACGCAACGCAACGACACGCCTTGATCGATCGTAAGTTAAGACTGAGAGTCGAGTAAGCACCTCGTTGCAGGTTTCGATGCACGGCCGCCACTTCTCCAGCTTCATGTGGCAGGTGGCGAGGTTGAGGCAGCTCTGCTGCATGTACTGCACCACCGTGTCGATGTCTGCAGAACAATTAATGTATACTTTAATATATATATGTATATGTCAATTAAGTGGTTACTGTGGTTAATAGATGTTTATTATAACTTTAAAGGCATTACCGACAGATCGCCGGCATGGAAGGGCTTACTGATGGATATTTCGCAAGAATGTACGCAATAATATTTAATAAATGTTTATTGTTCGAGGAAAAAAAAAGCACGTCACGTACAATGTCATATAAACTGACAGACTGAGAGAGAGAGAGAGCAATAGATTTTTCTCATCTATTACATTGTACACAGTATGTACGTTCCATTTCTTTCTATACTTACCTCTGAAGCTTTTGTAGGGATATTATTCCCAAACGATTGAGAGAAACGATAATTTTTTAATGTACATTACTTGAACTTAATATATAAATTTGTAACTAGTCAACAAACATGAAGACGACCCACCTGATGGTATGTGGTAGCCGTCGCCCATGGATATGGCCCTAAAGGCATCATCGTGTTGACGATCGAAAAGGAAGCGGGTGACCCGCGTTATATAATGAATGTTTTACGGGTAAAATATAAAATTTATGCGAAAATTTATGTAATTTTTTTCGTTTCATCTGTGGCCACATGTAGTCATAACTTGTTAGTACTGTCAGTGTGCGCTGACAGGTGACAACACAACACGACACTCACAGTAGTCTCTGACGTCCACGTCAGCGACCTTGCGCATCCTGTCCTTCATGTAGTCGATGTAGCGCACGCACTTGACGTACTTGCGCGCCGCGCCGAGGTACCGGCCTGCGGTGAACAACTCGTTGCCCGCTTGCTTTATGTCGCGCAAACACGGCATCAGCTCCTCTATCTGAAACCGAACCATTTCCATCGACGGGTGCGACTTGAACGAGTAGAGTTTAAATGATCCTTAGCGTTCACCTTTGCCCGTGCCTATCTCTGACACCCAAAAAGTTTGGTGAAGCTTCCAAACATTTCTATTATAATCAACGGTCTATGAGATTAACGGTTCGAAAAAAAATTCGCACCATCCTCTAACATTTGATTTAAGGTGAGAAATTTAAAAAAACATTTTTCAAGCGATAGATCTCAAACAATGTTAGAACGAAAATAAATGTGTTTTAGACGTTAGGTGTTTGAGACGTACCACATTCAGTTGAATCGAACGACTACTCCTGTTGGAAGTCACGGAGCTTTGCATCACTTACTTTAATCTCAGTAGTTTTTTATCCGCCTTGCAAGTTACTACCCGCTTTTTTGTATCAAAATTGTGAAATGTTTCATACATGACTCGGTTGCAGTGTCGGAGACTCAGTAAAAGGCGCTTCCACCGTTGTTCCTGATTCAGATTTTCTGTGATTCTTCTATATCACCTAACCTATTCTGAGCCTAACGAGTCCAACAGAAAGGATTTATTGTTATAGCCTCATCCTTGGGTCAGTAGGATTCACCACGGCCAGGAGATGTTCGCTCAAAGTCAAGGATGGATCGACCCTTACATCCCTCCATGTGTCCTTGCTTTATGTTTGTTACTGTAATCCATCTCACCGTCGGAGTCTCCCGCATATCCTCAGGGAACTCCGGCAGCCGGTCGGCCGTGCCGTCGCGACACCGCACGTCCCAGTTCTCGACGTCTTCCAGCTCGCCGCAGTCCTCTATAACGCATTCCTGAAAATCGGAAATGATTAATATGAAAATAAAGCAATTATCTTAATTTTTTTAATGTTAATAGCTAACAAACGAGCAGACGAGCCACCTGATGGTAAGTGCTCACCGTCGCCCATGGACATCGGCAATACCTAAAGTATCAATAATGCGTAATGTCAGCCAGGAAATGGGAAGGTAAAGAAGAAAGTACTGGGTCTCAAGCCCCCAGCCGGAACACGATGAGTTGTTGGGCGGCTGACTTAAGCAGGAGGTGGTAGCTATCCAGGTAGGCTTCACGGAAAGATAATAATACCAATAATAATATTAATGACTTAATAATAATACTGATAATATAATCCTTACGCGAAGCCCTACCATCAAGCAGGCCGGCTTCTGTCGCTTTTTGCCATACCCTGTTCTGCCGGCATGGGATTGGGAAGCGTATTGTAGACCGGCTTCTGTCGCTTTTTGCCATACCCTGTTCTGCCGGCATGGGATTGGGAAGCGTATTGTAGGCCGCTTCAATAGGGTCATTTTGATAGAATTCGTGATTTGCACAAACAGTAGACGCAATCTTCACACTCCGATGGTAACTCTGATTTCCATACATGTGTGATAAAAAATAGATCACAGGCGGGGTTATTCAGGTGTTAGTCTGTCTGTTCGTCTATCACACCTGATTTCCTCAGAAATAACTGGACGAAATTAGTTCAAATTTAACCTACTTATGGACATATTACCTAAAAAGTAACTGTGATTTTACGAACAAATAAACAAAACACACACAACTGCATTATGTGACGTAACAAATAAAAAGGCACGATAGAAGTTTTATTTTTAATACAACAATTTTAAAAAACTTAGTTAAAAAAACAGAAACTGGAAGAAAGAAAAAAATTTTGGAAAGGAAATTTTGATAATATTAATCTTCGCTCTGTTTACAGGAGCACACGTCCATTATCTGGAATTATATTTTATGCTGTTTATGTATGCTTCAGTATTAATTTATCCTTGTATTCATATTATATCTTCGATCTCATCAGTTAGTACTGATAAAAATATTATTCGAGCCCGGATTGATTTTAAGAAAATCCAGTTATAAGAAAATCCTAAACCTTAAAAGTCACACAGAACATCGAAGATAAGGAAATTCATTGATTGTTTTATTTTTTTCATGTCATTTATTCATATTTACTTACAGCATACTGTCAGGCTGGAAGGTAAGATCGAGTTACTAACAGTCATGCAGTTCAACGCTAAAAAGAGGCCTTGGTTGTTGATTGATTGTGTGATTTTACAGCATTGAAACTGTGTTTTAATTATATTACTGTTTTTATTACTGTAGCAACTGACTTGGCAAGTTTTACTCACCATTATATGACTGACATACAACGCAACCTTAACCACTAATCACTGAGGAATAATTATTGAACATCCGCTAGTAAGCGTCTTTAATTTAATATGACTCTGTATGCTGGTACTTTCGTAAGCTTGAAAATTAAGAGTTTTGGATATAGATAACAACAACAACAACAGTATTTCAATATTCCTCCAATTCAAGGTCGGGCAGGATTCATATTCGGAGCGTCCATGAATAAAACTTTCAATACTAAGCAACTGTTATAGTGCTTGATACGAATCTGAAAACATACCAAAGTAGGTCGTCCGTCCTCGTGGGTCCGTTGCACGTCGTCCATGAGGCCGGCGCCGCCGAGCACGCGACCGAACACCACGTTCGTGCCGTCGAGGTGCGGGCACGGCACGCTCGTGATACAGAACTGCGAGCCGTTCGTGTGCGGGCGACCTTTGTTGGCCATTGATAGTACGCCGTCGTCGTGCTATAGTAGACATAATAACAAACTAGATAAGAGAACATTTTTCTGCAATATATTTAAATATGAATAATTTCATATTATATGTTGAATTTATTTATAACTCGATTACAGCTCTGTCTTTTGGATCATAGCATAGTTCTTAACGAGCGACGCAAGGACTGAATATATTGTGTCAGTTGAATAACACATTCAGAAATTACCCTATTACTAAATAACAATAACACAATATATATTTGCACCAACAAACAAAAATTAATAACGATAAGGACACTAATATACTTTATAAAAAACTTCCCATAACTATGTACTCCAAGTATTCATGAAAAATAATAATTATCTTTCGTACTCTCTTCGCAATTCCTGGCCGAAAACGCATCAGTGATACCTTTGGTCTTGCTGATGTCTATAGGCGACGACGGCGACCACTTAACTTCAGGTTAAGCATATGCTGCACAAGGATTCACTGTGTTTCATCACATCACGATATCACGACCTAAGAACTAATATCACTCACATAAATATTTGCTCTCACCAAGGATTTAACTCGGAACCCTTAATTTCACAAATATTTACAGGATCGCCAGAATAACTCCGAGTTACTTATTAATTTCATAATTGCTAATTTACACTAGGAATGCTGTACGTTCAGTTTATAAGTATGTTACCGGTAAAATAAAATTTTCGTCATCAAATGTTGGTCCATAGATACTCTCACCACCAGAGCCATCGCCATTTATTATATCCCCTCCCTGTACCATAAACTGAAATATTGCTGAAAGAATGAACTTTGTGTTAGCAACAAAATCAACAAATCAAACGATATCATTACTTTGTTTCAAGAGCAAATCTATGACATAACAATCTATAAATAGTCAGTAATAATCTACTTTGCAACAATCAGCGAGCTCATTTTCAATGATATATACATATATACTCTACAAAAGTAAGGATGCTTTTAACCTATCCATCAACTTAATACTCTGAAGATCCAAGCTTTCAACATCAAACACATGCTGGTGCTACTATTTGTGTTGAAATGTACTTTTGTTTATTATTACTGCATGTTTCCCATTTAAAAGGCAGGGATGGCACTCATTTCTAAATATATACTTGTTCCATGAAATATCCTTGTGAATTTTTACAAAGTAGATTAATGCTAACTTAATAACAATAATAACAAAGTAATGCCTGATACTAATAATTACAAGGTAATTTGTGTATGTTCCAACTACTACCATAATCCATGATATGAATTGAAATATTAAAATAAGTATAATTTATGATTACATATTGTGATTTGTAGTAGGCCATGTAAATAGCCTTATGCCTATAATATAATATTATTATTATTATAGATAAGACAAACAAACCTTGTTTATAGACTGTACTGTATACTATGTTACAATAATAATTTGAGAAGATTGCTTGCAAAATGTATTGGAGCCTACCTTTATGGAATCTCACTCCTTTATAATGCAGTGGCTTTCCATAGACACCAATTCCTTTTTCTCCTGTGCATAATGCTCGAAAGTTTTCAGCTGTTTTGGGGACTACGTCTGCTCTCAACTCTATCACCATACGCCCGGCTGGAAAATGATTAAAGTTTTTTTTACCCACTTCACACCTGATGTTACGTTTATACAACTATTAAATATATATGAATACATTTGTCTAGACAGTTTCCTCCATTTTCCTATTCATAACTTAACAAAATTTTAATATACAACCACTGCAAGCTGATCATAAATAAATATAATATCATCTTGATATATTTCAGTGATACCCTATTAAACAAACTTAGATAATCAGATAAATAAAAAAAAAATTAGAATCTTTGACAGGTAATCCTCAATATAGACAGAGAAGTATTTTTTCACTTATTAAAAATCAATTGTAGACTACAATATTGAATTATGACTTTTCTATATATATAACTTTTTGCCACCAGTATATTGTAACACAAACTGTGACAGACCAAGCTATATTGGTCCGTTTAAGACCCATTGAAAAATCACTAAATTACATCAGTTGAGTAATTAATGTGTTTTATATTAATTGATATATTTATTGACAATAAGTTTAACACTTTATATTGAATGATTGACTTTATTTGTGCAATCAATAAGGAGGAAGGCTGTTAACATTATCATTAATTTTTAACCAAACTTGTTGTCGTCCAAATAAGATTCTTCAAAATTTCAACAAAATCAGTAAAATTCGTCTAATAATGTAACTCATGTCTACAAAGATTTAAATGATTTGTAACACTCTGTGTCACTTATATATATTCTAAATAACATTTAAGATCATGTAAAACTTTTTCATTTATCAAACAACCTGTCGCGGCGGGTGGGTTACAATTCTTCTTACAATATAGTTCGAGCTCGGAACGCTTAACTGAATAAGAAATACTCATTTTAAATGTGCATGACCAATACAGAACAATAAATATTAATTTACATCTATTACCCTTACTTTTTATAAAAAACAATATGTTTACTGCTTATGGCACTAACCTTTTTCACCATCTATAGAGATATCTAAGAACACCAAAGGATTTTTTTTGTTGATTTCTGATTTCGATGTCATGTTCGTTAACTAATCTACTATCCCTGTTTTAAATATGACACAAAACACATAGACGAAGATTCAATTAGCAGTCACATCATTTATCCCAGTGGTAAGAAGTGCACTTAGCATATTTATATTTCAAAGAAACAAAATAAACAAGAAACTACGGTACCTACAAACCGACCTACCCCAACTCTACTGGACCAATGGACTTGACATATGTCATTGTCAAGTGACCAATTGTCAATTGAAAATTGCCACAGAGATAGCAATATTTAATATAAGTGACAAGAAAGATTATTCATTTCTTGCAAAGCGTTATAATAGAACGAGCACATTTGCAATTAATTAATTAAAATTATCTATGAAAATTACACAACTACTTTTATGTCGTTGTCATTTACTGACAATCTGTCATTTGGACATTTAGTAACGTTGCGTCATCACGTTTATAGGTACTAGAATAGGTTGCAGAGCTAGATAGCCATGGTTTTTAATTAAATAAACGTTAATTTTACCACGTAAGTAATAGCGAATCTCAGTTTTATTTCATTATGTATCATAAATTGTATTAGTTTACGTAGTTTTTATACAGTGTCATCACTTGGATATGTAATACAAACAGGTTTTCTTGGTTATAGATAGAGAGATTACAATCATGATGTGATAACTTTGTTTTCAGCAAAATGTCGTCGTCAGCTATATACATTTTGGACGTGAAAGGTAAGGTTTTGATATCGCGAAATTATCGCGGCGATGTGGACATGGGAGTGATAGACAAGTTCATGCCTCTTCTCATGGAGAAAGAGGAGGAAGGTATGTTGACTCCTCTGCTGCAAACCAGCGAGTGTACTTTCGCGTACATCAAGACTAATAACCTTTATATAGTATCCACAACTAAGAAAAATGCTAATATCGCTCTTGTTTTTGTGTTTCTGTACAAAATTGTCGAAGTCATGACAGAATATTTTAAGGAACTTGAAGAAGAAAGTATACGTGACAATTTTGTTGTGATTTACGAGTTGATGGACGAACTGCTAGACTTTGGCTATCCTCAGACCACTGACAGTAAAATCCTTCAGGAGTACATAACACAGGAGGGCCATAAACTTGAAATGCAACCTCGAATCCCAATGGCAGTCACCAACGCAGTATCATGGAGATCTGAAGGGATTAAGTATAGGAAAAATGAAGTATTCTTAGATGTTATTGAATCAGTTAACTTACTTGCTAATTCAAATGGAAATGTACTTAGGAGTGAAATAGTTGGAGCTATTAAAATGAGGGTATATTTATCAGGTATGCCAGAACTGAGGCTCGGTTTGAATGATAAGGTGTTGTTTGAAAGCACTGGTAGAGGAAAGTCTAAATCTGTGGAGTTAGAGGATGTGAAGTTTCATCAGTGTGTTCGATTATCCCGATTTGAGAATGACAGAACTATTTCATTCATACCTCCAGATGGGGAATTCGAGCTAATGTCATACAGACTTAACACTCATGTGAAGCCTCTAATTTGGATTGAGTCTGTTATAGAGCGCCACGCTCACTCTAGGGTGGAGTACATGATTAAGGCAAAATCACAGTTCAAGAGACGTTCAACTGCTAATAATGTTGAGATAATTATCCCCGTGCCTGCTGATGCTGATTCTCCAAAATTCAAAACTACCATTGGCAGTGTTAAGTACACCCCAGAGCAAAATGCTATTACTTGGTCTATTAAATCATTCCCTGGAGGGAAGGAATATTTGATGAGAGCCCATTTTGGTCTACCATCAGTTGAGTGTGAAGATGTTGATGGAAAACCTCCTATCCAAGTCAAATTTGAAATTCCCTATTTTACTACATCAGGAATACAAGTGAGATATCTAAAAATTATTGAAAAGAGTGGCTATCAAGCTCTGCCTTGGGTGAGGTACATTACACAGAATGGAGACTATCAATTAAGAACTAATTGAGTAATCAATGCCTGGTTTTGTTACATTCCTTTATTTATAAGTGGCACCTACTACAACATTCATTATTTTCACAATTATAATTGTCCTGTAAGCATATAGTATTACAATATTACAATGACTAATAAATATTTAATCAATAAATTTAATGTCCTTTTTTCCCTTCCCTTTTTCCTGAATGTAAACAGCTTTTATATTCTCATTAATTCCAATGAATGTACCATATTTTATATATGTATATAGTCTATAAATGGTTATTTTATGTAAGTTGTCAACATGCAAACAATTACCTGATTGTTAGTGGTAGTTATACAAAATGTACTTGTTGGTTAGTAATCACTGACTGCTGCCTATAGATAGCCATAACAATAACATCAAAAGCATTATCAACACACAAGTTTTTAGTGACATGTATAAACGGTAGTTGAATAATGTTGTCTAATAATATATTTTGTAATGAGGCATATTTACCCTGTAAGTCGATATTTAGCCTATGAATAAAATTATTGATTCCATCCAATCCTTGAATTGAAATTAATTAATTATTGACTTATTTTTAGTATGTGTTCGATGTAAAATAAATATTCTACATAATAAAACAATTCAACACTTCTTTATTGTACACCAGTATATATAAGTTACTCTATGACCAGTATACACGTATCTGATATTTTTTTTATCTTAATAGCCAACAAACGAGCAGATGAGCCACTTAATCGTAAATGGTCACCGTCGCCCATCGTCGACATCAGTAAAACCAATGGTATCACTGTTGCGTTGTCGGCTAGGAAATTAGAAGATGGCAAGAAAGAAAGAACTGGCTCCCAGCCGGAACACGACGAGACATTTGGCGGTTGACTCAAGCAGGAGGTTGGTAGCTAGCCAGGCAGGCTTTACGGATATACAGGAACATTAATATTCTCGTATATATATATATATATATATATATACATATATATATATATATATACATATATATATACACATATAAATTTAATATATATATATAGCTAAAATTACTGTAAATATATACAAAAATAAAAATACATAGGGAATTTAGTGATGGCAAATTTAGCTGTTTTGAAGGAGATCGCGAAGTTTTCTCTTCAAGTTCAGTCTAGTGGCTGGTTTTCTTAGATTGTCGGGAAGAGCATTTCAAAGTTGAACGGCTTGAACAGCAAATGAATTGGAAAGGAAACCTGAACGGTGAAGTGGTACAAAAGCAACAATGTCTCAGAAGAACGAAGTTGCCGTTCATGATCGGTGTGCAAGAACTGAAACAATTGTTTCAAGTACTGAGGAGTATGGTTTTCGTATAGAATAGAGTGGAGGGTGGAATGTCTTCGTTTCCGAATAGGAAGCCATTTCAACTGCGACCGATAAGGAGAAACATGGTCGAATTTGCGAAGACAAAAAATGAACGTCTGTGTATGACACAAACTACATTTTGTATAAAAGAAACGGTACGCCAGTATATACAAATGTACTCTGTGGTTTCCGTCCGAAACTTTCGGAATACTAAATTCAGCGAATGACATTACCTTACACATCAAATTGTTAGTTGTGAACGTGACGTCATTGTCATCGGTGACAGTTCTTAGATTAATTTAATGAACATGTAAATAAACAAAATTGAACAAAACTATATTTTTATCAAAAATGTTAAATATGAGAGAAAGGTCTTTAATTACTAGCCTCAATCGGTATTACAATATTTGCCGTTACTACTGTGATATTTTTCCTAGCAGTGAAGTTAAAATAATTAGATGTATCAAAAATAATACAAAAGGTAACCTTAAAGATGATAAAAATATCGGAATTAAAAAGGAAAATTTTTCCAAAGAATTCAGAGTGAATGAGGTCAACATACAGATGATATCTAAAAACATTTATGATCAATTATTTAAGAAACCTGTGGCTGCTATCGATGAAAAAGTAGTTGAGAGGTGAGTTTATTTAGGTACCTACTAATATTTTACAGTCAACAAAAGTTAACAATGAAAGTTTTTATAAATTCTTCCCATCGCCCTTTGTAACTGTAGTTCGACCTACTTATAAGAAATAATTAAAACTGCAGGGTTCTCAACCATCAAATTGCAGAAAACTTATATAAATATGTTTTAGTCCATGAAGTATATTTTGTGTGTGAATCCTACAGTCCATTTTACAAATAACTATTATTAACGTATTTTTGAAGCCAAACTCTTAATGATGACGAAAGGTTTTTATTTTCATAGCAGATTATGGTGATCAAGTGGTCACTATTGCTCTATAAGCATAACACAATCAACACCAAAGCATACCGTTTGGTTGCTACCTAAGAAGAAACTGATTAACCTGCTTCTTAACAAAGACTCCTACAGAGTCATAATTATAACAAGTAAAATAAAGTTTTAAAGATAATATTATCATGGACATTATACATTTTTAATATAATGTGTACTTAAGGTATGGGTAAAAAACACAAATATCATAAGTATCTTACAGTTAAAAAGTACAATAAAAGTTTGTTAGATCATAACATTCTATTTTTTGACACTTGATGGTAAGTGAAGATATGATTATGCATAGTAAACCACATTAACTTCTTATCAACTTATCATTAATTCTTATCTACCAGACAGGGTTACTCTTGCAGGCAAGAAATTTAATATCTTCATATTAAAAAGTAGTAAAGATGAGGTAAAGCATTTTGCCTGTAATGACAATGTTTTAATTTATCTTCATTAAAAGCATTACAATACAATTGTACATTATTTTTCAGTTGCCAAGAAAATTTGTTGAAACACGGCATAGACTACAAGAACTTCAGTTACTTACCTGATGTGGAGTTAAAGTTACCCAAAATGAAGGGTGACAACATTGTGGAGCATTTTTATAACATTGGAGAGCAGCAATCTGCTCCGTACAGGAAGTTGTTACAATTGTTGGCTACAAGCAAACTACCAGCATTGCCCAAAGTATGTGTGTTTAGGATTTTGTCAATGTGTTGGTGACATCATATTCAACACAATCTCATTATCAAATATTTTTTTAATAAAATTATATTAGCTCTGAAAGTGTAATGAACAATTAAAAACATTAACATCATCTAGGACCAATATAATCTCTATAGAAATTTTAATATTTCCAATCTATTTTTGAAGCACCTTTGTAACTTTTTGTGTTATGTAATCTTATTAACCAGCTTTTTGTTGTAATTAACAAAATTGGTTGATTTTTAAAAAACTATAAAATCCCAATTGGAGAGATAATTGTGTTGAATGATTACCATAGCCATTTATTTCTGTAACAAAATTGTCTTTGACGTTGGTAATAGTTGTCTATGGCATAGAGATACCATTTATCATTAGTTCAATGCCTACATTTTGATATCTGAAATCTTGAAAATACACATTCATTATTTAGAAATGGTCCAAGAAACCTGGTTGGACTAAGTATGGAGATGGTCCACCTCAGCAGCTGGCATGTCCACCAGACGATGCCCTGATCTTAGATGTGGAGGTACTCATGTCTGCAGGAAAGAGGCCCACACTTGCATGCGCTGTGTCACCTGAGGCTTGGTAAGTTCACACTAATTATTATATTTTTAACGTTTTATACATAAAAATGTTAAATCCAACATTTTAAAAATCTTAATAATTTGAAAATTATATGGATATGCATATTATCCGCTAAAATTATATTTCAATTGAAATTCTTTCAGGTACGGTTGGATATGTTCACCACTTGCAAACAATAAACCCCACGAAATATACGACACTGTTAGGTATGAAGACTTGATACCTTTAGAGACTGATGGCACAAAACCCTGCGGAAATATTAGCCGGCCCAGAATAGTGGTTGGCCACAATGTATCTTATGACAGAATTAAAATTAAAGAGCAGTACTGGTTGAAAAGAACAGGTAGGTATATGTTTAAGTTTATTGGTTGTGTACCTATATATAGTAAACTAGCTAGCTACATATAAATGGAATATTTCTTGTAATACTTGAATACAGCTATAAAGTATTGTCTCGAAAAAACAAATATATTTTGTGGACAGTTTCAATCAAGTCACCAGTAGTTACTGAATAGTCTGAGATCACGGAAATGTAAACCAATGGAAATCTTTAATCTTTTTTACTCAAAAAATTCATTTGCAATCTAGCTCATCTCAGGCTTTTCTGGAATCCTACAGTTCAAGTCAGAAATGGAAGACGTTACACAACATGAAAGAGATGGATAGATATTCTCATAATCGAAGCATATTATGAAAAACTATACCACAGAGTATATATATAATTCTTCCAAGTGTACATTAGTATAGAAATGGCAATATATCTAAGTAGGTATTTATGTTCTATTGTTCCTATGGTGCGTCATGTTGCCCATAATGTGCAATGTTTATATTTTTTATGAATGTCTGTCGGTTCAGGTGTTCGGTTCATGGATACAATGTCGATGCACACGTGCGTCAGCGGCGTCACCAGCTACCAGCGGACGGTACTGAAGGCTAAGAACAAGGAGCCCGACCCTTCCGACGGCGATTGGATGGAGATAAGCTCGCTGAATAGTTTGAGTGAGGCACGGTCATCATTCACTTATACTTATTTCATTACTTGTACTGATTCGCAGATTAGGTGTACTCATCCATTTAAATCTCAACTTAACGTGAAACGGGATAAAGTTTTGTACACACCAATATTGTCATTTATTTCTTAAAATTTTGTCGTAATTGATTAACAGGAACCTTCTATCCCGTTAGTTTTCATTACCATGGATCATTAATAAAATAACAATTTTATTATTTACTTTCTTTTGGTATACTTGATAGTATCAGGCGTTACTTTGCGGAGATTCATTGTTATTAAATAGTATTATTAATCTGCTTTGCAACAATACGCAAGCACAATGTATAATGGTATATACTTCTATACATGCATAGAACCTCTTTCTTTTTTGGTTTTACTCAAGTTACCATGCTAAACTCAAAAGACTGTAATGTATATCTTACGTACAGTGTCATCACTTATCGTATTGTGGGAATTTGTATTTTATACATATAATGTTCGCAGGTGCACAACCTCTACTGCGGCCGGGTGATAAACAAAGAAACTCGTGACATATTCGTTGAAGGCACAATGGAGGATGTTCACCAAAATTTTCAGAAGCTAATGAACTACTGCGCAGGTGATGTCGTAGCTACTCACAATGTTCTTCGAGAACTCTTACCGATGTTCCTGGAAAGATTCCCGCATCCCGTTACTTTGGCTGGCATGTTGGAGTTAGGTTAGTTTAGGAGTCCAGCTCGAAGGACCAAAAATAATAGCTTGTATATTTTATGTTTTAACAAACTTTGTTTTTCTCCTATATACCTACTGCGCATTGACATTTTCCTACAATGTACTGCTAGGTTCTCCCCACTTACCATTGTGATAGCCTGGCTCATGCTGTCACGCTGCTTCAATCGTGATTGTTGAATGGATTAGTGGCTGAATTGAGTACATTTCTTTGGTCGCCTAAAAGCCTTTTATTTCGGGAATGTTCACAAAATTTTACCATTCACTCGTCCTCAGTCATGCATCCAAATACTTGTGTTACGGCAAGGCTGTTGAGGTGTAAGTGGTGATTCTATACATGTTTTACTTTTGCAGGCTCTGCGTACCTACCGGTGAACTCAAACTGGCTCCAATACATAGACTCGGCGGAAACCGTATTCGAGGACTGTAAACTCGAATCCCGGCAGATACTGTCATTGAAAGCTGACGAGGCGTGTCGACTAATGGAAAACGAAGCTTACAAACGGGACCTCTGGATGTGGGATCAAGACTGGTCTACGCAGACTTTGAAGCTGAAAAAAGCCGTTGAAAGAAAAAGGAAAGAGAATATACTTGATAAACCCCTAGAAGTAGATAAATGTGACGATGATGAAAACGTAGAAGTTTTAATAAAAAAAGAAGAAAAGGATTACGAAGTTCTAAGCGAGGCGAATATAGACTCACTAGAAGACACCGACTGCAATGTCCCTAAGAAACGTATGAAAGAATTGGATGCTAAATTCCAGTATCTATACGATCTGGGTGCGCTGTTGCCGGTCAAAAGACCGTACTTGGCCGGCTACCCGGCTTGGTACAGGAAACTTTGCACAAAGCCGGGCAAAGACCCGGATTGGGCGCCGGGCGCTAATAATATTACTACTAGTATGCAGGTGTGTGACGCTCGAAATAATCGATTTACATAAACGGGATAAAAGTGCTTACACACAAGCTCTTTCACTAGGATACCCTGTGTTGCCCAAATTATATATCACAATCAATCAAAACCAAACAGTTATCTGTTGTATATTTGATATTGGCGGCAAAAGATAATAAGTAATTTTGCCCTTTTTATTGATTTTATTAAAATATTTACACATCTTAATAGTTTTCGTACAACATTGTAGTGGAAACCATTTCATTGCATCTATGCATAACGCTCATACGTAGACTTCCATCTCTTTTTTCATACGTTATGTTCCGTCTCCCATTCAATCTATCTATCTCAGTCCTTCGCATTCTATCACACTCGCTCATTAATTACTTTCCACATACACGGATATTTCAGGAATCAAACTCGGGACTCTTTGTTATAGGTCATTACCTACTAAGACCATCATTTATGTATGTACTTTTATTACTTATTAACTGTATTGAATAATGTGTCAAGTTATGGATTTAATCTCGTATTACATTGTGAAGCTGTTGTACTGGTTACACTAGATGTAATGGTAATAATCTAATGATAATATTCCATCGTGATCTAAACATACCAGTTAAACTATTCCATGCTCACTTAGATTATATTGTTGTAAACACACTTCCTATTTATTTTCAGATAACTCCAAAACTTCTCCGTCTGTCCTGGGAAGGCTATCCCCTCCACTACATCCAGTCGGAAGGCTGGGGGTTTCTGGTGCCGTTCAGTAGAACCAGAGAGGCCACTGACGAGCCTCTGGTGCCCTTGGAGGACTTGTTGAAAGCTTGCCCAATGATCCAGGGTACAAAAGAGGTGGACACAGAGTTGTATGTGTTACCGAAAACTGTAGAGGTAATTATTGTTTTCTGTATATTTCATTTCTTTTTTCGTTTAATTATTACAGCAATAAGGCGTTCATGTGGAACCTTACAGCTATAGTGGAAAAGTTGTATGTATTTCCGTTCTTGCTATTGTGATTTATTACCTTATATTGTGTGTGTATAGGAATAATAAAAAGTACTTCTTTGTTTTATTTTATTGATAAAGTACATGTTAGTATTATGTGGCTGTAACTCAAAATGTTAAAAAAAGTTGTCAAAAAGTTAAGTCTTATAATCATATTACCTTGTTATAATTATTATTTCATCTAATAGTCGAGTGTTTACAGTATCAGTGAAAGCAAACTTCAAGTTATTATAAATACAAATTACATTACGATTTATTCATTAAAGTAATATTTAATTATTTATTAAAAATAATACTCCTTATGTTTATGCGGAATTTGTCCACTTGTGGCGGTTGACTATCATCGCATTGAGCAGTCTCGCTGGCTGTACCGTCAGCGCGTGCCCCGGGGCCGCTAGATTTCGCGGCTCGCTATGTTTCAACATACATACAGTTTAAATAAAAACGAACTACATATGTCACTATTGAGTGTTCAGTAACGGACGTTCGTAGTTCAGAAATGAAGTAATTTTATTTGCATATAGTTCGTAACTCGTTTACTAGAAGAAGAATTTTACACGATCACAGAATGAAGTGGCATCTTACATTGGCTTTTTTCACGAGGCTTCTTTAACCTGTGCATAACTCTATGTATACATATAACATATAACCGCTCCAGTCTCGTCCGCTACCATCAACTCGAATATTGTCCATTCATGTTTTCCTCGTCTCCGTGTACAGGAGGACTTGGGTCGAAGGGCGTACTACGCGCGTAAGACCAGACAGGAACAAGCAGCCGCCAACCAGTACCACGGGTTGGGAGTGTGGTGCGGGACGCAGGTGCAAGGTTAATGAACAGCGAACAGTATTTTTCGGGTGTAAGAGGTTCCGTCCATCTTTAAGTCCCAGCAAACCCAAGTGTCGGTAGTTCTTATGCCGCTCGTATGTCTTCGGTATTACTTAATTAATTATGAAATTTAGCTTACCACTAACGAATACACATCAAACTCGATCGATCTCTTACCACTGACATAAGTCATCAGGCTATGAATGCTTCTCTTCCCCAAATTCAGACAGTTTTTGGAACACCTCACTCCCCGCACTAGTAACTTGTCCAAATATCTTCGCTGGCCGATTAATAGTATTACACAGTAGTGTTGTATCGGTGGTCGCAGGCTGCTGTCACTTCTTGCGTCTCCCGCACAAGGACGGGCCCAAGTACAAGGTGGGCAACCCGCTGGCGAAGGACTTCCTGAACATGTTCAGCCAGAACGTGCTGACGGCGCAGGGGAACGACGCAGAGAAGGTACCACTGGGTAACATACCGCACCTCCGGTTTATAGGCCATTAAAAGCCTATATGCCTCGACGTTCCTATTATATAATGTTAAGATTGTAATACGCTGAAATATATGAAATACTAGTTATCTTTTGGTGTCTAAACTTTTTATTTAGTATATTATTATAATAATGAACCTACATAGCTTTGCATATTACATCCGAAAGATCAGTCAAAAAATATAGTTTTGCAAGTGAATTTTTACCGAAAAATTAATTAACATATTTCACTGTACCTTACTGCCTGTAAATTAACTTTAAAACTGCAATAATATGTGATGGAAATTTTAACTATAGGTCCCATTTCGCAGTTCACTATAAATGAAAATAAATGGTTATAGTTATTGATTTAAATTATTCTCGTGTACATTAAGCCTATTCTACACGAATATTACTAAATTCTCACGGATGAAATAGTTGGCAAAAACTAGTGTCGCATTTGCGGGTTAAATATATTTGCAAGTCTTCTATCCTAGCGCGTTCGTGGGTAGTGCTGCGCTCTGCTTTTTTTTCATGGACATTAAAACACCAAAATGCCCAATATGAATTGTAAAAACTGTCAAGGACACATTCTGAGTACGATCCATACTAGGTAATAAATAACCAAGCGACATGTAACCTACCTGATATTTGTGGTTGTAACATATTTTTATTTATTTATTTATTTACCATTATATATAATTAACCTAACAGGTACCCTTAATGCGTTAGTTTTATTACTTATATTACACATTATTTAATTAAATTATTACAACTTTATGTATATATTTACTGCATATACATACATACGGTCCAATAGGTGCTATCATTCGGACGCATGATGTCATACTGGCGCAATAACCGGGAGAGGGTGAAGGGGCAGCAAGTGGTGTGGCTGCCCCCGGAGCATCTGCCCCCGGGGCTGCGAGCCGGGGGCGGACGGTACGGCGCCATCGTGCCGCAGGTGGTTGTGTGCGGCACACTCACCAGACGGTCAGTTGGTTGTTACTATCATTGGTGTCATCGATATACTCATCGTCGCCTCCGCCAGTGGTCATCCATAAATTACGTCAACAAAGTGTGTCATTGTATGGCGTGATAAGGTTCGTAGCGTAACGTAAAAATATTTGAAATGTAAATGAAAATAATTTTAATTCTGCTGTTTCAATTTAGTCATTTCCAGTTGTAAAATACGTAAGATCACATGAGGGAGAGGAGTCTCACAAATGTGACACGTGTGACAAGGACGGGGGAGGGGTCAAAAAAGTCATGAAATTTGAGTGACTTAATTTATTGATGGCCCCTCAGCATCATAATCAGTATCATAATAGTTCCAGCATTATTCAGCACTCTTTGGCAGTGGGGGTTAGCTGTTCAATTTGGCGATCACAATACGTAACGTATTTCTGTCTATTCCAAAGGGTGGTAGTTAACCAGGCAGATTTAGAATTCTGCTACCGTGCACGATTACCATTGGGATTAAATTGGGCGATACAAAACCCAGACCACCCCAGGAGGAGGGATCATATACCAGACAGAACCTTCTCCGTTATTTAGCAGGATGCGACTGCGAGCGTGGGAGGTTAGGTCGGGCTCAAGGATGAATGGAGCCCGTTACATACCTTTTTCTTTTACTTCAATGTATACATATACTGAAATATTTCAATAAAAACTTAGTGTTAAAATTTAGTTTAAATATTTTCAATTAAAGTCGGAAATAAGTAGAACGTTATTCATAATGTCCCCTCACGAACTTATCCGAGTCAACGTCGGGTGCGTTCGCAGCGCGAGCGAGCCCACGTGGATGACGGCGAGCAACGCGCACGCGGAGCGCATCGGCTCCGAGCTGCGGGCCATGGTGCAGGCGCCGCCGGGGTACAAGTTCGTCGGCGCTGACGTCGACTCGCAGGTCACTCACGAGTAGTCCGTTTGATAGTAATCGACCGAGTGAAAGGTTCAGGAGCGCGTCTTGAACTAGACTATTCCACTATTCGATTCTACACCTAGGTTGTTTTAAATGGTTTTTTTTCTCGAGACTTGGGCGTTTTATTTATGTATGTCCATGTCACTCGCAACTTGTAATTCGAATATGGGTGTGTGCGCGTGTGAATGTTTAATTGTTTATGTTTTCGTAGTTTTCGTCAAAATTACCGACCGCAAAATATTTAGCAATTTAGACCATCCTTAAAAGATGTATTGTTAACATTTTTTGGCCCCACAGTGAGATTAAAATTATTTTGATTTCTGATCAAGTTCCGAACTTGAGGTTACTTGCATACTTGTTCTACGGGGTCTAAATATGATGAGAATCAATAGATAGTAAAAATTAACATATGGAAAAAATGTCAGCTGAGTGGTACGTGGGGGTAAACTTAGTTTACTTCATAGATCATAGGGGTCATCGACTGATCAATGACATTCGAGAATGACAATTGTGTATATCTATTATAATTGTGGTACAGGAGCTGTGGATAGCCGCTCTGCTCGGCGACAGCTCGCTGGGCGTGTGCGGGGGCACGCCGTTCGGCTGGGCCGTGCTGGCCGGCGACAAGAGCCGCCACACCGACCTGCACTCGCTCACCGCGCGCGCCGCCGCCGTCAACAGGGACCACGCCAAGGTCATCAACTACGCACGGATATACGGTACGGTGTGGTCTCCCCACAACGCTCATTTGGTAGTAAACCTGTATGCTCATCGAAGTAATCTCTAGTTCGATTCTCCGGCAGATTTTAACTATGTAAATTTTCGGGTCTTTGTTGATGGCGATGTCTTAAGGTTGTTCACTGTCCAATGTATTATAAGTTACATCTCAAAATTTCAACCACTATTTTAATTTAATGATTATTTATGTATATGTATTTTTGTGGTAACTTCGCGTCTGTATATGTACTAGCAAACTGCCCTTGCTTCGCTTCGGAAAAATTACGCTTTACGCTTAGAAATAGTACCTACATTATTTTAAATTAACTCATAACTTTTTAACTTATGGACGGATTGAGATGAAACGAACTTTAAATATTAAGTGATGCTTACTACAATACATTAATTTACCACAACGTAATCGGTTTAGCCGTTTCGAAGATTAGCGCGGACAAACGCACAGACAAACAGTCAAAATTTCTAACAACTATTGTTATATGTTCTATTGCGTTAATAAAGGCCCCTAATAACATTTTTATCATATTCATATATCGTTCATGTACAGAAAGCGATCAGTTACAATTATCTTATATACATACGAGTATATAGATAAAAGAAAAAGAAATGTTTTAAAATATTTTTGTTTTTGTATAACTCGCACCTAATAATTTAGCATTTTTCTATCTATCTATCTTACATAGTGTTGCAATGTGTCAAGGCGTTCTCCCAACACTGGCTACTATTGCTTCCTCAATCCGCACACTACAGGTGTCCTCATTCTCGTTTGTATCTTTTTTTATTATAGTATCATATCTTTTGTATCTTAAATATTAGATCAGGATACAGAATGACTATTTGATTTTCTATTATTTCCCCCCAGGCGCCGGTCAGAGCTTCGCAGAGCGATTGTTAAAGCAGTTCAACCCGACTATGACGATCTCGGAGGCGAAGAGCAAAGCGGCCAAAATGTTTGCTACTACCAAAGGCCGGCGGGTTTACACGCTCAAGAGGAAATATACGGAGGGATTCATAGACGAGGATATAGGAGATCAGGTTACACGTTTGTAGAATAACTCCTGTGTGAATGACAAAACTTGCCCATTTGTACGACTTAGGGCTTATTAATTCTTATGTGTCGAAGTTCCTTCAGTCGATTTCGTATCTCGGTAAAAAGAGCTTAGGACAACGGAGCGGCCACACTGATCAATGAAATCTTGAAGTTATGTAGGGTTGGCAAAAAAGTGTTATATCTCAGTCGGTAAAAGTACCAGTTTATCTGTGACTGACTCAAATCAGGATCGTAGTACTATGAGACTGGTCGCGTATCTCCATAGATGGCGGTGTTGTACATCTTTTATGTAAAAAACAAACAGATGGCCTTTTTTATTTCGGTCACAATATTTTTAACGAGGTCGATTCAAGGTTACATGAAGTTTATGTTGTATACGTATGATGTAGGTGGTCGAGATGACGGCGTACCAAGCGAGCCGGCTGGTGAAAATGAGCGGCAAGCGGCTAGAGGACATGTTCGAACGGCCGCAGTGGGTCGGCGGCACCGAGTCGCACATGTTCAACAAGCTGGAGGAGATCGCCGGTATGTGGTACATCGTGTAGTTCTCAGATCTCCAGTGCTTTTTCCTCGCATGCAATTGTCACAATACAAATCTAGTATTTTTTTTAGTTAACCTTTATCATAGACAGTTTCTCGTATCGCTTATGACAGCAATAGTAGCAGTTCGAGGGTTTATATATATAGAATCTCACTTCGGTGGACTGGTTAAATTCTGCCATTGTATTTTAAAGTTATTTTTACAAATTATTTCATAACCATATGATTTAAAACTAATATTATCGTGGAATTTATACACTTTATTATGTAACGGGTACTCACGATATTATAAATACCCGCGTGAGTAGCCGTTAACATAATAAAATATATTTCAGGTTCGTTGCGGTGAAAGAAAACATTATATTTTATTATATTTTCAAAACTGTGTGCAGTATCCATTACCCGGATTTTTTTTTCAAACAGTAGACGTTGAAAGGTTGTAACAGTATAATTTCACTGTCTCTAATCTAGAACAATAGGGATCATTGCACAAGGGTATGTTTCATCCTATCATTTCCCGCTTCAGATTCGGAAGCGCCAGCAACAGCGTTTCTAGAGGGCCGGCTGTCTCGCTCGCTGGAGCAGGCGCGGGGGCGCTGGGCGGGCACGAGGCTTAACTGGGCCGTGCAGAGCGCCGCCGCGGACTTCCTGCATCTCATGCTGGCCAGCATGGCCCATCTTGCACCGTCTGCTAGGTAAACTGCTTATGCTACTATATAGTTACAATAGTGTTAATATATAGTAATTGAAAAAAAATAGCAGTATTCCATTTTTAAATAGGTAAGGTATAAAATGTCTTAATATTAAATATTGGCTAGTGGCCTTGTCTTAACAGAGCTAACACATGCACTTGGACGATAAATAGAGAAAGAAAAAATTTAGCTTTTTTTTGTTTCATTCTGAGATACTCAATGCAACTATTGTTGTTTAGCTTTCGAATAAAACTTTAATTCCAATCATCGTTTAATTTGAAATGTTTGAATGATAGTGAAATAAATTATTACTTCATTCCTTCCAGGTTTTGTCTAAGCTTCCATGATGAAGTGCGTTACTTGGTGCCTGAGGAGTATCAATATGAGACAGCGTTAGCTTTACAAATTACAAACCTTTTTACTAGAGCATTTTGTTCTCAGAGGTGAGCCAGGATTCTATAGACATAATTCTAACAGAAACTATGGTATGGTTTTAAATATTTCTTTGGCTAGTTTTAATTGCTCATGCATGTTATATGCAGATGAATACAGTTGCCACAAACTTAAGAATTAGTTATATTTCACTTGAAGATTGTTATATTATACAGTGCATTTAGTTTATAGTTTCAGCCGGGGATGTTATGGAGCGCCGTAACCGTATCTATCGGATATCCGTAATAAAAATATATCCGAAACCGTAACCGAATCCGATAAAAAAGTATCGAATAATATTGGATAGTGTCAGAGTCACCTTTTTGTAAAGGGTTAAAGAATAATAAAGAATAATAAAGATTAAATAAATAAAATAGTAAAAGGCACAAAAATATTGTGACATAAATAAACAGGGCACATCAATGAAATCAGTAGCATGGCAACTACTATTGTAAAAAACAGAATCAACTGCTGCTCATGGTTTATTCTATCATTTACCACCAGATAAGAAAATGAAATTTAATTTCCATAGCTTTTTATTTCTTTTCCATGACAACTCCTAGGGTAGGCATCCACGATCTTCCCATGTCAGTGGCATTCTTCACCTCGGTTGAAGTGGACCATGTACTGCGTAAGGAAGCCAGTCTGTCCTGCACTACACCTTCAAATCCACAAGGCTTGGAGATCGGTTATGGCATCCCATCGGGACAAGGTCTCGGACTCGCTGACATATTAGCATTGTTAAAAAACAAACAGACATTTACAAACACTGAATAAAAATGAATAGTCTGAATAATATACAGTTCTTTTTTGTTACATATCTATCCTTCCTGATAAAATATATTTTTTTTATTCAACTATAGTATTCTGGAAAAATAGTTTATATTATATTAGTATGCTTAAAAATTGCATATTTCAAATTAATCTTAAAAAATTGTTTAAAGATTTGTTTTTTACTGGTGCCAGCTATTACAAATTATTACACCAATCTCAAATTTATGTAAATAAAAACTTATTCCTGCATGTAACATCACTTGACAAGCTTGATTAATTTGGCTGTTTTTTTTTCTTGTGATTTTAACTGTCAGAACAATGTTGTGTGGAATATGATTTTAAAAAGTGATGTTTAGTTAAAGATTCGATTGAAATTTATTCTGGATGATCTAATTGACTGACAGACAACACAGCCTAAACCACTGCATATATGCACTTATTACAAATATTATTTTTATGTGCATTTCACTCCTGTGAAGCTGTGGTATGTCGCGAGTCTATATTACTCAATATTATGTGTGAATTTTACGAGCTTGTGTATATACGGAAGGTAATCTATGAAACCACAGCACCTATTGAAAAAAACTTTTACCTGAAAGGTACATTAATGCAGACATAGGCTATTTATCAAGTCTATGTGCATACTTATACGTTGAGCCCAAACAAAATGATAATGGACCGCTACAAGGTTATAAATCTATTCAATTTTTTGTCAATGTTTACTTATCCAAATACAGATAATTCTTATAACTAACGTGAAACCACAGATCGAAGGACTCTGTAATTGTTACGGAAAGGTAGTTCGTAACATGTTTGATTTATCACAGCGTTTTTTAATGAATTTACATTTAATATTTAATTTCAAGATAAAGCCAGACTTTCATTAACGAAAAAAGTAATGAAATATGATAAATCAGATTAATTCAACAAATTAGTCTCGTGAATTAAAGATATGAAGCTAAGATTTAGATAGAGCTAAGTTTTTACTCGTTATCACATATCAATATCATTAATCTTATCACTAGTAATCCGGAATATCGCATGTAATCGAATATCCGTTTTCAAATGTCAAGTTGATGTTTTGATTCGTCAGGCATTGACAATCAAAATCGGTTTCATTTCCTTACTTTTTATACAGAAAAATCGGCATAATTAATATTTCATTTTAAGTCTTTTTCTTAATTATTAAAAAACATCATTCAGATCTCAGATTTAATTTGCAACAATCATACATGTATAACGTGTATCCGAATATGCAAATTGTCAAAGTGGTAGGGTATAAATTTAAAATGTCAGTTGCAAAGAAATGTCCGCTTGTGGCGGTCGGATGTGAATCGCTGTTTGAATTTTACGATTTATATTTATTTTGTTACGATCATAAATATTTAATCGTGTGATATCGTTTACAATCGTGTTGATATATTTATTTATTACACGTGTACAGTGTTTTACGTTGGCAGCGATCGGTTCAAACAGGTGATGTCGACAGTAGGCTCACCCCGAATGGATCGATATCGGTGACTTTAAGTTTGGTTTTTATTTACGTCACCGACGGGGTGGTAAAATATGGAGAAGTCAGCACGACCACGGACGGCTCTTAATGAGTGTGTCAAAGTGGTGGTGCGATGTCGGCCGCTCTCAGACAGGGAGAAAAACGAGGGTTACGAGGAGGTGAGATGTAGTCGTTTTGTTGATATCAGGCTGCGCAAACCTGGTGCGTCGCTCCCATCGGATGCCTGCACGTCCTTCCAATCAGGTTTAGCCTTAAAATTTAAAGAATATTAGCTTAAAACAAGATATTACTGTTGCCGGATACGTTGCTGTCGTTACAAGTTTTCGTGGTTTTACATACATCATTTCGCGCGTATTAAATTATTTTAAACGATGGTATACAGAAATTATACCGCTGATATTAGTACCAGCTTTGATGAATTAAGCAGAGATAAGCTGTTGTGATTCATCCGCGTAGGTCGCTTCAAGTTCCTACGTACGCCTAGCAACCTGTCAAACAATCGGCACTGGCGATGCACAATGGCCCGCATCATAAATTATCACTACACAATGGACTGATTAAAGTAATCAGTCGGGGCTACCTCTGTTTGAGTGCTCCTGCTGTTCTTAAGACCGTGACACACTTTTATATCCTTGGCCTACAGTTTTGAACTTATGAAAAAATACATAAACAAAGTTAATATATTTCATTCAGTATGAGCATTGAATATTTTACGAATTTAATACACACATACTATGAATGT
Source organism: Megathymus violae (assembly GCA_003671415.1). Taxonomy (NCBI): domain Eukaryota; kingdom Metazoa; phylum Arthropoda; class Insecta; order Lepidoptera; family Hesperiidae; genus Megathymus; species Megathymus violae. The sequence continues at coordinate 585,509 of PDGT01000011.1, read as the reverse complement.
GAATGACACATATAAAAATAGAGTTTGTGCGTATAATTATGCTAACTTAAATAATCTTAAGTATAGGTATAATTCTCTAAAGATGTATAATTTATTATGTTTCAATACTTCATGTAATTAGTCCAGTACACAGTAGTAAGGGTACATTGTATTTAGATCTTGTTACAGTGAGTCATAGCTAGGTGAGATAGAGTTCACAGCACAATCTGCCTAGATATGATAACAAATACCATTTCTAACTGCAACCACTTGGAAAACAATTGATTACAAAATGTTGTCCTAAATGTTTAATTCAATGAGTTGAAAATATTTAAATTCCTTAAAAAATGTGAAATTTTTTGTGTAGTTTTTTTTTGAAGGTATATCTTCTAATTTATTAACTAAATAATTGATTTGACATGCAATGTTAAAGGACTTTTTTAAATATTTTTTATAGGTATATTTTAAACGTTTTTAGCTTATATTAATATTTTTTTTGATACATTGTCTTACATGTATAAGCATAGTCATTTAATAAGTCTCAGTAATTTAAAAATCTGCATTCTGCCAGTAGTGTGATGATGTGCAACATATCATCTATTACAAGTAGAGTAATAAGATTGAAAATCACAAGATTGAACATAATTAGACTTTCATTATGTTGTTTCGAAACATTATTATTCATAAATCTCATGTTACTCAAAAACTGCCTGAATAGTTCAGATGTTTACTTTTTTAATTGGTTCCAAACTCAAAATCATTGAGGTATCTAGGTATTTCCTAAATATATGGGCGCAGGGCATGTCAATTTTGTATCTATTATTGTTTTGAAAAGGTGCTGTTAAGACATTACAGAGAAGAAATGTCAAAAAAACTCCTCAGTACATTTTGAAACCAACATATATGTAATAATTATGTAGTATGTTTCGAGTAGTAGTCTTTATTATTTCTGGAATTTTGTGTCACTGATGTATTTGTCCATACTATAATATCCTTGGTGTGGAGGCAGTAATTCTGACTTCACATATAACTTAAACTGTATGATATTTATCATTTAACTTTTACAGCAGTTTATATTTCATAGTGAAACAAAGTGATTAGGACCATACATAAATATATTTACATGTCTTATCACTTCCGCACCTGTGGCGTGCGGAATTTTTTGTTATAACTTTGTGTTTTGTTTGTTATTAATGATTATAGTCATAGTAACAACATAATGGCAGGCAGCCTAATTGGAAACTAATAACATACAATTGTTCAGTATTGACGAAATAATTGATTCGCGAAGTTATTTCAGAAGTTCCTGGTTTTGGTTATTATATTAAAAAACCGACTAATCAATGATTTTTTCAACCGTAATTCCTACCATTTTTCGCCGTGTGGAGTTGAGTGCTATGTTAAAATTTAAATGGGGTCAACCCTGAGATGCACAATTAAAATCTAAGTGAACAGGATTGTTATCTCGAACATACATTTTATGTGTGTATGATAATCTTATTTTTTGACGTTATAGTTTTTAATATATTTTAGTTTATCGTTGGTACCTTACAAAATTAGTTATAGCTAGAACTATGAAACTGCCCTTGCTTCGCTTCGGTATAACTTCGCCTTACCGCTCTGACAAACAGACAAAAATTCTAACAAGTATTGGTTTGTATTACGTTAATTATGGCCCCTTATAATGTTTTTTCTTATATATCGTTCATGTACAGAAAACGATCAGCTAGAAATTTATTATATGTATAGACTAGAGCAAATGCCCTCGCTTCGCTTCGCTTCGGAAAAACTACCTTACTCTTAAAGATAGCATCTGCATTGTTCTGGGTTTTTCTCGTTCTATAATTAAAAATACATATAATAATTCGTATCTTTTTTATTTATGGACGGATTGCATTGAAACAAACTAAGTTTTAAGTGATACTTATTGCAATACATTGGTGAAAATCAGAACAAAATCGGTTAAACCGTTTCTGAAATTAGCGGAAACAAACGCACAGTCAAACAGACAAAAATTCTAATAACTATTGTTTTGGGTTATATTGCATTAATAAAAGCCCCTAATAATATTTTTTCTCATATATCATGTTCGTGTACAGAAATCGATCAGTTAGAATTTTATTATTAGTATACATAGATTACGTTTCAGTTGAATGGAATATAATTTTTTTTGTATAGAAAATAGTATTCATTATTTTATTTGTTGTCAATAGTTGTATATTAAGTAAAGTGATCGCTAAAAGTCCAAAGCTAATTAAATTTATTTTCATTATTGATACTAAGTGTATATTACTTCGTCGTTGTTGTCAATTACATTTCATCGCCCATTATAGTCTGAACTATAAAAGTATTAGTTGGTACAGCATTATGTTTATCTTTTAATTAATACAATTTTTATACTCATGTGATATGAGGGTCAATATCTAAAACCTATTTTTTTTTTATGTCACTGATGTCAAAACATTATTTCGAATCCAAATTATCTCCGAGTAGAAGAACTCGTGTTACCTAAGAAAACGTGATAAATTATCGTCGGCCGGCCGTCAGTCGACTGGCGGCTGCGCACGCGCGTGTTGAGTAATCTTGACCCGTCGTAAGCGGGTGAGGTGGATCGTGGAGTGGCGGTAATGCACATACATACGTAGTCCCATTTTCAACAGAGATCATCCGGTGTCGCGCACCGACCGTCTAGGGTTATCGCGTGCGCGAGCGCAGATGTTATTGTTTATCTTGCTATCCTGATAACATCGGATCCTGCCTAGAAGTCAAACAACATTGGCTGCCAAGCAATAGTTGCAAGTTCAACATTAAAAAAAAACTAAATAGAAACTTATATAAAATGAATACTGATGTTTTTAATAAAATAAAAATTTTATGTTAGTCCCATTATTAAGATCATCGAAAGCGTAAACACGTTCGCCCTATTTTCTTACTTATTACCCATGTGTCGATTAGATCACTTTGGTTTAAATAGCATCGAGGAGTAGATTCATGTGCCCATTGCCGCTCTTTACTATAACGAGTTCTGTATAAATTGGAGACATCTGTTTATGAGGAAATTACAGAGCGACCGTAATACATGATAACTTTTCGATGTGCAAATCGATTTTTCTTAATATTTTGTAATTTATAATGGCGATAAGAGCTTTGTAAATTACCGTAATCACATAAATTCCCTATTCCACTCAATGATAATAATATCTCTTTATATTTGAATCTAAGTGAATCTCCTTGCCGAGGTGCACCCTGTTGAACAAAGATCTTTTTCTCTGAACGTGCTGGGTTATAATCTACTCGGCTTAATTCCAACAGTACACGCTCATGTTGGTGAAATTCTTTAATTACCTGTTTAGCTACCACCCTCTTCAAATCGGCCGTGATTCGAATGCAATTTTGGAAAGCCAGCTGACCAGTAGGTTTCCTGCCACCATCTTGACGATCATTTCTTCTTCAGCACCATGTCGCCGTTTTAAAATTGCGTTGACCATCCACCATTATATGGACCGTCTGCTCGTTTTTAGCTAATACATTAAAGAAGATACATTGTTAAACACAAGTGACAGTTACATTTTGAAATATGTGCTTTACAATGCTTCTAATTCTTAACCACATGCACCTTAGATGTCAAAGACACGTAAGGTAGTAAGTACATAACAGAACCACCTAGGTATGTCTACGTATTAATTAGCCGCATGTGGTTTGCCCTTTTGGGGTTATTTATTAGATAGCAATTAATCGGGATGACATTAAATCGAGTGGTCTGATCAATCAAGGTAATTCAGTTACGTGGCCTAGCTATTATACATTTTTATAAGTTTTTTCATGAACGGCTAAGTGGAGCTGCAACCTTGCAGGGATCATAGTTTTTGCCGGTGAAACTCAGTCAGTGTTCCTTTTATTCAATGCTATTTAGTTAGATACGAGAATACTGTTCGCCTTATGTCTAGAATATACTTTTTTCTTTTATTAATTAGTAATCGAGGCGTTCGGAGTTATTCTTATTTGTTATTCTTATTCGAAGCCTATTGTAATTCGCCTGCGTAACCAAAACTAAAAAAGAAAAACAGAAGCCTAACAAAAATACAAATTGATTTTATTGCGTTTATCGTGGTCAGATGAACAGATTATTCTGCGATGACGACATAACTAGCTTCTAATCTAAATCTCTTAAAGTTTAAAGCTACGATAATGTTGAAGCATTCGCGAACAAAACGATTTTTGATTCAACAAACTGAATCTATGCGGGAAATATGAACGTGAAAAGGACTTTGTAAATCTAAGCCCGTTGAATGATTATGACTATCCTGATAGATATACAAATCTCTGCTGACCAACAGTTATATAACTCGATCGCTTGTCCAATTGTAGGCTTGTCAACGAACTCCCGGGAACATCTCACTGTTGTGGTTGGGGTCGGAATGAACCCAATCGCGAGTTCGTCGCCCTAATATTTATTTAGTTTGACGTTCATCTGTTCGGCTTCGGATGTTCGAGAACCCTTCGACTCGCCAAACGCAATAGATTTTTATCTTAATCCGGAAAAACTGGTTATATGTTATTATGTCCGTATGGAAATATTCATCGATGCAAATATTTATTATTATATGCATATATGCCGTTGCTGTCGTGTGTTACCTTCGGTATGTTCTGTTGTAATCGTAAAGTATAGGTTTATCGAATTCCATATACCTATTATTATTTTTTATGTGAACCGTTCTTCTAATGGTACATTATTATTCGAATGCTTAATAGATAAAAAGGTATGATTAGATACGTGCATAATCGTTTTCGCGAAAGATTAAGAAGGTATTAACTACTCAGTTAGAGTACGTACTATATACGTCCCAGGTTGACACGTATACGAGGTGATGTTGGTTCGTGATTTTTGGCGGGACAAACTATTATATAATATATAATATTTGTACCTTTGTTTGTTGAAATTGTTATTTTCGATTCAAATATTATTTTGATTTTGATTTTGTCAGCATACCAAACAAAATCTCCTTCGTTATATAGTATATTTGAAATGATTAACAAACATTAAAATATAAAACTAATACAGTGTATCTAATGGACTGCCTATTTATATTTTTCTGTTGAGCCGATTTGGCTTAATACGAAAATCTAATGCAGATTGGCAGACTTCTCACAGTTTTTAAAACATCAAGCAAGGATGATTGTTACTATCTAACACGCACATAATTTTGATATTCAGAGGTGCTTGTAGAAATGAACACAGAGTGCATAAGATGCATGTTCAAACCACTAAGCTCTATGACTTGTGATCTCATAAAAAGTTACAGCAGTCTATTATTGTTATAATAACACAAGGTTTTTATTGTTACAAACACTATTTCCTCATCGCTTGGTTTACGTAGCGTACCAAAACCATTCAAAAACGAGCTCGGTTTCCGTAGATTGAAGTTGTACTTTAAAATTTTCCATTTTTAATGTCGGCTTTCGCCATGAATAGAAATGTAGAGCATGCATTTTATATTAAAGAGCTTCAGTCAAAACTCTCACCATAAAATTGGAAGTAGTAAATAAAGAAAAAAAAAAAACCGCTTACACACACGAATCGGGGATCCTTTCAGGCACTTCAAATACAGTTATGAATACAATTGTCGTGTCTATTGCACCGTTTGATATACAGTCCCCTCGATGTACAAATAGTTAGGGCATACAGACACACCCCAGCTCACGTACTCGCCCCCCATTTAATAGAGCTAGGGTTAGTGTAATTGGCAAAGTGTTACGCTTCTGAAACCGGGAGTCGTCAAAGCATGTTGATGTGATGACATCAATTTATGACACTGGTCGTCTTCGTAGACGTAGGGTAGATAGATTAATCTACCACTAGCTTGTCAACGGTATCTCCCCTCCACCGCAGTTTCGCCGTGACCACGATCCTTGCAACTGGGTCGAAATATGGGTAATAAATAAAACGTGTCGTGACTACCCGTTACATAATAAAAAAAAACAATTATACTATTCATGTTCCGCGTAAATACAACGGGTTCGATCCTATCTAAGCAAGAAAAATACTGTACAATAAAGTTTCTCACACTACGTGTACCCCAATGCTCACGGACGATTTAAATTGCTCGCCTTGGCATTAATTTCTCAACGTTAGCCATTACGATGAGCTGTTTACGCGTCTAGACAGATCGGTTCTCCGTTGTTCCTCTTCATTGTCATATGAAAATGTAGGGTGCTTCGGCGTATTTATTAAATTGGGTTACTGCCATGTTGTTAAGTTGGTAGTGGATTTAAGTCGTAATCGATGCGTCTTGGTTTGATCCCCACCGGAGATATTTATTTAGTAGATTCGTGCCCCAAACTGATGTAACAATCTGTATATGTTCATGCCAGTCGCAAAATAGGTAAAGGTGTGAGTGTATGAGCGAGCGGTTATTTATATGTTAGGAAAACATAACAACAGTCGTCGCTCTGATTGGTCACTAACTTTCCAATCAAATCAAATCAAATCAGTTAAAAACACTATAAAGTTCAGTGCGTGAAAACGTTTTCTATGCGGGGTGTGTGAACTGTCAACAGTTTCCTCTGATATGTAATTAGCGTGAAATATCTCTATAAAATAAAAAAAATATTTCGATAATTTAAGAAAACACCGTGGGGCCAGCGTGACGGCTCTTTACACCTTTAGAGTGCGAATGTCTTGTCGTTTTTTTGTTCTGAGACTGTTTCCGAAAATTATTATATAACGGTTATTGTCATACTAATAAAATAAGTAGCAAGAAGATAAGTACAGTTTGCTTTCACGTAAGAATACGTAAAACGCATCGTGCGTGAAGACGACGCCGGCGAACGCAGAGATCGCGCTACGGACGGACAGAGGCTGTAATTAAAACGATGTTATCAAAACAAACAAACGCGCACTTTCCTATGTTTAGTGTTTGTTTTCATTCTCGTTTAACGGCTATACAAACACAGTCGAAAGAGTTGTTTACATTTATTGAAGCCGATTGGATGTTCTTGTTCGTTTTGATTGTCAAATGTTATTATATAAAACTCTGTGTCTTTAGTGATTTATTCATTAACCGCCTATCGAAATGAATGAATCTGTAATCTTCAAATTTGGACACTACCTGTCTTATACATTGTAGTGATTCACGAAGAGAAAACTAAATGTAGCCCTAAAAATGTAAAGAAAAGTTAATAGCGTAAGATTGTACAAAATAACAACTTTGCAGTTAAATATTGTAAGAATTGGTATTGGGTCTTTCGATAGAAATCAAAACGTTGTACAAATACGGTTCCCTACGGCGAAGTGAGGGGCGTTACGAATGAAAATATTATTGTTCAGTATAATCATTTGGCTACAAATTATGCTTAGTGGCTTGTGTAATCTAGGTTACAATAAGGTTTCTAAGGTAAGGTAACATTAGAAATTTTAAGCGACGCGTTAAAGCACAGGTAAAGGATATTATGGTATACATAAATATATTAATGACAAAGACGTTTGGAAATAATAGTGACGAAACCATTCCGCGCAGATCAAAACTTACTTTATAATTGCAATTGGTTTTTTAAAGATGTGTGTGAATTTCTGTCGCCGTTTCTTCTCCTCGTTAAAGCACATTTTCGTAACGGTAGCATAAGCAAAAAATAACGTGCATAAGTATATTTACAGAATACCTAAATTATTAAATGAATTTGAATTTAGGACATCCTTCACTAGGCGCGGGCTAATAGGCGCTGGTTGGGTGACCGCTAGCCGTCAATAGAATATAGTATTAATTTAATGAGTGCCTCCGTGTTTTAGCACACATAAAAAAAATCTATTTACGTCACCACTTCCTACAATTGCCCCGATGCCGTATGTCAATATCTCATAATGTGATCGCTAAAGGCCATAGGCTACTTCGTAGACATAAAGTATATTGACAACTTGATTTTCAGATGTTTCACGATGTTTAACAATGTTATTTCTCACAGATTTGTAACTCATCATCCCATAGATTAGCAGTGTGAATTAATACATATTGTCACTTGAAGATGAAGAGACAAATATATTTTCCTTGCAGTAGGTGGTTAAAGGTTTCTAATGGGATATGCTATCGAACGAATTTTGTAATAAATTTATTGTATGAAAGACTCCATATACAAACATGAAATGAATTAATAACTACAATCAAATTTTCAAACATTTCTCCGTCAATTACATTAATTATGACTAATGGTGCTGGGCGTCGTAAATGTATATCGCATTATCAATTGTCTAATTAATATGTTAGTCAATTGTCTTTGCGATTATTTTAACATATAAATAAGCTGATGAGAATATGGCGCCACATTAGAAATTAACATTAAATTAAAGCGTTCGTCTCGGCTTCTGTCAATTGTAAATGACATAACGACGTACTCGTCAATAATGTTGGACGAAGTCTGTAATTAAGAATGACGTGAAAGTTATTTATTGACATTTATATTGATTTATTTATTGATATGGAAGTAGAAAACGCATTTGCAGCGAACTTTACTGTAAATCCTTGATTGCATAATTCCATTTCTGAGAGGTGTGTTTGAGTGTGGTGGTCCTGTCACATGCGTATTAACACTTTCCAATTGGTAATTTTTTTTTTATTAAGAAACGCCGTTTTTTTCATATGCATCTTGAAATAAATAAGAACTGCCTGTGAACAAGAAAATAGGGAAGGGAACAAAAATAAACCTTGCAAATAAATTCTCTCGATTGATCATAAAAGCCTTCTGTAAGCATTTCTAAGAGACAATTACTAACCAAGACCTCTCATGAGGAGTCTCCTTTTATTTACAACAATTAATTGTGGCAATTAAAACAGCTCACTGTTTAAGGAAAGTTGAAACAATGTAGCGTCCTTACAAAAACCTCGGGTGTCGTGAGGTTGCAATTCAAGGCAAAACCTATATTTTATTATGAACACGACACAAGCTTACAGATCGATAAAGTAGCGACCTATTTTTAACGGAATCGTCATATTTAGCAAGAATTGGAAATAGATGCTTATTTGTTGTAGTACGTAACTTCAAGAGGATCTATTTAAAGTTTTATGGTTCTATTGAGGCAGGGTTACTGTATATCACTTTTACAATACAAGTTAGAAACTACACCTCATAAAGTTTGGTGTTTCTTCTATTTAACATAGGCTGAGCCTTTCCTCTCCTGGGACGTCATCCTGTTCGCGTCAAGTAGTACAGACCGATACGACCAAAAGCAACTATCTGTTCGAAAAAAGTGTACAGTCTCCACAGTTCCACAGTTACTCCTATTTTTGGTGTATGAAATATGGAATTTTATACAACTCGGTGACTGCAAAGTGTTTTCAAAGCGCAACTCGTGAAGATGTAATAAAAAGTGAAATCTCGAAGGAAAAGCACTCGGCCACTCGAATCTTTCGTTCTCGACGTGAAAAGTCAGCGTGGAAGCTGTGGATTCGACGACACGGCTGCTGATGCGTAAAGCAACTCCTATTACTTAACACGAATTTGCCTTCTCTTATGTCGCTTTAGTTCGTAGTCCATCTTCGCCTCGCTTCGGGAAACTTTTTTTTACCATCACAAATAATAATGAAACCCTGATTTTTATGAGGCATTTAATTTTTTCCTAAAATCATACACCTAAGCTTTCTCGTCAATCAGTCTTTTTATTGTTAAAAACCGTGTGAATACTCATGCCGTGATTTTTGAAATTATCATATTTGGACAGAGAGCTTTTGTCCATTCGGAGTAATGTATCTTTTGAATGGTAAAAGATTTTTTCAAATAGGCGCAATAGTTCCAGAGATTACCTTTCGCGTATACACAAACTCCCAAAATTCGCACTCTCTCCTTATAATATTAGTATAGGTAATGTATTATATAAACTAGTTCTTACGCGCTCGGTTAGTTACACTTGTATAATTTTTTAATATATTGTAAATGTATATTTATAAATCTTTCGAAAATTTTTTTGCATACATTATTTAACTATTGCGTCGTTTAGAGGATTTAGGTGTACCGTCTGCAGGAATAGACGGACAGGAATAATAACATTTTTCCCTATTATTAATGTAAATATAAAAATAATTGATTATTAGATCTGTATAAATGAATGGTAAATTAGTTTCTTGTTGTTGAAATCTCAAGTGGAATAAGATGCAGCTAATTGAAAAGAATTCTATCAGACATTAATTAAAATAGCCGTCTGCAAGGGAGTGAAACCTGTTTTATATACAAATGTGATTGAAGTATAATTCTCCAATCTCGGTATGAAAAGACCTGTTTCTGATGAAAGGTGGAAGCTCAGCAGTGGTAGAATAATAGGCGTTATTTTAAAAACGGATACTAACAAAAGGCACATTTACGAAGCTTTTACTTCGTTGTTGTTTTGTAGTGTTGTCTCTGTCAGCCAAAGGCATGTTTTCTGGAACTGGCAGCAACATCGACTACAAGGATGGAAACTGAAAAGCTTCAAAACTTTATGCATCCTTTTTTTATTTAACGAACTCACGTCAGAAGTGTATCGGCTTGGCTCAGACCAAAAAACGTCCATACCGTCTAGGGTTTGAATTTGAACAACGAAGTGATTTCTGATTAGTCTTATTTAGTATCATTTATTTATATGTTGATTACCTCTACAGACTATAGCAAACACAAAGGTGGAATTCTGTAGTCAGTGCTGAGCAGGCTTCCTGTGGTTTTCTCTGCAAGCACATTTTCATATCAACTGAATAATATTAAAGTAAGAGTAAAGAGTTATGTGTTCAAGTTGTACTTCATTTATAGCCTGTTGACTCTTACAGCATACAAGCTGTAATAGTTTTAATCAGCTTAATAATGTCTAGCGACCCGTCCCGTTTTCGTTCGGGATCGACAATTAATTATTATACATATACACTTGATATCTACACTAATAATAAAATTCTAACTGATCGCTTTCTGTACATGAAAGATATATGATAAAAACATTATTACGGGCCTTTATTGACGCAATAGAACCCAAAATAATAGTTGTTAGAATTTTTGTCTGTTTGTCTGTGCGTTTGTTCCCGCTAATCTCAGAAACGGCTTAACCGATTTCGTTCTGGTTTTCACTAAGGTATTGCAGTAAGTGTCACTAAAAATTTAAAGTTTGTTTCATTGCAATCCGTCCATAAATAAAAAAGTTATGAATTAATTTATGTATTTCTAATTCACAGAACGAGAAAAACCCAGCAAAATGCAGATGCTATCTTTAAGCGTAAAGTAGTTTTTCTGAAGCAAAGCGAGGGCATTTGCTAGTATAGCCTATGACTATCCGGAAAAACATTTTTCCTTGCTTCCTTTCAGGTAATGAAATTTTTCAAGTAGGGGCCGCGGTACCGGAGATTACCTTCCGCATATACACAAAACTCACAAAATTCACACTCTCTTTATAATATGAATATAGATTGAAGCATTTCATATAATTATGTTCCATAAGATGAATGTGTCAATCCGTTATTCTAGTTATGCTTTAGTCTTTTAAAGGTGATCAATGAAGAATTTACAATTAAATTTATATATTTGTTACTGTATTGGCCAAGGAGTATAAAAGCTTATTTACGTGTCACGGTAAAGTTTGAATGGTGTAACAGATATTACAAATTTATATTGTAATTGAAAAGATGTGTCGTAGTTCTAAGGTCTTCAGTTTACCAATACCCACGCCCTGCGTGTCCAGGTGAAGAAGAAACGAACGGAACAGACATGGTACGAGCGGCTGTCGAGCAAGAAGCAAGACAGCAATAAGTTTGACGTCCCTCTCCAGGTGTGAACGCTCACGAGGTGCCACTAACCGGATGAGGGGTGCAACGGCCTTAATTAGTTTAATGTTATCTAGACCACGTATGCAGGCGTAACAATCTGGTGGTGGTGAAGCTTAAGCTTTAGAATATACTGCTGTATTTCTAAAAAACATCCCAACTAAAGTCCAAATTAACTCAACCTGTAATATAACAATATTGTAGACTGAAGGATAGTCTATAAGTAATTAACTTAACCATTCCCTTACATGTATAATTAGATCAACAAATGAATTCAGGTTTTCTAGCTGATTTAGAAATAAATAATTGGGAACAAGCACTTAAAGTTTGAAGCTTTTTTACTTTTTATCCGACGATGGCTCCTTCAAAGGTAATTACAGGGAATACAGCGGAGAAATGTGTTGCAAATTACGCGTAATAAGTCCTAGGCGATAAGTGAGGCGGTGAACATGTAGCTTGAGTACACGTTTGTTCATGGCTCACGAAGTATCGATCGTGACGAGGGCCTTGCCACTGGTGCGAGCTCCCACAACTATTGTAAATGTGCTGTAGGAATTAGCCAGTTAGCTTCATACGGTAGAAACGCAGATGAGAAATGCAGTGAAAGTAGAAAAGAGGGTTTCTCGATAGACAGCAGAAGAGGTAAGATTTAATTTTGTAGGATATGAAAAATTTGGATGCTTCAATTTTAGTTTATGCTAAAAATACAAGAGTTTCTTTAGCTAATCGTTTTGAATGAGAAAATCAAATTAATGGAATCTATAAACTTGAGTAATTAAATATACTGTCATGAAGTACTTCGAGTACATTAATTAGGCGCCTCACGATTTTATGCCTTATACATAAGGCCGAATATCACATACGCTGATTTTTATTATCCTGTGTTATTGATTTGCTTTTGTTTTGTAACGAATAGTGAATTGACGAGAAAAGCGTCGTGATTTCGGGAAAACCCAACAAAGCAGCATAATTAAAGGCAAGGTATTCATTGGATTTTCGAATACGAACCCGTAGAGTTGTCCCGGTATGCGATCAACGAGTGTGCGATTGAGATCGTTAACTAGTATTGAAGTGTATCTATGAATTCTAAAAGTGTACAGATAATAAATTTTTTGCGGAACTATTTTTTCGTTTTCACGAGGTCGTGATTCCTCACACCTAACAACACAATAAATATTGCGACTCTTGTCGAGGTGAATTAGTTTGGTTGAAATATGTATTTTCAGTATTATACTCGTGCGTCATTTCATGAAATCAGATTCTACGAATTGATGATACATCTGGTGTTCTAAACTCCAGCGGTCGTTATGTCGAGAACTGCTATCCTCCAAAGTGGGGGTCTGCGCTCCGCGTTACCTTCTCCTACTTACAACGCTCGTAAATTCATATCTCAAGTTCAATATATATGCTAAGAGCGTCTTAATATAAAATTTAAATCGATATTTGATCAATAACTAGAATTGAAAACAGATTTATCACTGAGAAACTTACTGTATATTAAAATTATTCATATTTTAATTAATGATTGGACGGACTTTTCTTTCATTTGGTTCATTGCAAATGAATAATTCTTATTAAGTGATTATCAACAGTTTACAAGCGTTTACTGTTTTTTACACTACCTTTATTGGGATATAGCACTGCAGGAAGCTTTTTGCCTGTTTATATGTATGTATGTAATGGATAATGGAATCTCAGCTCGCACCAGTTCACGAACGTTGGATTGTTCAGTGGGTATTTGCTTTAATTTGAAATCATCTGAATAAATAATCGCAGCGTGGGAAGGTTGCCAATACTTGAAGCGTCGAGAGATGAGTTGGGAGATAATAGACTTTACAGCAGCATCAGAAATGCGTCGTCGAATGTTCAAGGACAAATATTTGGACTCGGTTTTGTTACACAACGAATTGCGGAAATGTGGAAAGTTTGAAATCGTTTGTTCGGCGATGATGCAATTAATGTTTCTATTCTGTAGTAAAAGGTTTACAATTTACTTCTGATATTAAAATTAACTGCTTAGTATAATAAGCTAAAAATAGTTGTTCAGATGTGTCAGTCGAGGGAATGTTCTTTTAGTTCCTTTTATATACTATGTCATAGCGATTCACTTTCTTTTTTTAGTGAATGTGTTCATAATATGGCGTTAATCGAGGTCCTTGTTATAAAATTACTATACTATATATGAACTATTGCGAATAGTTTATAAATCGCAATGTGGGAGGTTAAAATAAAACGTTTAATTGCATCAGTCCTCGTTGAACTTCAAAATCACCTAGAGAAGTTTCTTTTATGCAACAATAACTGGCACGTAAATATGGCGTCTTGTCGATCATGACGTTCTCTGGAAGATATAAACAGAATTATGTTACTGTACCACCACAGTTAGTTGCACCACAAAAAAGGTATTACGCTTAAATCTGCACACTTGAAAATTTGTAACACCCAAGGAATGGATTCACTGGCAAACTAAAATAGACATATCAATGGAAATAATAAAAATAATTAAAATGGTATGTCAGTGATTATCGTTATTTCATCGTGTGCTTCTGCAATATAATGAGTAGGTGTGTAATTTCTTTAAAGGACGATACACATGTAAACGAATCGAATGTGATGATACTCGATTGGATCAGTTTTATTGGACAACATATCCGTTCTGAGTTTTGGTTAACGGCGTTTATGCATAGTCTCTTTTCGTTTACACCTTCTCTCAATAACTCTGGACTCCTAAAAAATTTAGCTAATTTCTCCCTGATCCTATTATGTACATCGGTGTATATTTTTTTAATTTGTTCGAGTCTGTGTCCGATCTACAAATCCTGAGTTATCGCAACAAATGCAACAAAGTGACATTTCGCGACGTAAAGCATAAATATCGATTTCTTTGTTTTTATATTGCCTGTGGTCACAAATTTTTCTTTACTTTTCAAACGTCGAACTGTATTGTGGTGCGGTTTTTTAGTAGTATGGCAGGCAAGGCCTTACATATCCGAGTCTACCGTTCGGTTGCATCGAGTTGTCGATCCAACTACTCGTGTCCAGCGCCTCTAATTCACTCCAGGGACACACGGCGTCGTTTTCTCCTCGGGCTCAATATTTTTCAACTCGCCCGACACAGGCACGGCAGAGGGTCGCAACGGGCTACTGATTCGGATTCCGTCGAGTCACGATTATGTTTTTGTAGTATTCGGCTGTGGACCAACATGGATCGCTGCCAGTTTTTATTCAAGCTTGACAACAATATTGGAATTTTAATAACATTGGAATGGAATTTTAATGGATTACTAAAAAACTATGTATATCATGCATACCTGACAGATTAACCAATGGTTTGGGCGTAGTAGAGTTAAGATGAATGTGGTGTGGTGGTAAAATAAAAACTGACACAGGTTATTAGGTAGTAATAGTAGTTGACAGTATTTACTTGAGTTTACAATTAAAATAACTTTTCTTATAAATACAAGCCGCTCTTAATAATACATAATAATGTTGAAGTTTAAATTTATAATTATAAGATAATTAATTTACACATTGTATATTAATAAGTCAGGTAATAGGTAAATGTTGTAATTACATTATGTACTAGTTGTAATTGGTATCTGTCGTGTAGTGGTTATTTCGAAGACTCACGACAATGTTATAGCTAATTGTTATTGTAATTACCATACTTAATTAAAAAGAAGGATTCTACATAATTTCGATCACTCAATAACTTTTCTATGCGTATAAACGGTATTTGATGGTACATTGGTGGGAGATAAGTACTTAACGATGACAGAACGTAATGAGAATACAGAGCGATGTGGTACGACCAAAGGCAAAAAAGGCATTGTTCTTTATAAAACAAGACAGAATAAGCTTTACCTTTTGCGAAGTTGTGCTTTACGATTAAGACTAAAACTATTTACCATCAAATGGAATTGTGATCAAGTCTAATATATTATGTAAGAAATACATTCTACGAAAAACATATTATTTTATTAGTCTCAAATCCTAATGTAAGCGAATAATAAATGTAAGAAGTAATATTATGTCCATTTATCGAGACAATGCCTATGCAATTCAATAACACGTGCGATGCGATAACCAGGTGGTGAAGGTGTGGCCGGAGCGCGGCGCCGTGCAGGTGTACAACCCCAAGGGTCAGGACAAGCTGTTCACGTACGATGCCGCATACGACAGCTCCGCGGACACACAGACCATGTACGACGAGATGGTGAGTGTATTGATACTTAGTAGAGCTTACTATTATAGTATAACTTGTGTATATCGTGAGATACAGCTGAGCAACACACGGCTCGGTTGTGTTGGCAACCACTTTTAATAATACGTCATTAGTGCTTTCATGTTTTGATTAGTATAAGATTGTTTAGTCATGAGTATCGTTTGTTATATTCGGATCTTTGTGTTAAATAATCTTTTTTTTAGCTATTCTTTTCAATTAGACAATGTCTCTGTTGCTTTCTCTCTCTCTCTGTCCTTCTGTTTCGCTCTCTCTCCGTCTACTGACGATGTTTCGTTGCAGTTTGAAATCAGCCATCATCTATCCTCATTGATATTATATTCTGTTCATCACCATTGTCGCAGTGAGATTCAGTTTACAGTTTCCAACTTGATCGTAGTTGGTGTTTGTATCACCTTAAACGATGTTATGTAGGATATAACATAGGTATGCTTATTTAATTACGGTATTTGTACTTGAGTGGCTATTTCAACATGAACATTACAGGAAACGAGTGGATTAATTATTTATTAGGATGTCGTCTGTATTTGTAATTCAATGTGTAAACTGGTTATTCATGTATATGTAGTAATCGCATGTCCGACGCCGGCGCTGTGCGTCGGCCGTCTGCTATGAATGAGCTTATGACTAAGATACTATGTAAGTCTTAGTTCCAAATACGCAATTATTCGTTTCGGTTACGTCTAGAGACATATAAGATCTCTTAATTAATCAGTCTCATAATTTGCTATTCATAAACGTTTTTAAGCCTTTTAAGATAACTTAGTTAGGAAGGATCTTGTTAAAAATGAATATAAGTGAAATAGACGCGAAAAAATTGTCAGGCGTAATTGGGTGAAATTTTTTTTGGTAATATGCAAACATAATAAAGGTTTCTTATGTTAGTTTGATTGTTTTTGTGTTGATGTTACATAATCATTAGTTAAGAATGTGGATGATAATATAACTTTAATGTCTTAATACATAAGTATGTCGATGATGAGTGTGTCACTGAGGTATGTAGTTGGGATTTCTGTCAATATGAGAGGAAGTAAGATAGTCTACTTCGCTGGCCTAGTTCTGATTGGCACACTTCACACAACTTCGACGTCACTAACCTATAAGTTTCCTGGCGATCTTTTCCTTCATCGAAGTGAGTAACACTAAAAATTGAAAGACGCGTGTTACTTTGAAATATAGAGTAAGCTGTGAACAGAGCTGTCCTTAGAAACGGATGTTTTGACCAAGCACCTATTAACTATTGTCGATAAGAGTAAGCTATCTTAGCGATAAAAAATTGTGTGTTGTAAATGAATCATTACGCTGTAGCCACTAACTAATTTGTGCTAGAAAGGTGACTTGACCGTGATGAGTTCTTAGCGAAATTTCCACCTAAACGCAGTTCAATTCGATCCGCATGTATCGCAGTGAATCGATAGATTTTTTGCCATCACTCTTTTAAAAGATACAACTTGAATTCTAACGGGATAGGAACAATTGAATGTTAAAATTATCCGAAGTAAACTTTCTAGTTAACAACTATGTTAATCAACCCCATATTTTTAGACATTTTGGAAAATACCGAAGGAAGTTTTATTGAAATCACAACTGTATACCAATGTTTAAACACCTCAAGTCACCACGCATTGTATCTGCAAAGTAAATGAATGTAAGTTAAGTAACTACTGTACCAAAAATAATATAGTTACACATGCCTTAGCCATTCCCGTCATCACCCTGCCAAAAATATGCCCTAGAGTCACTGTGCGCACTCAAATACGTCATACGAGTAGCTAAGTCTGCCATGCTACGTGCGCTTCGAATCACAGTTATTTTCAGCATTTACGAATGACAATCACGACGCTTCTATTTCTTATTTTAAGAAAGTAAGATGTTCTATATCTAGTAATCTTTACATCGGTATAAATGCTCATACTTTTTTTCAAATGTCGTTGAATTGCACTCACGAATAAAACAGTTACTGAAACACTGTGACAGCGACGCCAAGTGGTTTATTTAAGAAGCCGCTTTGAAAATCTGAATTTGTTCAATTTGGGGTGAATGTAAATTGTGCCGTATAATGCTACAAATGACGTACTGACTTATGAAAACTGACAGATACAATGTTAGACATTAATCATATTGACACTACAGAGAAGCGAATATTATTGATATAAGGTCTTACTTGTTAGTAAACAAATTTAAGTTTAAAACATAATGATAACCTGGGCAAACTGCTTTTAAATAAATATTTGTTTTAAGTCTTATGTCATAATTTTCACTCATACCGTTCCAAAGCTGGGTTAAGGTCTCTTTTTAGAATACCAGAGACCCACTAAGTTAGATATATGCGTATCGGCAACCAAGTATGTATGTAGAAAGGAGACCTCGGATATGTAAATGTCTATGTCTAAAAATGTTAACTTCATAAAAGTAAAACGCCTGAGAAGTAATAAAAGTAAAAGAAATTAGTGTGTGAGGGTTTTATGAATCGTGTATTTCATCGTGACAATTATGTATTGTTATCGCATTTTCGTTTCGGAACAGCTTCGTCCATTGACGTCAGCTGATGACGTCAGTAGCAAATCACTTGGCTTACAACCATAGCATGAATAAAGTCCCCTCGCTTCATATTGTATAATCCTATGATTATTTAACAATCGTAAATTTTAGCTTTTATCACTAGGTACCAAATAGCGCATCTCATCAACAATGATAAATCTTCCGTTGAGTTCGTTTTGTAAGCCATCCTCTAAATGTGAGCTTTATTCCACAATCGTTTTAGGGTTCTAATCACGTAATGAGAAAACGGAACTTTTAAAGCGTCTGTCTGTATATCCCGTTTGTCACATCCAACTTTTTTAGAGATTAGTAGAACGAACAAATAGAAATCTGGTATACACTTTTTTATGTTAATATCCGAAAAAGGGACAGACAGGTAGCCATGTAGACAGTAATGCATGTCTATTGCGGACGCATTGCAGACCGATAGAAGCGGGAGACCTGCTTCGACGTTGCAAATGGATAAATATTTCGTGTTTGATTTATAAATCTGATACGTGGGCGGTGTAACTTACTCAGGTAGGTCAAAAACTCTACCATCTAGCAAGTGTACCGTCGTGATTAAGTAGGATGATACAAAACCCTGCGATGTGTTCCACCTCAACACCCAAAGAGTTAGAAGACCCAATGCTGGGCATATAACTTAAATGAACTAATTCAGAATTGAAGTCTTCATTTGGGGTGGATTTGGTGGGAATATGATTTGGAATCATGATGAATTGAAATTTGGAATTTTGAATCCAAATTTTATTATGGTATCTAATTTCATTACGTCACCCTCAACCCGTTATTTATCTTCTGTTATACATGGGATTCCTCTTACAGAATTATTAAAGCCCAGTTTCCTCGTAGTTCGGCAGACTCACACTCGCAACATTTTTTCCACACATTGTTGACAATTCAACAACAACAACAACAGTTTCATTCCAATGTTTTCCTGTCATATAAACATTACGAGTGACCACAAAAAGCATCGTTTTATGACGATTGAATCATTGACCATGAAACTGTAAGTTTAAAATTAGAGGTTCTTGTCACTACTACTACGTCGTACTTGTCGTACTACACTAGATAATAGCTTAGCTTTTACTATCAGGATCTTTGATGATTTTAAGCTAAATTTGGCTCCAAATCAAACCAAATCAAATGTTATTCGACAAATACCCACATGTTATTATTATTTGCTCGTAATCTACAACCAGTTATAAACACATTAAGATAATAACGTAACTCAAGAAGCGAATTAAGTTGACGTCATCACATGAGTGCAGTAATTGATTTGATATGAATTCGTAATGCATATCGAGTCGTGCTAAAATATAGTAAAAAATATTTCCTAAGCAATAATATCGAATATGTTATCATCGTACGTCCGTGTATCCAACAACCTTTGAGTGTCACTGCTGGATGTACGAGAGCACTAATTCGGGTCAGTCTAGCCAGTTTGAAGTCTTCTAAATTGTCAACTCACCGGATATCTGCTGTTTTCAAGTTATTAGTCAAACTACGAGAACGGAACGAGGGAGGAGAGTGAAGAGGGAGTTCTTTTATGACCAATATAATGCAAAATTAAAATCTTCTCTTACAAGGGAAAGAAAAAGAAGTTGATACAAGAAGTAATTACTAGAATCTTCAAAAAAGAAGATAGTATTACAATCGTAGCAAGCTTAAATAAATGTGTATACAAATAAAATTCTTGTTGATTTTAATGATTGTCGGTCGTGTGTTCGTTCGCTGCCTCATCTGTAAGTATGGATGAGTGATCGTATACAACTTCTAAGTGCTCTTTTATGGATTTACATACAAGGGACGGACCTTCGCGTTATTTATTTAAATCCGATAACTATTGTTTATTGTTATTGACAAAATTGCCGCCTACGTCCATAGTATTGTTAAAAACTCTTTTAATGTCAGGCCTTGAGGTGTTCCAAGGTTCTTTTCTCACCTCACCTGAGTCAACGTCAGTGGGCGGGTGTGCGACCTCGACCACCACCGAGGCGATGCCTTCCTAATTAATGGCGCGTTTAATTTTATTTGGATCAGTACGTGACACATACGTCGTTACATCATCTTAGTTGATTTATTTGGTCCTGCTAAGAGATAAATTAATTGTTTTATCGCTGTTACAAAATGATTTATGAACGCTTGTTACTCATGAATGGTCTAATATGATTTATAGATCTTAAAGAAGAAATATATCTTCCACGATTAACATGTTCGTTATTTATTTTCTTGGCGAAAGAGATAACCATATCCATACCAAGTATTTTTTATAGCCAGTAAAACTAAATGTAGATCAAATTAAATATCCAAATATAATTCAGTAAAGCTAAAAAAAATAGCAGTCGTAGTCTAGTGGATCGTCGAACCTCGATCTTCCGCACAGGAAACTCGAGTTAGAATAGTGCACGCAACTCTATTTTTTCTAATAATGTTTTCCAAAGTATGTGAAGTTTGCTACTCTATAACGTGGCAGATTACTGCCAGAATCCATTTTCATATTAAACTGAGCTGTGATACAGTTATTGCTTGTGATGAAAGATAAAACATAACATGAAAAAATATTACCATTAGTGTCATTAATCTTAGGATATTACCAAGATTGCTACGGAGACAAAAATATTTTTTAAAATTATAATTGAAAAATACAGTGAGATTCCTCTTTTATCATGTTGACTCTTTTCAATAATATTGATTGTATCTTTTACAGGGTTACTCATCCCACTTACTGTTTTGGATGTGGACGATCTCACCATATATGTAATATCGTGACAATTTATATATGACTCAAATACAATAAAAGCAAACTCTTCTGCTTTTCAATCTTCTTAACTTGGTGATGTTCAATGTGCTCGGTTTTCAAAAATATTCTATTATTGTTTTGCTTATGTCATACCTAAATGCATTCAAGGTTCTCGAAGATTTTAGAAAGTCGAAATATCATGTTTTGTTTATTTTTTGCTTTGGATGTTGCATTTAAAGGAATAAGGATGAGTCAATGTGCGTCGCGCAATGAATTTATCAATAATTTAAGGGTATATCAAAAGAGCAACATAAGCTTTAGATCTTAAGTTAAAAACATAAAACACTTGGTTAAATTGGGTTACTATACAATTCAACAAACGTGAGTTCGAAATATCGGCTATTATAACGATAAAATTAATCAATTTGATAAAAAATAATCAGTTAGTAGCAATGTCATAAAAGAAATTGTGGCTTACCCTGGCGATACGTTATTACTTTTTTTGCTGTTCCGTTTCCCTAGCGTGTTCGATTGCATTTACATTAGGTAAAAGTGTAAGCCGCCCTGACGTCCCAACATCATATTTCCGAAGAGATACTAGTCAATGTGAAAGAGTTTTGTAATGCATAAATACAAAATGACTCATTTGTAGCCAGTTTAAGAAGACCACTACCTCGTAAATATCTCCACTATTTTTTGTGGGATTATGATGTCTCTTATAACTTGCTAATATATTATAGCTACTTGCTAATTTGTAACAGTAATATGGCCCTTGACTGGGTGGTATATAAATTTTTTCTGCGTAAAATCTCCAAATGTAGAATACCAGACAACTATATACTAATATTATAAAGAGGAAAGCTCTGTATTCTTGTATGTTTGTAACGAATAAACTCAAAAACTACTGAACCGATTTTAAAAATCCTTTCACCATTAGAATGCTACATTATCCCTGAGTAACATAGGCTATATTTTTTACTAGAAAAAGTAAGGGATCCTTGCTAAAATTTCAGTAACGTGAACCAAGGTGTAAAAATATAAATGTAGGATGTAAAAAAATGTATATGTTATAAAAAAAGAATACAAATAGGTTAGCAAGTACAAATTTAAAAATTAAAGAAAAAAAAAATACATACCTATGTCTTTTATAAAGATAAAATTATAAGTATATCGGTGCGAAGCCGGGGCGGACCGCTAGTTTTTAATATTTTTATTTGTTATGCTGGTATTTTTAGAAATTAACTTCGTAACTTCTCCAAGTTTTGTAATATTTTTGCTTATAAAAAATTACTCCTTTTAACAATTATGAGAGGGTCGTAAATAAACCAACAGGCAAGACTACTCCATAAAACTACCTAAGGCATATGAAATATGACCTCCACTAGGTATTCATTATTGCGGTGAGTTTACATAAATCAATACAACTATTCACAGCGTGGTATAAATATAGTAACTTTGCAATGCTTAATGATCTATTGGCGTAATTCACCAGCTGCGTATACTTGGTTGGGACAGACTTGAGGAAAAATTACGGTGTGTTCAGTTTGCCTTTTGTTTGTAGACCAAACTTCATTTTAGTGAGGTGTGTAAACATGTTTGTTAAAATTTATTTTGTATATAATGCTATTCCTGACTTTTTCTGTTATACGCTTATATAATTTTGCTTTTAGCAATTTTCTATTGTTATTTTTACGAAGCCATTCCCTTTTAATTAAATCAATGATTAAGATAACACGGAAAACTATTTATTCATTTTTTTTTTATTAATTTTTATTTTTTTTTAATTCTAAATTACTTGCCTTTGCCTCTCCAAATTTAAAAATAATATTATTCTATAATGGTTTTCCTTCATGTACTTTTAATTTATTCACGCAATATTGGTGACTACGATGTAGACATTAGTGCAAAGTTATATATAATTAACTGTCTATTACATACTCAAGTAGCGTTTGCCCTAAAATCTTTAGTACTCTGAAAAATGCTGTATTTCAATAGAACTGTACCAATGGAAATTTATTCATAACACTAGGTCGCGTGCAGGCATTTGTTTGACTTCCAGTGAGTCAAGGCTGCGCGCGCGCAACAAAGCTCAGTTACGTCATTTTACACTATCATCAATTTTCACTCACGAATTATGTACGATCTGTTCGCTATTTATTGTGTTGTGCATTTGCACCGGATTGTGATTTACTACGATGATAAATTATTGTTTTGTGTTTTATTACAACCGTGATATTCTAAATTCGTCGCTGTTTACAAAACATAACGTAATTAACCATCTTTTAAATTGAAATACGTCAGCAAAAAAGATTAAATACCCTCAAAAAAAATTTCGTTTTATTACATAATTAGCATTGATGGTATACATATAGATACCTACTACTGATTTATAGCCTTTATTTTATAGCGTTCATTGTCATTAAAAATTTCGCTTTTCACTTTATTTTGTTTTACAGTCAATGAAATATGCATCAAAAATATTATGACAATATCAGTCAACGTAGCTTTGATGTCTGCGCGGTAATTCTGTACCAATGATAATCAGTTATGCTTTAATATTATCTATAACGATCTCACTGTGTAATCACGTGTGAGTTCGATCTTTGCGATTACAGAACTACCGTCATGATTGCTTTTTATCCGATTAAAAAAAATGTAAGCTAAATAAAATATTGGCAAAAAAATATACATTACTTAATGTTAATGTTATTCCTTTGCCGCTGGAAATCTCTTTGTTTTTTAGTTTTTCGATGATATTCTTGCGGTATATATCGATTTTGTTCAATTATTCTGTTATCTCAAAGATGAGATTGCGGTGAAATTACTATAAAACTAATTAATGTGTTTAATTTTTCTATATCAAATACATAAAAAATAAAAATTTATAATAACCACAGTTACTACACAATTTTACCATAATAATTACCATAATGACTGTCTCGGCTTGAAGTCATTTATGAAATCTCAGAATTTTTGCGCAAAAGGACATGTATTACCAGGAATACATATTTATTTAGTTTGATTATATTTAATTTATTTTATATTAACATATTTTGTACAGATTACTATTTGCTGTGGATATAATCAAAATATGTACACTAAACATAATAAACTAGAAATAAATCAGCAAAACTGCAATGATCCTATTATCATCATATTTATAAATTTCATTAAGTTACATATTAATGACATTTAATTTTTCACATGTCTGTTGGTGAGACGTTAAATAATCTATTATTTAAAGTTATATAACACTTAAGTATCTTTTGGTTCTTGCGACATTGAATTTGAATTTCTGTGTATTTTTTTATTTTCTATTCAACTGTATATATAACGTTCACTTCAAAAGCTGGGGGTGATATGTGTATATGTGGGGACAATGTGAAAAGTGCATTGAATTGAAATTATGATTAACTTGATATGGGTGTGTCACTGATGATAAAAATAACAATGATGGTTTTCTTCGAAATGATGTACAGCGAAAATAAAATTATTTTTATAACGTTAAGTTGAATAACATAGAAGAAATCAAATATGGTCTCAGCTACAACAAGTTATTTTGATGGTCTTTTTCAAAATGGCGCGCCCCTCGATGGTTTTCGGTCGCGTTCGACGTCATTCGTCGATTCGATAAGGCGCGAAAAACGTTTGATATTATCAAATACAAATCTGTCATTTATGGTGTTGATAATAGTGTCGCTTTGCTTACTACATTAACATTTTTTAATGATATTCAAGCAGTAAATTTATAAACTTATGATTATCTTTCGGGCTTAACATAAGCTTGTTAATAGATATTCTTGAAATTATTTGAAGTCTTCTTTCATCTACAATGTTTATACTAGCGTGTGTTTCTCTCATCTCTTTTATCTTATAAACATTTACGTCACGTTAATTGAGGACACTGTGTTTCTATGTCTGCATACATCTCTGTGTAAAGCCAGTTATAAGTAATTTCACTCTGTTTCCACGATGAATTTTTGCCTTTCACATATGGATATGCCATCCAGACCTCCAGGGATATTGTATAATGTGAAAATCTGTTTCAGCTGTTCTAAGGTTGTGCTCAAGTTTTCTGAATAATATAATATTCCTTCAGAACTTCCGTACGGTCTACATTCTAGATCGGAGATTGTGCCTGCTCGGTGCAGATAAGCGCGCGCTACATTCAGAATTTAAGAACCGATACCGATATACCGATATACCGATTTCATTCGCGCGTTCACTCTTTCTAGAAAGATTCATGTTAACCTAGTATGAATTATTATTATCGAGTAGTACATTTTACGGGTTGAATAAGAAGCAAAGCTAAGGTCATTTGCTGTGGAAAATTCTAGAATTTTGGGCGGTTTGTTTAAATTACTTCTGAGAAGTTACATTTAGTCCGGTGACTTTGGCACTAGTAGCTCCAGTTGTGTCGATATTGGCGGTTCACGTGGAAGATGGCGCTCATCGACTTTTATATTATGCAGCACTAGTATTAGAGGTATTATCTATTTACCGAAACATAGGGGCCAGAAATAGAAAGCTGTGTATTGTAATGTGTGCGTGAGAGTAAGCGTTCCTTTTCGATAATGGTTACTCTTGTACTTACGACACAAACAAGTCCGTTTCTTTCGTGTTATCCGATAACGCGTCTTTATTTCCTTTAATTTAATGGACGTCCATGGGCGATGGTGACCTTACAGTCACTTGGCCCATCTGCCAAATGTTATCTTTTAACCACTTTAATATTATCAAAAAAATGTATAGGTACATATATATATTTGTTTTAACCCGCTCCATGCACAGGTTCGACCGCTGGTGGCGTCGGTCCTCGACGGGTTCAACGGCTGCGTGTTCGCGTATGGCCAGACCGGCACCGGCAAGACGCACACCATGGAGGGGACCGCAGATCACGAGGGGATCATCCCCCGCGCGTTTCGCCACATCTGGGCCCACATCGAGAACACAGCGTCGCCGGACGTGACGCACCTCGTCTCGTGTTCCTATGTAGAGCTATATCTGGAAGACGTCCGAGACTTACTGTCAAAAGACTGCAAGAAACTCACTATTAGAGGGCAGGTGAGTTCCGTATTTTCTACTATTAATCTTCAACGTTCCTTTTGTATAGAATGTTATTAGTTCAACTATTTAATTAAAATATAAATCAAGTTTTAGTATAATTTTCACAAAGAAGTAAATTACGGTGAAACGGGTAATTTCGACATAACAAATTCCCTTTAGTTTAACAAATATAAAGTTGCTCTGTATGCGATACAGCAGTAACTACATTTCTATCAAAAGAATATATAAGTATAGCGTTTTAGCGTCCACATCTATTCCGGACGGTTCATGGCGTAGTGTCTGAGAGACATAGTGTTTAGTGGTTAAACAAACCGACGCGCGAGCAATAGATGGATAAGGCTTTATTTACCTAGTAGATGTAACCGTCGCGCGAACACGACAAACCAAAAATTACTTGTTTATATTAGCAAACGGTGGGTAGAACATAAAATAAATAAAAAAAAAAAAAAAAATATAATAAATAAAATAACATAACATGTCGCGAGATAACCGACTGCATCCGCGTCGCATGTCAACACTGACGTAAGCGCCCTCCGCTTTTGTATTTGCTCGAAAGCTGTGCATATTGCGTCGCGCGCTGTGACATAACACACTTGGAGGACGCGACAAAGGCCTCGGCAAACGAAGCGTGCTAAATGACTTGTTAGCGACTAGCGACCGCTGCCGGGTGCGTTGGGACTGTACGCGGGTACTAATTAATACTAATGCACAAATAAACGCTCGTGCTGGTGCCCAAAGCAAATTACTCATACTCTGAGCCAGTGCTTCCCAACTTTTTTACGCACCCTTTAATAAAACTTTTCATTGATGAGTGGGGTACTCTTCTGATTTCCTACTCCAAAAATGTGTTTCGTTTCTCTTAAGGTGTAGCACCTTAGTAAGTTATTGTTATAAGGTTTATTGAGTAACTGTATAAACTTATTAGTATTTCCGCCATTATCAATACAATTTTCACGTACCCTCAATGGGATCCCGCGTAATGCCAGGGTTACGCACACGCACACACACACACAGGTTGGCAGTCGCTGCTCTAAGCAGTGGTAGGCTAGTGGTTAGAACGTCGGTCTGCGTACAGGATACTAGTTCGGATCCTGCCTGCATCGGTAGTTGTTCAAATTAGTTTATTTTTATTTTTATTTTTTTATTTTCATTTATTTAGGAAACAAACAATGTGTTTTTAAGCTTGTAGATAGTACAGAGTAGAAAGATACATATCAATAAATTTTCCACTGATATTTTTATTAGTTAGTAAATTGACCAATTTGGATTGAGATATTGGTTTATTATGTGCATATTACAAATTAAATAAGACAACCAAAATAGCCAATTTTTTGCATAATATCTTATAATTTTCCTACGCTTGTATTCCGCGTTTCGCTAGAGTCATAGACACAGACAAGTAAGATATCATAGACAAATAAGTCGCGAACGCAAATTTTTAATTTACTTGTAAATATATAACCACAAGGTCGAGATAGGGTTCACACATTGAGGCTGGCTACGCCTCGGTTATGCCTCCCGTATTACGAATGCTTGTGGATAGCGGTGTCAGCACTAATGTCAACATCCTTGATCCGAGAAAATATTTAACAGTCACATAAATGACTGCCCCGGCCGGGTGTCGAATCCGAGAGCACTCACTTTGAACCGAGAGTCACTTTAAACGTATCTGGGAATATTTGTGATATCCTGTTAAAATTTTAAGACATCACTCAATAGTTTACCCTTTTTTTTATACATAAAATAAGTTAATGCTCGACAACAATCCCACCTGATGGTAAATTGGTGATGAAGTCTAAGATGTTGAACGCACTAAGTTATAAATACCTATTTATTTACTCTATTCTGTTAACCTTTCCCGTAAATCGTTTGTTAGAAAGCGTTGTACACCATACATAAAAACTCATAAGCTCACATCCCTGCGCTAGGATTTTTTATCACAAGATACGTCACAGATACCCAAAATTTGATAACAAACATTTATCTTATCAATCTCGAAACGCCTTGTTCATCGAGCAAGGTCACAACCAACTGTCTACGGGACTGAAAAAATCGAATTGGATCAACCTTATTTTAATACTACTACTAATACTATATTCATTATACGTGAATATTTTATTCATAATCGATTATAGTACAGCTGTTTCGATATATCGATATGAAAGTAAAGTTCATATGTATAGTGATATTTTTTTCAATGAATAATTTGGGTTTATCTTAATCGTTCACATAACGTATTGATAACGACCTGATATCGTTGTGATAAAGAAGGTTCGGATGACCGCGTCCGGTACGAGACGCCTGATAAGATTAATTGACGAATATATAATTTTAAAATTATATCAATGCGGAAATTATGCATATTAACTGTAACAGGTATTCACCATTTTTTTTATTGAATCCCGCCGTGTAATTGGGCCGAAATATCGATATAATAATCAAAAATCGTTGGTACCTATTACTTATCTGTTACCAGTACCTTCTTAATAATCAATTCAAGATTACTCTCATACTGTGAGTATCAAGGTTCGTATTCTATTGCAGGCACAGCTAATTTTATCAATTGATGTGTGTTACAATTATTTATTTGAATTTTCTTCAGTAAAGAATAATATGAGGAAGCCTGCATACGAGAAAATTCACCTGAATGGTCTCAAATGTGTGTGATATTTGTAGACTCACATTTATCCAGTTGGATGGACAATGATCTTAATCCCTCTAATTTTTTGAGTTTAGCAGTGAGATAGTTCCGAGAGAAAGATTCCGCTGTGAAATAAATACCAAATATATATTTTTTGTTGCAACGGAAAGACTATATACATTGATATTTCAGTCCATTATTTACATATCGATCGCGGGACAAACATTCAGTGTGCAGACATCAATTTTTGTGGATCAATTGAGGATTTAGGTCATACATAGTTATACTATTCAACAATGCCACTATTTCTAATCCCAAATTATTACATTCGTAGTTGTAGCTCTTTCCCTGGCTTAGTTCCAAAACTTGTGGCATAACAAACTTGGACCCAAAACCGCGATTCATTATAATTGTTAACAATATGTGCACTTTGTCCATTCAGAAAGTTAACTTATCGTGCTGGTATCTGTTTGCAAAAGTCGACCACTTATTAATCTTTATCGATTGATTCAGAATTCAGATCATAGACATACTGTCCTAATATTTCGCCATTTTTTCGTCCGAATTGTTCTTTTAACTTCAGAGTTCCGAGCGAGTATATTGAATCGCTGGCTCAGCTCCAAAACAATTACTTATGTCAAAACAAAGTTGGACCATGGGCCATGGATCCATTAACAAACAATGTAAGTGTCTTGGCCATTCAGAAAGTTCACGTATCCTGGCTAACGATACACGAGATGCTTATCAAAGTTTATAAACGTAGTCACGTTGTAAAATGTCTGCTTCTACGCGTTTTTCTTAATTTGGCATTGTTATTTCCTTTAATGGCATCGTTTACAGTAATTATACTGACTCGCTGTTATCTTATTACCAGGTGTTTTTATGTTGTTATTCCTATTTTAGCTTGACGTAACACTGTTTGACTTGGACATGAGAGAAACCTCACTCAATATAAATCTGCTCCATGACAATATTGTTTGTCTAACACTATGACGTTTTTAACGTTAGTTAAACATACAATTTACAGAGTAAGTGGAATTAATGCAAACATTACGCATAAAGCCTCCACATTCGAGCTACGTGGCATTCTCAACTTCAGTATATTTAAAGAAATAATTATAAGCAATGTTACTATACTTCAGTGATTAAATTGCTCATTTTAAGTAAAAGGACACATCCTTTTACTGCATCACAAAGCACGCAATATCGCATTTCCGATGCGAGCACATTCTTGTGTCACAAAGTGAAATTCCGTGTGTTAAAAAGAACACAAAGTCGGCAGCAATCAAGCCCTTCATGTCTCGCAGCGCAGCTGATGTGACGCCTTGCAATTATCTCGTTGCAAACGACGCGTGTGGCGAAAGCGTCGTTTGGCTAAAATTAATTGGTCCGGTTGCACTTGGGTGCTGAAGTATACATGAGTGCTCCAATTGCCGTCACTGTATACAATTACGTTTTAATGAACTTGTCAGTCTTAATCTGTGTTTAATTACAAGTTTTAAAACCGTTGTGTTGAACTATAAATGATGTTCTATCCTTCTTAATATGTTACCTGGAACTTTTCGAAACTGTAGATACCTACTAGAAGCAAAATAATTACCTTCGTTAGTTTATTTATAAACCTATAGATAGTCCAACATAGAAACAGATGGACTATCTGACACGGTCACTGTCCGTCATTATAACCTAGGTAGTATCGATGAGCTGCCGGCTAAGAAGCAAGAAACCCGCTTTTTGACTGACTCCCTCATACTTGGAAATACGTTAAAGCTTTTCACGTTTGGTTCTACAATGAAATTGGTAAATAGCCAGGCAGGCAGGAAAGTGATCAGTTAGAATTTTATTATATGTATGGATTTACAAATATTTACTTAATAATTAATTAATATTTAATTAACAGGGTTAGTATTACCATAAATTAGACGGGTCTGCTTGGAAACAATTAAATGGTAAAGATTTAACGATCGGTAATTTGGGATCATTCTCGCAATGATACAACAATTTTACGCTCGGCGGGCAATGATTGCGCAATCTGGCATGGTTGTTTGTTTTGGTAACGAGGCTTGTACCAGTTTAAATTTTTAAAAGTTGATGCATTGTGGTCTCCAGGTTCAAGGTCGGCGTAGATGTTAAATTCGGGTCTCTGAATATATTGATTATGTCATGCAAATGACGTAGATTTAGAAACACTTTCAAATAGAGCTTTGGTCATTGATATATAGTAATATTCAGTTCTGGATATCTGCCCGACCCTCATAGTTGTATTGCTTATCTTGAGAAGTAAGACAGATCCCCTTCCTATACTGATAAGCATATATACTTGTTATGCATGGTTTAATTTACAGTATGATATGTGGAACTCATTCCAGAAGAATTATAAAGATAGTCCCTTTTAGGATAAGTAAATTTATCGTACACATATCTTAATATATCTATTCTACGTTAGAATTCCATATGTATAGTATAACTTATAATAATGGACACTTTTTTTACTGCCACTGATATTTATAATATAATATTCAACACTGTGGTAAAAGTAAAAAATGTTAAAATGATGAGTGTTATACTTGTGTGTATATGAATATAAAGATGAGTTTGAATAATGTGCTTCAAATGATAAACATAATGGTAAACTTTGCTAGTACTATAAACGGGTTGATAACTTTTTCCCAATGTACATAAATACCGTGGGGTTATGAATAGATGTTACATAATAGGATGTTACATAATGTTACACTCGTGTCAACCGAAGCCGTTGGTGAACTTAATGACTTCAGTGAGGCTTCATTCCTCACCTTCTCTTACCTTACTTAATGTAATAATCTAATCATGCTAGGAGAAAACTTAAATATAAACGGTAAATTAGCACAGAAATTGCAATTATTCAGTGAAATGAACGACATGAGCATTAAGGAATGGTGCCTTAGTCGTTTAAAGGTAGATAGATCCTGACTCAAATTCTGCACGGAACTAAAATTTTGTTGTCATAAATCTTCGACATCTGAGAATTCTCCACATTGATAATGCATGTGTTCGCTTATCAGTAATCTTGCAAATGTGTCACGAGCTCACGATTTCTAATTAATTCTTGACTATTGTGGTAGATCCTTGTTCTTGTGAAAGGAGAACTGGACTAAGCTTCGGTCTGCAACTGAAAGAGGAAAAGTACATGCATGGGTTAAGATGGACTGCAGTATTTTAATTACCATCCGAGCCTGTTAGTTACGTAAGGAAACACTTAAAAATACTTGATTTCTTTTAAATTGATTATACAATAATTGCGTTCGTCTACTAATTAAGATTTGCTGCGAAAAAATATTTTGCAGTTTAACAAGTAAAAGTTATGTGGGTCGTTCGTTGCACAACGTTTTGTGATTTTGAATGCAATTTGAGGTTTTACGGATGGTCATTACGAGTTGTTACAAGTGCGAATCACGGCCGAGTTTAAATGCGTGCATTACATTGATTTGGGTTAAGATATTACAACAGAATGAAATTCGTGACTTGAATGATAGCTTAATGCTCATTGCTTACATCTATTTGTGGATAGGTGGAATTCTGGAAACATTTTTTTTATTATTTAAATCGAATTAAATCGAAAACGTATTTTTTTTATTCATTTAAGGATTCCGAACACGTTGGTTCTACTACAATTTTGAAGAAGTGTCTTTTTTTGTTATAAGGAGGAAAACAAAACAAAAGCGTCAAAAGAAACACGCACTTCTTTCGTGTCATTCTTACATACTTGTACGTCATAAAATACTCAAAAAATATACCGCACAAAGTGTTCCTCCTCACATCTAACTAAGGACGTCGCTGCGTAGTACTGAACCGTGATGAGATAAAGTCATCTATCTTTAGTCAGAGGCGTCGGTTGCTACCCCTGATATTTGACACGTTGAACTAAACCTCGTACCGTTGCGTACCGAGTCACGTTTCATATCGAATCCATCGCAGCAAAAATGATGACAGTCAATCATATAATTATTGTAGGTGAGCAACCGCTGTTTTGATTTATTTTAGGTATGCTCGTATTTATTATGAGATGTTTCGTGCAACTTTATTTAGAGCGATGACAACGCATCCTTGTCTGCCTTCGAACTGTGCAATTCCTCTAGTGCTCGTTTTTCTTGTCATACTGGACACTTTAAATCTAAGGGCGTTTTCAAATCCAGGAGTTAAACGGCTTCTACATTCCGGAGATGACTTCGGTGGTGTGCAAATCGGCGGCGGAAATGGTGCGGGCTATGCGCGCCGGTAACCGGAATCGGGCGGCGGGCCGGACCGACATGAATGAACATTCATCTCGTAGTCACGCCGTCTTCCTCGTCACCATCGAGACCGCGCACAGAGATACTAATAGGATTAGGTGAGTTTTTTTTAATCTTCTGGAGAAACAATAAGACCAGTTTTATAAGTTGACAGTACACTAAACAATGTTTTCAATAAGTGTCGAAGCGAAAGTCCTGGTCAAATGGCATAGTGCTGATGTAATCCAAAAACGGCTTCTATAACAATTTCAATGTGTCAAGAAGGAGAGAATTAAGTATTGGTTTAGAAATTCATTGTTAACCTTTTAGATATAGGGTTTCCTCTGCGTGGCTTTTGACTGGTTACTTAACCATATGATTCCTACGGCTTCCCGTTCTTAGGTCATAAATCGATTTTTCGACGACCTGGGCTCGTTTCTCGAGACAAGAACGCCATGCTAGGACTTTCATTCTCGCTTATCTGTGCAGTACTTGTTAAATCACAAAAAAATTTGCACACCACAGATTTATATCCGTTCATGTTTAGGCTATTATTAGATTTCAATCACAACGTCAATGTTATAAGTAGAAACAACACAAGTAATGTAATATGAAGAATTTTGGTGAGCTTCTTTGTATGCATACACGTAACACCTAAGGTCATTATTTTATAGGCTAGCTAGTGAAATCAGATCCGCAGCGAGCACCCGATCCTCCCGCAACGCGCGAATAAACCACTAAATTGTGGTTAGCAATGCTTGACTGGTAAAATGGCACGAGTTTTTGACCTTTGAAACGAATACCTGCGTCCGTGGACGCCGACATGATAATTAGGACAGAATTTTCTGTCATATTTTGGTCTTTGTTAGATATATATTTTTATTACCGTTAATGTTGGCGTATTAGTGTAAGTGTTTAACTTTGTGCAAACTTTTAAGCAGTTCGAGGATTTATTTTGGAAATCTGTAGTAGATTGGCAAGATACAAATAGAAAGCGTTAGCCGTTTCAATTAGTATAATGTCAGTGGTCTGTACTCGGTTCAGACTTAATATATCCGATTCAAAGAGAACCAAGCTCACGAAAATTCATATGTTTCCATGTGATGTTGTATTTGGTGTCATTTTTTCTCTCTGTTTAGGTAATTTTCCCAAATGTCTTTTACATTCGTAATTTTTCCAAATTTCTTTACCCTGCGTTAATTGAATGTAGTGTGTCACAGCCTCGTGATTTAATTAGAATTATTTGTATTTCATCTGTTAAGTCATGGTTTTTGTATTTCACCCTATGAACATGTATTATGCATGCTCCAGACGTGGTGGATTGAATGGAAAATTGTTAAGCAACCCCTCAAGGGTAAATAGCATCCCACATTTCCGCCTCCCTTTCTTTCCCCTACTATTATTATTATTTTTCACGGCTAATGATGAAAGCTAGGCTCTTGAGAGTTTGTGAATTATTTCACACTGGATGAATATAAATGAATAAGTTTATAAAGAACAACATAGAAAATTTAATAGCCTCAGTACAATCAATAGGAAATACAATCGAATCCAAATATATCGTATTTGTAGTTGCTATTATTCTTATTATATGCCAAAATTTCCATTATCTATTTATCGCTATGTTCAGAAAAATGTGCATCGGAAGAATCATGAACACTCGATGTTATGTGTGTAGTATGGATCCAACTCAGACATAACTCCAATTACCGGCCTACTAATTACTAGTCTAGTGATGTATGAATATGAAATTTCCGATCTGGATATGGGATACGGATATGTTAATAATATTTTACCGGTAACGGTTATGGTTGCCTTATTATATATTTTACAGCATTAAAAATTAAATAATAAAAACTGTCCAAAATGAGAACGACGCGACTAATGAATCGGCTCGGCTGGCGAAAATCTGTCATAACGTATTTTATTTAGACTCAACCGCTACCCGAAATTAAAAATCGGATTCGGTTACGGTTTCGGATATCTGTTTATTTCGGAAATCCGATAGTTTCGTTTACAACTACGGAGCTGCATAACATCCCTGCTAATTATCACGTCGGATGTTGTCGGATATACCCGAATTGACTTACTCATCGCCGCCGAATCGTTGCCCGTTGGCGTACATTGTATACCTAATTAAATATCACATTGTGTACTTTGTGCTATTCAATCATTGAATTGTTCAGCGAGTTATTCATTCTGCATTATTCAGCGTTGATCACATACTGAAACCCTGTCTGATTTTATATTTTTTGTCATTTCAAAATAATTTTATCGTTATACTACATTTTGGTTTGCGTTTTGTTTAAGTCAAGGTGAGATCGAGGTTTGAGTTAGTTTAAAAATGAATAATATTAGTATGATATTAATTTTTAACTACTTTATATAGCGCATTATCCCTTGTGGTTCTCCACATTTTGTATCCAATTACCCCTGCACCAAGCGCCAGTCGGGCAAGTCGAATTGTGTTACTCACCGTCCGCTGGATCGTTGCCCCTTACGTCTTTGTCATCACTTATTCAACTCATTGTCTCTATCAGCACTAAAAATGATGATAATAACAGGATTAAGAGATATATACTTAAGATATTTTCATACATATATACGTACAGAAACGAAATACAAAACCCACTTCAACTCAAACTCCAAGAAGGTTTCGAACGTATTTTAAATTTTTGTCCAAGTAAAATATACTATGACAATGTTATTTTATCAATAAACATAAATAGAGCAGACTCAAAGGTAGCCCACATGATGGTATATGACACTGCCACACGGTCATATCCGTAACACCAAAGTCTTAAATCGTGAACACAATAATGATAATAATAATATAAAACAATGGCAAAACGCAACAAAAGAATTGAGGCAAAAATTTAGCTTCTCAAATTTTTCATTCCAATTTCAAATTCAAAGCATTACCTTAACCTGAAACTCATATGAAACACATCGATTGCCACACAAACATCGCGAAACAATTATGTATTATTAACTATAATGCGTTTCAAAAGCCAGTGTGCGGTCGAGTTACATCTTCAGCGGTTACTTTCAAGGGCGTACCTCTCGCGGCCGGCAAATTGAATCAAATGGTAAGATCGCCACAATGTCACATATAGCATATTATACTATCGTTGGTGTCATATATTAACTTATTAGATTAACGTTGAAGATACATGCCTTGTGGGTTTGTTTGTACTACGCTGCCATGTTTCAACGTGAATTGGTAATATAATTTTTTTATTGATTCATTCTTTACGAGAGAGTTTTACATTCTTCCTGATCCTCGAACTGTAATTAAAATAATCAAGGTTGCAATCCTAAACGTGGAATGTCTCGCATTTTTCACTTCTGAGGTTTGTGTTAGCATGCCTTTTGTAAATGATATGGCAATGTGAACAGTTAAAGCCTTCGGTTAGTTACATAAAAACGAAGAAACATTTTTTTACACTCCTTATAATGTCTTGCGTTATATTAAAGGAGTATTAAAATATTAGCAGTTAAAGAAGACAACAAAATACAGCTTCAGCATAATTTAAGCTCTCTGATCGAACTTTAAAAATACGTTATAGAATTAAATATTGAAAAGTCATCTGATTTTCACACGTTTCGAAATAAATTTTGGTAATATCAGTTAGAATAAATTTTACCGAAACCAGAGCTCTGCAAAGCATATTCTTGATATTTAATTGACGTAAAGTTAAGGTATATATATAAAAATAATATCATAGGAAGTGATATATCTGAAACTCTGTGACTAAGATTGAAATGAAAATTGATTAGAGAGAAGATTAAAAAGTAATGAGAAAATAATATGGTGTTTTCGTCAAATTGAGAGGATGGATGGAAGGTGAAAGAATAAGTCTATAAGGTAAAAGTATTTGGTCATGTCAGCCAAATACATCCTAGACTTATTTTTAAAGTGGAATATAGTGATATTATAAATAATAATACCCATAACGCACGAGTCTACCGAAAGAAGTGTCTTTGAACCCTTAAACTTTAGGCGATCGATAGTTTCTGTCTATCCCAATGGCAGACAGATGTATGAGAGGTAACTGACTGAATTATTTTTGTTGTAATTTTTAAATTTTTCTTGTGTACATGAGTGTGTGTAAAGTTCTTAGTTATCTTATATAGTTTTATTTCATTCATCGCCATATTATTCAGCTTATTTAAGTAGTTATATATCGAATAACATCTCATACATTTATTAGTATTCCTCAAAATGTAAATCTTGAACATCAATCAAACTCTCCGTACAATATTCCAAATCTTTAAAAAAGTAAAAAAAAAAACTTTAATAAAACGAAACGATTGAAAGTTTTGAAATTATTAAAAAAAAACCTTTTCTTTTATACAACCTTGTTCAAAATTTAGAGGATGAATAATTTCATGATTAATATCTATACAGTTGTACACGTCATGCGATGAACAATGAAGTCATCTGATGGTAAAGTTGAAAGTTTGTAAATTAGGGCACTCGTTTTGTTAATGTACGTAGTAGACGGCGATCTAGGTAGGCGGGGGCTCGGTCGCCTGTGACGTATCCCCCGGGACACGCGCAGTGTGTCCGCGACCTTCGAACTGACACAATGTTTTGTGTACGAATACACTGTTGCAGTGAAATTCTATGAACATCTGAGTTTACTAATCCTGTATTTATGGATACCTGGTGCGATTGGGACGAAGTACCGTTAAGGTATTTATTGTTAACCATTTCTGATTAATTAGATTTATGATTACTACACTGTGTGTAAATTGTGCTGCGAGATTTCTTCTGAGGCATCCACGGAGTGCTATAATGTGCTAGTTTTTCAAAAAATACTTAAAAAAGAGCTCTCCTCCAATGCCGGCGTTGCAATGGTGACGACTCCTTCGTTGTTTTCTATGCCTATAAGTGACAGTGACCACTTACTATCAGGTGGCCCGTTTGACTTTTCATCTGCCCTACAGGGTGTATAAAAAATTGAGTATTGATTTGAATGTAATATATACTTTGGTAGTAACAACATGAACAATTCTTCATATTACTGCTCAATTTAATATTTAATTTATTTATACATTCAATTCCTAAATTATACTATACACTAGCTAGTATCAAACAAAATGTAGATTTAATGACAAACAACAATTTAATAAAAAAGTAGATTTCACAATAAAACCGATTGACCGAATGAGGGCAGTCGGCCACTCAGCTGCTCACTACCAATAAGGCTACATATTTTCTAGCGTCCAGGTGCACCTTTTTAAGGTCTTCACATTAATACCTAATACGATGTGTTTAATTACCAGTTGCCTCGCGAGTCTGTCGTGGGACGGGGATTACGTGTTTCGAAACTATTTTGCTAGTTATATTCAGTACACAGAACATTCTTATATCAATAGTCATTGTCGAAAGGCAAATTCGCAGACTAACAAACTCATAGACAGCCGACGGTGTCGTCTAGACATTTCGATCATGCGGGGCTTACGAGGTGGCACGTGTACCCAGACGTAAAGGTTTTTGGGTGTACCGTCGGCTTATTGTTTTTTTCACCTCGTTCTTATAATGTGCCGCTAATGTAATTAAGATTGTGATTACGAATACCTAGATATTGTGCACTTCCAATTTTGTGTTAATATGATATGTCGTCTGTGGCCCAGGCGGTAATGACTGATGCCTGCCAATCTCGATTAATCTCAGGATCGATTCCTGTTTGTGGCAGATAAATTGTTATCGGGTTGTGGGTGTTTGTCAAGTAACTTTTATCTGTCACGTAAATGTTTATTCTGGCCGAGAACGAACCTAAGGCCCTTAACTCGGCGAATAGAATGACCACCAACTGACTTGCAGGGTCGTAGGGTCGTTATGTGAGCACCGAACCTTGAAAACACTTCAGTAAATGAATCATTAAGGGAAACAGTATTTGGGATACGTGTAGGTATCATTGTCAATGTGTCAACGCGGGTCATATCGCGTAATGCACGCATCGCGTATGAAGCGGTTGGAAAGTCCATTTTCCGCGCTCGGAAGGGCGACAAGCGGCGTACCGTGAAGGCGAGGTTTTTCAGGCCTTCGACTACGGCCGCCGGCTCGGCAGCTAACCTTGTCGTTGGTGCCGACAGCGAAAGCGTGCTCCGGTAGCTCTCGTTTTCATTGCGTCAAGTGTACTTGACAAGTTTTCAGGTGCCTCGTACGTAGAAAATTTTTATCGCTAGCCGCGAAGTAACCGTTCGAGTCCTATGCAAAACTGGTTCACAAAATGTCGTTTTGGATACAAATAGTCTAAGCGTTCAGTCCAATTATCAATCACAAATACTTCAAATCATTGCTGACCTAATACAGAGCAGGCATTCTTAATTGAGGAAGCTTGGTGGTTTGTACGATAGTTTCAAATTATTTGCTAAAGACGAACAATACGAGAAAGACTGCATTGCTATTTTGCTAACAGATTTTTATAATTCTAAGCAAGGTCTAACGTCTCTGAATTCGCACTTGGCCAACGCGGTGGACAATCACCTTAATCACTTACAGTGGGACAATATTGATATAATTATCATCATTGACAGTAATAATAGTGTGATGCTCATACATAAATAGTGGAGACCCAGTACAAATAAGTAATCGGACAGTATTTTAAAACGGAGCCAATGATTCCTTCGTTTTTGTGTACAGCAACACCGCATGTACCTACTGTTTAGTGGGTGACGGTGATTCACTGTTCACGGCAAAAACGATTCAAAGATTTATTGTTGTATCCGAAGCTCTAGAATTTAGATACTGCACACTGTACAATAGATTGTATTGAGTTTATCGAACAATCTCGAATATTGATTACTTCGATGTTCATGTTTGAATGTAGTTTAGTATGTATAGAATAAAAGAAAATAAAAAGGGCGCCACGTTAGTTTTTTTTAATATCTTCAACAGTGTTAAGTTTAATAGTAGAAAAAGATTCTACAGTCGGTTGCAAAAAATTTCTCGTAATGTCTGCTACGTTTGCAATATGCAATGAATATTCTGCCACAGGCAGGTGTTGCCATGTAACTGAATTTGAATTGAATATCCTATATTGAATTTGGCGTTTGTTTAAAATAATGCTCATTAACGTTCTGAACCTCATTGTTATCACATCATCGTATAATATTTGTAATTATCGTTCAATCATCAATAAGATTATAATGCTTATGATACGGAACTTATCTTTATG
Organism: Megathymus violae; assembly: GCA_003671415.1. Lineage (NCBI taxonomy): Eukaryota > Metazoa > Arthropoda > Insecta > Lepidoptera > Hesperiidae > Megathymus > Megathymus violae. The sequence continues at coordinate 545,090 of PDGT01000011.1, read as the reverse complement.
TAATTTATAATCTTTGGAGCGTCTCATAGTGATCGATTACCTTCTGAAGAACTTCATACTATATGTTTAGTCACATTATGTGTATATATATGTGTATATTATGTGTATTTTATAACTAGCAAAACGCCATCGCTTCGCTTCAGTAAAAGTACGCCTTAAGCTTAGAAACAGCATCTGCAATATTTTAGAATTTTCTCGTTTTGTGACAGATATACATTAATTTATAACGTTTTTTTATTTATAGACTGATTGAAATGAAACGAACTTTAAATATTAAGTGTTGCTTACTGCAATACATTAGTGAAAACTATAACGAAATCGGTTAAGCCGTTTCTGAGATTGTCGTGCATAGACGAACAAAAAAAATACTAACAACTATTGTTTTGAGTTCTATTACGTTAATAAGGGCCCCTTTTAATAGTTTACTTCATATATTCTTCATGTACTATGACATATATACATGAAAGTGATCAGTTATAATGTTAATATTTGCGGAATAACGTTAACCCAGCTACTTTTATGTATGAATGGGGGGGATACAAAGTTGCGAACAGTATAACGTAACGCATGAAATGATTTGAGCAGAAGGATAATTGAAAATGTCACCTGTTTCAAATCTGTACATAAACAATGTAACATTTTGTTAGCGTTGAAAATTTCCAAGTTTAAAATCTATATTGATGACAGTGAATGATAAATAAATGACATATTTATCTAATATCTTATCTCATATTATTATCTCATATGAGATAATAACTAATAGCAGGCAGTTTTATTACATTATGGATAACATGTCTGATTTCGGGTTTAGGTTGTTTCTTTCAATGTGTACGTTTCTTTGATGTTTGACTTTATGAGCGTTTATTTATTTCCTCATTCCTTGAGCAGCATGGACTATAGGCAAGCATGTTGGCTTTCAATTGAAGATGAATAGGGCCTCAAACCTCAACAGGATAGGAAATATCTTCTATGCATAGATATAGGTACACATTTATATCTGTGTCACTCTTGATTTTAACTCCAGCTCACTTAAAAACCAAATGAGCCCTTTCATTTTTGGCATGTGCGATGGAAAACTGGCATACCGCCATAATGTTCTTGAACCTTGAATAGAAGAGGTTTTCTCTTATTTTGTTTAATAACAGTAGTGAGATTCATGCCAAGAATTTCAGATAAAATTGAAACATTTGACCTTCTTTAGTGCTTCGTTTTCAGTTAGATAAAATGTGCTGCCCACAGAGAAGATCTTCGACGAACGTCTAATAATTTGATATTCTGTTTCAGGTTAACATTTCGTTACTATTGACGATAAAGAGTATGGCATCGGGTGCGAGATTATTGTGCGAAATGCCCTTGGTCGAGAACTCTAAATCGTTTTTTAACGATTTTTTTTGCTGATAAATGTTTTATTTCGATGTAATAGTAGGCACATAAGAAAACGATTCTTGGAATAAGTTTTTATTAAAATTTACTTTATCATTTTTTTTTCGCGCATACGAACTTGTTACTTGTGGTGACCCTGCTTGTAGAATCTCTGATTATGGGTGTTTATGGTCTCTGATTTGTGTATGGCCACCCGCAACACAGGCAATTCTAGAGTGAGAGGGTGAGTGTGTTAACTGTTATTTTTTTTTGACCAGACAACATCGTGAAGATACTTGAAAGTTCTTAATAATGTTTTCAAAGCTGAATGAAATCTGTCAAAAAGTCGGTCAGCGGGGGACATACATAACCCCTCGCGTATTGGGACATGGCTTTAGCGATGTGATGACGTTGATAACTTGAACGATGTTCTTACGAGTTGTGTATTCCAGGATGTTGGATGTTGGATTCAATCAGCGCTCTCCGACAACAGATTACGTTAATGTTTACGAATTGCGAATGACATTCTGCGGTGGCGTTATTTATTTAATTAAGAATGTACATACTCCCATGGCATATGCATTCATAAATGCCATTAGGGTGTTCTTATTTTTTTTTTTTTCTACAATGAAATTCTGGAAAAGTCGCTAGCCGTTTTTAGGTTACAGAACATACATAAGTTTCGCTTGAAACGTGTACGCACCTGAAACATGTCCTCGCCTGAAACAGGTTACCTGCTAACTGTAATGTCATACAAATATCTTTAAACAACGTGCTGCCATTGAGATGTCGGGAATTATGAAAAATTTGCGTGGAATTGAGACCTTTCATGTAAATTATTTTAAGTTAGAACATTTTCCGGAAAAATTAAGATTTATTTATTATAAGAATAATTTTATTTTATTTGTTCATGACAAAATGATCACTAAATAATTGATTCATTCACAAAAGCGCGTAGGTGAGCCACGTTCGGCAGTCAGCTGGTCGCCGCAATGACGCCCACTGGCAAAAATATGCCGTTATCTTGATTAATCATGAGTCTAGTGTATTTGCCTAAAATCGTAAGAGTATATTGCTGTATGCCAGATGAAATGGGCTTTATCCATTCATGTATCCAAGCCAACTACCCCCGCTCCACGTAACCTTTACTGCTAACGTAGTAGACAATGGAATTACAATACAATATAACTCTTTATCGTATAACAGATATTATACAAGAAAGCACATTAAAAATATATACGGCGTAAACTATAGGCGACATTATTGCCCAAAAGCGGCCTCTACCAGATACCCTAAGGAGAATCAATCTAAGGTATCCCACCGATGAGCATCAACGCAACGAAAAGATTGGGGATTTGATATCAATCAAATTTCAGAATTTTCGCTTATATTTCTAACGGTCAAGGGGAATTTAACTGGTCCGGAATCTGTTAATTCTGAAATCATACGTTTAGGTTTCATTGCGCAATCTGTGGGATTGTTATTTATGGTAAACTACGTAAATAATATAAGCAAAGAAGAAAAAATGTGCAAATTCATTTATATGTTGAGTAGGCGTCTGATACACGGTACTTAGACAATGCGAAGATCCCGCCCACCGCTCGATTAGTGCCATAACCATATTAGCGCCTATCGCTGCCGTGCCGGCACATCCTTACCTTATGTTTCGTGTACAATCGAGAATATAATACTTTTCAATGCGTAGAATTCATCAGTGCAAACATGTTATCGTGCAATACTGTACTTTGCCTTATTTGAATATCTAGCTTACCTAGAAAAATCTTACAAATTGCCTTCCTTCTTGTACAAAAACATTACGTTATAGGTACTTATTGTTAGCGTTTCCTCTTGACTTGCACTTCACATGCATTCAACGATTTTACGACAATGTGAGATCACTGTTTACACTTATTCGTTTTTCGTCTTGCGTCATTCACTTTTTTTTATTTATCTGTTTCACAATGGAGTTTAACCTGTTGAATAATATAGCAAAGTTTAATGAACAGCCAGAAATTATCGTACATATTTGATAGCGTTGTTTGTGTTCCGAGCTCTGTGACCGACATTATATAAAGCTGTAATTGTGTGTCACACAAAAGGATTTTGACTTAGATTTTGTTAACGTTCAATTCTATGTAAGTTATGGAAAAAAGGAAAAAATATCAATATTGGGATGTTACGGAGCTCTGTAACCGTAACCATAGAATATACAAAATAAAAATGTGTCCGGAATCGTAACCGAATCCGATAAAAAAGTTTCGGATATTTTCAGATAGGGGCGGATTCTAAATAAAACACGTTATGACAGATATTTTTATTTATTTTTTAAGGCAGTTGGTTTGTCTTTGATTATAATACCACGTTAATACATAGAAATAAAGTCAAGTCTTGTAAATACGTCATATTACTTTTCCAAGTCGTAAATCATCTAATAGCCACATCCGAAACTATCCGAAACAATCGGATAATCCGAAATAATTGGATATTCGTAACCGTAACAGAAACCAGTAAAATTCATATATCCGTATCCATCGATATCTTGATTCGAAATTTCATATCTATAACATTTCTAATATCAATAGTTCCTAAACTTGTGACCGCTATATTTACGCTTGTTTCTTTATTCTTTGGTTAAACATTATAAGTTCTATTTGTAGGTACATAGTATCAGCTTCAGGGACATCGTTACGCAAGACAGTGTCTCCCTTTGTACATAATATTATTGTACATATGTAGATAATAAAACTCAGCATAATTTTTAACTCACGTTATTTGAATATAATAATCAAATATTGAACGTATGTTAAAACGATAGATAAATAATATTAAACAAATATTTCGAGAACAAATCGAATGGTTCTAGCTGGTTGATGTTCAAACATAATATATGATGATGTAAAGCATTTATTGATCAAGGGGCTACTAAAAATTTATACCAGTTTCATAATTTTTTTTTATTTTTGTTTCATACGTGACATTATATTTTTCGAATGCGAAAATTGTTTAATTCCTAAGATTACTTCTAAAGTTTATTTCGAAATGTCTGAGTTAATGTATCCATGCCTTATTTCAAGCTGATGCAGAAGTTGTTGAACTTGCTATTTGCACTGTAATATTTATTTATTTTCTACAATATTTTATTAAATGAGAAAAGATAAGATAAAAACTTTATTTGCTTTGAATAGGTTACAAAAGATTTTTTAATAGTTCTAAATAGCACCTTATTAAAAATTAGTGCATGCAAATTTTAGATTAAAACACAATACAAATACGGATCTAATTTATAAAATAATCTATTAACATACAATACAAATATCTAGTTACAAGTTGTAACTAATCTTTAACTCTCATTGTTTCACGTCTCCGATGTTATTATTCATTTATTATCTCGTTAATTTACGTTCCTACGCTTTCTGTAAGTTATTTGAAACAAATCACTAAGTATTAGGGCGTCTATTGTTCTGTTATTCTTTTGTTTTTGATTTATTTCACTGTTTTTTTCTTTGGTTTTCTGTGGTATACCAAGAATAATATCTAGTATAATAATAAATGTAATATAAAACATATATGTGTCCGTATATGTGATGATAATTGCGTACAGTGTGGCGTGTATTCTTAGCACAACTGTGCGCGACTGTACAAGAATGCGGTAATTGGTTGTGCGTTTAAGGTAAACATTTTTGTTTGATCTGTATTTGGTATTGCGTGATAGAATGGTTTGTGGGTATTCATGAACCTTCGCTGCTAGTACTGCTGAATTATCGTGTGTCACATGCACTTCTGTGCTGGGCGTAGCCATCCTAGAACCCCTCGCTTGGCACCAGTACTGATTGGGCAACAAAGGTCATTTCAAACTTGAAACTTATGTAGTAATTAATCATAGAATAAAAATATAATTTGGTTATGAGGCTACGTCTGTTGGGGGCGGAGCGGGTGATTAGTTAGTCATTAGTAAAGAAATGCCTTGAGAATAAACGTATCCGTACATCCGAGGAATACGTTCAGTCGTAGAGAGTATCAAGTCATCAAATCCTGTTGTAGCTCTTCAGTATTCTTGAGAAGTCCTAAGGCTCGAATTGTGCACATCAAATTAGACCAGCATAATGATAATAATGTACGCTACAAGTCTGCTCAGGTGTTCCGAGATACGCGTACTCTGGTCATGTTGTTTAACATGATAAATTATTTTATCGTTGAACAGAACTGTTCGTATAAACGTAGCTTTGTTTAATGTTGTCTAGTCTGTGTTACTGTGATAGTAAGTCTTATATAAATACTTTGAACAAGTACCTTATTTAGCGTCCCGTGGTTACTTTTCGTTGAATTACGTCTAGTTCTATAATCCCAGACAAAGGCATTATGCGACCTTGCATTTTAAGTTTACAATTTAATTAAAAAATATACCAAATCATCAATTTATCATGAAATAAAAAATCGAAAGTGCTCTCAATGTATCTACATAAAGGTACTTCTCGTTTTTTATTTTTTATGTATTAAATTAACGTTAAAGTTTATTAAGTGAGAACCAAAAAAAGAAACATGATTCAGGCGCCTGGAATTGTTATTGTTATGTCGAAACTCTTATATTATATTTTTATCTTTTTTAACTAAGTGTTTGAGCGAGAATAGGTTACAATTTATTGTTTTGTTGAATGTATTCAACAACGTTTTTACTGCTGTATATTATGAGCCATTAATATTTAAAAAGACGGATGTATTGTAACATCTGCATAATGTTAAATAATGAAGTTGTTTTTTTTTCTATCTGGTATAGGGAAATTGAAAGCAATAGGATAATCTATTTTGAAAATACTCAATTGTCTCCCCTTAAAATTAATAGAATTGGAATTTCTAAGCCGTTTTAATCACTTTCATGTAACCATCGTTGCAATGAATCGTAAGAAATGCAATCTTATTGTTGTTTAACGAAATATGTACTAATGCGATTGAATACTATAATATACACAAACAGATTTCAATATTCACTATGCCAAAACTATTACAAAAAAATATATGCATTTGTTTTGTCGAAAGGGTGGTTCTTAGTTATTCTAGAAACCGATAGAAGATTTGTAATATTTGTAATAGAGAGTATATAACATATTCAAAAAAACTAAACAGTTTATATAAGAGAACATTATGCACATCATTGCCTGTAAAGTTGTTTACGTACTCGTACGAAGGTTCTTCACTTACCTTGCTATACTCCTTTAGCAGTTAATGTTTGAATATTTGAATAATCATCATAGCAATGTTACTTCTTTGACGTCCACTAATGGTACCGATAATCACAGAAGATGGAAGTCCTGAATATATATTGTATTAACTAATATGAATAGATTTAATAGACATAAAATAGAGTTTATTAACTAATATAATTTTCTAAATCAATGCTGTGTTTACATTCGTCTCAGAAAAATGAGAATTTTTTGAAATTTTTTTCTTGGGTTACTTTTAATCGTACCTTTGGACTAGCAAGATAAATCAAGTCTGAATATTGATAAAATGACAACACAAGTACGTTATAAGAGTACAATTCATTATATTACAGTACATTATATTTATGACATTAGATACAAATTTTTTCATAAAAATATCAGGATTATTATTTGATTCTTGGTTGAGTGAGGGCTACGTGCCATACGTTCGTCCATTTCCTTATGGACCTATTTTTGCCCATAACTATTTCTGTAATCCAATTTCCCAAGACGAGCCCTTAATAAGACGAACCGTAGAACGTCTTCGGATTCCACATACTAGACTTGCTAACAGCCAACAGAATTATCTATCAACTAGATTACGGTGTAGCCCCGTCGCCCCTTACCCTGTAACACTGTTGTTGGTGAGTTTGCCTTCCGAGCGCGGGGTCCTGCGTTCGATTCCCGGCCGGGGCACACATTTATGTGACAGATAAATGTTCGCTCTCAAGTCATAGATGTTTATGATGTGTGATATAATTTTTGTTCGACAATGCCACTCGCAACACAGTGAATCCAAGTTCGGGAGTGTGAGTTGACATATATTTATTTGTCGGTGAACTATATAATTCATTTTTATTAAATATAATATTATCACAGGCGCACTTTGATCAAAACACCATCCTGAACAGGATTACAAGTTTAATGAAAGCGAAACGAAAATTGAATTTCGAGTGAAACATTGAAGGAATTACCCTAACTATAATCATATTTGAGGTGAACATCTTGTTGCTGCTTAGGTTGAAATGAAACATTGCTTTTCATGTACATAAAATATAAAATATGTTACTTATTTTTTTATGTTAATAGCCGACAAACGAGCAGACGAGTCACCTGATGGTAAGTGGTCACCGTCGCCCATGGACATCACCAAGACCAAAGGTATCACTGATGCGTTGTCGGCCAGGAAATGAGAAAAAGTTTAGAAAGAAAGTACTGGCTCTCAAGCCCCCAGCCGGAACACGACGAGTCGTTTGGCAGCTGATCAAACAGGAGGGTGGTAGCTAGCCAGGCAGGCTTCACGTGCAGATAGTAATACCAGAAATAATATTAATGACTTAATAATAATCCTGATAATATAATCCATACGCGAAGCCCTACCACCAAGTAGGCTGGCTTCTGCCGCCTCTTACGACACCCTGTTCTGCCAGCATGGCATTGGAGGGAGTATTCTAAGCCGCCCCAATACGACTAAAACTTACTTAATTTTTAACGAACTAATTAATAGTCCAGCAAGAAAGATCATTATATTGATTTTTCAACCGTGGCATTTGTACTTGAAACTTCCGTAGCTCGGAGCGGTAGTGAATGAAAAGTTTATAATTAAAACTATGCCTTTCAGGGAACTCGTACTAACTTTCAGGGTCAAGTGACGAGCTCGTAACTCTTAACTTCAGTCAAGTGAGACCTTAAAATGCAATCGATAAATATTATCTTTAGATGGAACATTGTTTGGATTAATTTTGTGATCACTCACAATATGGTGGAAAGGTTTATTTTACTACCTGCTTAACTGCCGTCCTTTAATTAAATTTGGCCCTAAAATGTTTTAACGCGATTATTTCCCAAAGTTAGGGAGCAAGTTATAAATCAGATCTTTGACTTTCTTTATAACCGTCTAGCGTAAGTGTATGGGCGAAATTACATTTAAACATTACAATCAGAGTGCGAATGTTATTTAATCATAAATTCATATTTATAACAGTAATAGCCTACTGTTTTTGATTACCCTTACAACATAGTATTATAAATACTTTAAAAGATTATGTATTAGAAAAAAATATCACTCATTCCGTGGAAGAAAATCATTGTGAGAAGACCCTGAAAGTTCTCCATAATGTTTCCAATAATATGTGAGGTCTGCCATTCACACTCGGCCATTGTAAAAATCTATTAGCCTTAACCTCCCTTTAGTTTATGATCTGCGAAAGGATTGCACACACTAGGGCAGGAAAAGTACGTTGTGTACTGTTTCCAGGTTTACAAGTGTTTCGGTGATGGGTTTTTATTGTACGATAAGAGATGGCGCCACCGTATTCTTGAATCGCACTATTAAAGTTTCCCACGTCGCGTTGCTTGCTTATACAAGTTACAAACATAAAGCTAAGTACGGACACTCCCCAAGCCCGATGATCTTGCTTTTGACCCAGATGTACCCAATTTCATTGCTGCTCATCATAATCTAATTCTATTACATATGTATATGAGTGTTTATTTTCAACTCGAGCGATGAGTTTGTACGTCAAAATAGGTTAATGGGAATTTGATGACCCGATGTTGACACGAAAAAACCTTCCCTATAACACGATGACGATTGTGATATCACTAAACAGCTATTTTTATTTGACTACCATATTTCTTACTCGGGTGGATTATTTAGTCATCGAATGCATTCCGTTTCGTAATGTAGATCCCCGTGGATAGATTTCTATATCACAGTTCGATATTGTTGTTGTTGTTCCTTGAATTTGTTAGTGATATGTGAATTGTACCTATGTCTGGCGATGTAAGTTGGTAGGTTTGGTCGGGCGAGGGGACCGGTGCCTGCTCGTGGCAGACTTTCATGTGACAGATAAATGTTTTTAAGAACCTAATTCTTAATTGTTCGTGTCCATACCCGTGCATAATTGCGATGAGAGGGTGGATAGATCGGATTTCGATTTATTAAGGTTTTGTGTACTATAATTAATTTTCATTCGGTTAGCGCCGGAGATAAAAAAAAAACAGTGATAGATCAGAGCTTTTTACTTCGTTCTGATCCATGGGGGACTTAAGGTCAAATTGCACTTCTAATTTTTTTTATTAAGGTCATTTGTGTCAAAATCAATGATTCATCGATTATTTTGGTAGAAAATACGTCTCAATAATAATATACAGCGGGGGGATAGTTATAGATTCCGATAAAATCGACAAAGTCGATCGAGAAATAAATCGCGCTATGTTTTGGATCATTGAATCAATGCGCGGCGAGAAAAAGTGAGTTGAACCAACGGAGTGAACATAATGATAATGGATTACCATTGAATCAAACGATTTATGAATGTGAATTGATGCATCCGGAAACTACACGTTGTTATGACTGTGAAAACAAATTGTAGTCTACCATCCATTTCAACGAAAGGAAACGGAGAAAGTTGTATTTATTTCTATTAATTAAAAACCTCTCATTATAATACATATATTAATATTAAACGTGTTTTGCTGCGTTGATTATATTGCGAGACTCATAAATAACTACCGTTACGATTACAGCAATTTTTCAGTTGCAACAAATTAATATTTTGATAGTTATGTATTCTCGTTTTGAATACTTATTGAATATTTTAATTCAACAACAAAATCTGTCTGTCTGTGTGAATGCTATAATGAATGCTAAAATAACTGCAGAGTGATCCACACGAAATCGTTTAAAGTCTAGTATACATAAAAAAACGTAAAATATGAAAAATTATCATTATCATATTTTTTTAATTATAATCGCTCTCTAGCCTTAAACCGTGTGTGTTACAATTAGACAAGTTGCAATTTATTATTGTTTAATAACAGTAAATCATGAAAACATATTTTAATCCCATTTTCACACGCGTACAGTACTCACAAATTTTATAACATTTAGTTTAAAATTCTGTACATACATACAATAATAAATAAGTGAAGCATTTGATTCAACACAAAGTGGTGCGAATCAACAATTTACACTTTTTATGTTCAGCAAAGCAAACATGTGTGATAATTCGCGGCTCGGTCGTTCTGCTCTGAATGGTGCGTATTCCGTTTCGCATTCGACCGTGGTCGGTACCAGACTGGACGGGACTGGGCAGTGCAGTGTCTCGTCGCCAGTTGCACAGGCTACAAGCCTACGAATATCTTACGTTGAACAGTTAATACCCAGTGAGAATGTGTTGGGTTCTTGTCGTGGAAACGAAGTACAGAACGACATGCGATCCCGAAGTAATTTGTTCCGTCCGTTGACATCGACGAGTAGGCGCATCAGTTAATCGTTTCCACGTAAGAAATCGGACAGAACATGAACAAATTAAAACGAATTTGAATTTGATCCTTACCTTCATAAATGTAAATTGCACTCGAAATCATTGTTACTCGTGTTTATCAGTAGTTTTATATATATTGTTTTGTCTAAACCCATGCATGCACCTAAACCTTCCTCGTGAATTATTCGCATCCAACAATATCTGTTGGTAAAAACAACGCATTTATGTTTTAAATCGTTTCTGAGATTATAGCATTCAGAAGAACTGATGAAGATTTTGATTTTTATTGATAATTTTTATTGTTGCCAGCTACCAACAATTTCTCATCTACACCATAACCTATGGAAGACTTGAAGAGAACGCCCAAAGGAATTAAGTCCGTTTTTTGTAATAGCCTAACATAGTAATACATCTTTGTATTAAAATATAGCAGTAAATTAAAATACAGTTATTGCTGTTCATTACTAGTATTTTAAATACTGTTATCATTCGTAGGACGGGGTTGTAACTGTTGGGGTTCACATCGCCTTATCTTGTTCAATCGGTCTAGTATAAAAAGTCTACCTATATTGTATTGCCTTGTATTTCAGTTTTCTTAAATAAGGAAATGACTGTCTATTGTGATTAGTCATCAATATCTATTCTAGGCATGATCCTGCAAATCACTCGAGGTCGACTGATTTTTGTGTGCAAATGATCTTTACAAAGGAAGACATCTTGATAATTAATAAATGAACGGATTCATTTTGATTTACATAAAAATATCCTCATTTCCCTTGACATATTTCGAGAATGGTCTTACTTGCATTGGCATGTACGCGACTATGAATGAATGCATTCGTACTCCCGATGTGGATGACTCCTGACCTGACACAAATACGATTTGAAGCGAGATCGTGACTTGGCGCCGTTTCTGTTCGAACCACTGCTCGCCGAGTGGTGCGCGAAGGACTCTTGACACTTAAACAGCCCGCAAACTACATAGTTCTCTCGTAATGGAACCCGTAGTCGCGGGTAGCTTTCGAACTGGCGAGACGTACGTATGTTGTTTGTATCGTAACAGTCGCAATACCTCCTGCAGGAGTCTAATAATCGTCCTGGAATCCGAAATGTTAGTCAACTCGATTGTACTGCCGCGCAACAATAAATACACTAAGTTTTGTCGTAATGCAGTTAGAAGTATTTGTTGGATTTTATATTAAAATCAATCTATTTGAGTCGCAGTTATTTTACTACAGTTTTTGCTTGTAAAAGTTCAACCTAGCTCCAGTGCTTATGGGACGTCCTGCGAAGAAGGGACGAGGCTTCGGCGAAGGGCTACTAATGTTGGAAGTCGCTTGGTGTCTACCACCCTCCTTTTGGACTCAACTGTGAAATGTTATTTGCATGTCTCGGCGGCGGTGTCGGAGATCCAGTAAAGGTTGCCCACTTTCCATCTCGGTGGGCAAGATGACTATGATGCATTTGAATATTACCAACGTCATGAGCGGCTTTGTCTCTTACCATCATTTCATATTTTTTTTCACTCCAGTGAGTCAGATCGTTTCTTTTATTGACCAAAACAAACTACTCTATAAAACTATTGCTAGCTCGCAATCAGTAACTGACAACAATTTTGTAATATAGAGAAAGGGGACGGCATAACGCTTTAAGTTATACAGTATTTTATATTTTTGTCCACTATTTTGAAAGATGACTGCAATCAATAAAAGAAATTCTGAAAAAAAATTACAAAACTAACAACTCGATTGTCTTTTGCATCGACGTTGTAAGTACTCGTAGGTACATCTCTTCGCCTTATTAAGCTTACCCTTGGTATCGATATTATTGTTAAGTAAAACGATTGCACTCATTCACTCATTAGTATTCAAAGAACCGAAGATAAGTATCGTGTATCGCCGTGTAAAGCGAAATGAATGAGTGGTACGCGCCAGTTCATTGATGACGTCCGGATACTAATAAAGAGCTTGTTAGAAACAGTACAACTGAACTTAAATTGATTGAATTGGGAGTGGTTTAAACACGTGTGTTGCCGGTGCGTTACTGCTGGTAGTTAAACTTATACTGAAGTGAACTAATACTTATGTCATATACAACAAGATATTCCGCCTCGCTTTATTCGCTTTCTTTTATGATCCCTACGTTTATGAATCTTATGTTGCTCATTTATAACAGGCGTTTTGTGTATTTTTACATGTGACTGTATCTTATTCACTTATTTTGTACACACATTAAAATTACAGGAAACAAAATATCTATGATAAGTTTATATAAGGGCACTATTTATTCGTAATCAGATTTGTTTTATATAAGTGTATGACAGTTAACCAGTTTATTGATTTATTTAAATCTATGATTAATTCAGGAGACCCTAATGCATTATGCAGTACATAAGATTCAAAAGATGTCGCAATTATGAAATAAATTGATACAAATATAATAAAATGTCAATTAATTATTCATAAATTTTATCCAAATTGTCAGTAAATATTCATTCAAGTTAAAGTATGATAAAATAACAACACAACAAAACAAATTGAAACGCAATTTCCAATAGTTCTATTCGGAATAATAATAAGATACCGAAATTCATTATTCCTAAATCAACAACACTATTCTCGTTACTACAAACTTAGATAAACGACATTTAAAACTCAGCACCATGGGCATGTAGTCGTGTGTGGGTATGTGTGTATGTATGTTACAACCTTGTTAAACTGTACTCAGTCAACTATGTAGATGAGCCTTTGATCCTATTCATAAAGAGCTGCATAAAGGGTACGTTTCATATACCTGCATATTATATGAGAAGTAAAAATGTCGTTTAAAATTCACCAAGCGAAATCAATCATGATTTATTAATGTAATATATGTATTTTATGCGTAAGGTGAAACATTCGGAGCGGAACACGTGATGCAAAAGAGTTAAAATATATTTCGCTAATTACAAGGTTATTTTTAAACAATAAATTTTACTCACGTATTTACGTATTTTTGTACACACTTGGCGGTGGCTTGTCATGTCTTGGTTGCGTCTTACGTAGGCATGTAGGTAATTTGAACTACGACAAACTCAATTGTTAATATGGTTGGTATCAGTAGGCCTTAAAGTAAAAACTGCGCTAAATGCATTTAGGCAAGCAGTACGCATATTCTAACACCATTTTTAGTACGTTGAAGGAAGGCTTATGGGGGGATGACCCCAAAACTGTTGTCTATCGATAACTTCGAAGTACAGACAAACTCGTGACGTATAGTCACTAACTGTCCTGTTTAATGTTTGACCACGTCTGTCATTAGTCAATTTTGGTGATTGCTTATATCGAGTATGAAAAAATCTTCGGCTAATTTCGAAGTTCAGTCCGACCTATCTCAAATTATATGATAACATACAAAAAAAAAATCCAAACAACTGACATTACGTTTTGAATCGTAGGTTCAATTTTAAGTTATTACTATATATGAGGGCCCATCTAGTGTCAAATATTTATAGTAGCTCACGGATATGTGTTACAAATTTGCTACTGCCGAGGACTAAGTATATCACTTATAAATGTCACCCGCCTATAACCTTCTTACCGAAACACATCACTTGAATTGATTTAGTTTACTCCAGAAGTAAAAATCTCTTAATTCCTTCTTACTTCTAGTCTTGTTTTTTCGAAGATACTAGCTAACCCGAGTTTATCTAAGCATTTGTATGTTCGCAGGGTAGGTAAGCTGAACCTGGTGGATCTGGCGGGCAGCGAGCGCCAGCGCAAGACAGGCGCGTCGGCGGAGCGGCTCCGCGAGGCAGCGCGCATCAACCAAGCGCTGTCCTCCCTCGGGAACGTCATCTCCGCGCTCGCAGAGAACAGCCCGCACGTGCCGTACAGGTACCGCACTGATGGACTCACAGCGTCGTTATAAGGAACTTTTAGAGCCCCGGAAAAGCGATATTTTAATGCTGTCAAGTCAGTTGACTTTCATGTCGCGTAACAGAATAAAACTTCAGCCTCATATAACAAAACAAGGTGCATTCGTTTGAACGATGCAAACAGTGGGTAAACAAAAATGGACCAAAAATTGCGGCGGAAAACTCTCACTCGTTTTTTATTTACTTATTATAATTCGACGCTTGGCTCCGATCCCACCGTACATCAGTGTCGTGAATAGCTTTGCAGTAATGGTCGATAAAGGTCGCTGACTTCATAACGCCCTATCCTCTATTGCTACGAATACACTTATATTATAATCAATGGATGTCATGTTATTAATCTTTAAATTCGTATCGTATATTTTATTGTTAACAATTAAGTTAAAATAATATCAATACAATATTTTTTGTATTGTTTTTGACTTGTGATATACACCATCAAGATAATACTTGTACAGTAAATACATATGTATGACATAACATCAAAAATTATTAAGTATGCGGCAACATTCTAATATATACCATATTGATGCACGCGTCAAACGTGATAAGAAACCTGAATCACGCTATCGAAGTTTCCTACAATGTTTACATATAGACAAATTTCAAATGAGAACAATCTAAGCACGGGCGCTCCACAAACATGATCGTTGTAGCCTGATGGGAAATACCCCTTAGGTACAAGTACATAATTACTATTGTTGGATATCCTGATGTCTATCCAACATATATAATTATAGATATATTGATGAACACGTGTTATCTTTCGTTTCATCGTTTCGTTTAGTATGATCAGCTAAGTTTCACTACAGTTCCAGATTCGAATCCAGAAGTCCAGAACCTGTATGTGACTCGTGTGCTGGTATTAGTGTTATTTAACATGCAGACGTTCTGCCGGCAGAGACTCGAAGCTGACGCGCATCCTGCAGGACTCGCTGGGCGGCAACAGCAAAACCATCATGATCGCCAACATCGGCCCCGCCTCCTTCAATTACGACGAGACCATAACCACGCTGCGGTACGCGCACAGGGCTAAAGGTATCCAACGGCGCTTTTTGTAAACTGCTCGAGACTTGAGCAGCGATGGAAATATGTTTTGTAAACGGTCTCGGGATTCCCGGTGCTATAGACAATGATTTTGTAGCCTGGTCGGTTACTGTGCTTGCAGAGAAAAGGGGTCCATGTTCAATTTAAAATCACTGCAGATAATTATGGTAACTTCTTGTGTTTGGATCTTCGTTGTTTGTGATGTTTGAACTTAGGGAATCAGATTTGTGTGTGTGTTTGTATGATTAACTTTACATAGTAATATTAATCTAGCTAGCTAATTTCATTCGAATTTAAATCCGTCGCAGGCATTAGGTAATTGACAAATTTTTGAGAAAAAAGATTTATCTGATCTCTACCTACTATTATCTATTTTGCGACCCTAACTTTGCTACGTGGACAAGACTCCTACGATATTAGTGTTTCATTAAAGACAGATAATATTTGTTCGTTTATAGCTATCAAGAACAAGCCAGTGCGCAACGAGGACCCGAAGGACGCCAAGCTGCGCGAATACCAGGCGGAGATCGAACGTCTGCGCGCACTCATCGAGCAGCGGAAACATCGGCGGGTGGTGCGGCCGCGACCCAAGTCACAGACGACACCGCAAGGTACGCTATTCGATAACAGATGACTCCTCAATCATTCTTTCGAAGTTTCATTCATTATGACGACCCCGTAGCCCAGTTGGTAGTGACCCTGCCTGCCGAGCGTGGGGTCCCGGGTTCGATTCCCGGCCGGGGCAGATATTTCTGTGACAGATAAATGTTTGTTCTCGGGTCGTGGGTGTTTGTGATGTGATAATTTTGCATGTCCATGCCACCCGCAACACAGGGAATCCTAGTGCGGGGGTGTGAGTGTGTAAACGTTTATTTATTTATTATCATCGTAATCTTCAGATTTTTTCAGTCTATTGCTGGATATGGGACTCTCCTGAAACACGCCAGAAGTCCAATTAAGCTGTGTTAAAGTATAGCTTGTTAAAGAAAAAAGCTTGGTAAATAAAAGTTAAGGTATAGGTGAATACAAAATTTTTGCCCAAACAATTGCTAGTTAGCCAGTACAGATTCTTATTATTATTTTAAATGTACATCATACTTTCATATTTTTGCAATTATAATTTGTTTTTTAAAAAATAAATACGGTTGTCATATAAATATATTTTGACGGACATCACTCGGTTGAATAAACATTACTCGGCAGTAGTAAAATACTTTTTCTTCTTTATTTAAAATCATAAAATACCTTAGATCCGAATTACACCGTTATTTACAAAATGTCCTATAAGATGGCGGGTAATCGCACTCGGATATATTTTGTTTTTCCACGACGGTTCTATGTTTGATGGCAGCCGGCCAGAGGTTGTTATTTATGGGTCTATGCACCGGCTTGCTGCGGCTTGAGCTCAGGCACTTCGGCAGTTCACTTCCATGAGGACAATTATAAACTCGTCCTTGCCGGAACCGTGCGTTATATATCAACGTTAAATAAAAATTTACAATAATATTTTCTTGTCTCGTGTTATCAAATAGTATATAGTTGCATTCCAATATTATCTTCAAAGTTGAAATAAGATCTTAATTTTTTTAGATGTACTTGAAGATAACTGTGTAACTAGTGTGTCGATAGAGGTCGGTACGAGTACATAAACCCAACTGCAGTGTTACAATTTCAGCTCCATGTATTTTCTGCTTACCGTTTGAATGTATTTATATTAGCAATTTCTTTTGACATTTTGACTTTTGTATATAATAATATAAACAATAACAAGCGAACGTAAACTCGCATATGAATTTATCAAATACAATTGTGGGTAGTTGCGTTTATCGACCGATATCGTAAGTATTGTGGGTACACGATAATTGTACCGTTTGGTTCAAAATGACCGTTGATTCAAGTTCAGTAACAGTTATATCTAACTAAGCGAAAGTGGAGATTAAGTATTAAGGTTGATACTGATTTGCTTCCATAAACAATAACCACTGGCTTTGCTCGCAGAGAAAATCCTAAGTAAAATTGGAGTTCGGTTTGCGAAGTTTAGCAACACGAAATTGGCCAGCTTGGTGAATTATAATCATTACCTCATTTTGTTTGAGAGAAGAGTAAGGCCGCTAAAGCCTACCTGTGGGACTCTTATGGTTTGTGATAATGCATCATCTATTGTGGTTGCAGCTAACCTTGTGACAAATTATCATAATGTACTACAATTCCAACACCGAATCAACGTTTCCTGGTTACATTCAAACTTTTATCAAACATAATTCTTTAAATTCCAGTTCCAGTAGAAAACGAGGAGCCAGAAGACCTAGAAACTGAGCACATCATCGCCGCCTCCTCCATCGAGCAGGAGCGCTGTAAGACTGAGGAGTTGGAGCAGCAGATCGCCGCCTTAGAAGCGCGGCTGGTGCAAGGTGGCGGCGGGCGCGACTTGCTGAACAGCCTCAACGCCAGCCAACGCGTTCTACAGCAACGGCAGGAGGAGATCGCAGCGAGAAAGAAGAGAGAAGTGGAGATGCAGCAACGCATCGATCTGGAGGAGGAGACCACCGCCAGCGTCACCAGCACCTTTGCTACTCTACAGCAGGAGGTGGATCACAAGACGCAAAGGTATCACACCTTTATATTACACGTTGTACAATAAAATTGGGTAACTTTGAATTTAATACTAACAATAAATGTAACATGACCAGTGGTATATATTTTGCTATTCTTAAATCATGACATAAACGTAAACATTTTGAGCAAAACTATAGTACGTTTTACGTTAACGAAGCAAAAAATCATTATATAAATTTCTTAGTATAATATCAATTAAACTTTACCGCTCTTTCCTTATGTTTAAAAAGCTTACGTTCGATTCTAATAATTACCGAGTGACAATTTGTAACAATATTGCAACTAATTGTTAGCGAGAAGTAAACGGTGCATCTGTTAATTAATTAATAAATGAAACATTTTATAATAATTATTTGCAGATTAAAGAAATGCCTCGCGAAGTACGCGTGCCTCCGCGAGGAGATGGTCGAGCAGCGCGAGGCGCACGACGCGGAGCGGCGCGAGCAGGAGGCGCTGCAGGCGGCGCTCATCGCCGAGCTGCGGCGGCGGCTGCTGCTGGCCGACAGCTTCGTGCCCGCCGCCGGCCGGCCGGTCGTGCTGCGGCTGCGCTACAACGAGGACGCCGACTGCTGGCAGCTGCCGGAGCACAGGTCTCGACGCCTGTACATGACTGTACACATTACACGTACATACGCACGCCCTCCCGCACCGACGAGCACGCATTCCGATTGATCTCAAACTCTACGGAGTGACATACATATGTCATCGATTTGTCATTTTGATGTATTCGAAGTTCGGACTTTGGTAATTACATGTTATTCTAGATGTGGAGCAGGCCTAGCATTCTTGTCGTAACAAGACATATGCGGCACGTTAGGAAACATTATACCCTCGTCAAAAGAAGTAATCGCTTTAAATTTGCAGATTGTGAATTGAACCTAAACCGTGATTTACTTCAGAAGTACTTGGATCCCTGGAACGTGAATCGCGTCCTATATACTTTTACTTTTAGAGCATGAATAATGAACAGTGTTATATAAATCGTGTCCAGTGGCGCGGAGCCGTTAACGGAGCGTCCGGTGGCGTGCGGCCTGCGGCGGCCGACGTGTTCGCTGGCGCTGACGTCACGCGAGCCGCGACGTCGCGCCGACAACCTGCTGGACCTGCGGCCGCTGCCGCTGCCGGCCACCGCGCGGCGGTACACGCCGCCGCAGCAGCCGCAGCACCCGCCGCAGCCGCCGCACTCCGCCGTCAGACAAACGGCAAGTTTATTTGTTTGGGTTCAGTGATCAGCTGCCCACGCCACACTGCCCCTGTGCGGGGTCGGTGTCAGTGGCCAACCGTAAACAAAGCGGAATATTTAAATTTTGAATTCAAAATTATTGAGTCATTTATATATTTTGTAAACACACTTATGACGTGTGTTTTTGTTTCTATTACCGACTCGAACTTGCTTATGCCGCCCTCTCCTAACTATTGGATCTCTGCTATCCTTTATTGCTATCTGATAGAAATGACTAGTACTGCCGGCTTAACGTGCTGTACGCACGGAAGCACTCTTGAGCTCGTAGCGATCATTCATCCAACTACCGACTGCGGCTGTAGTGACTTGACTCGGTCGATACAAGCTATCGGGCTAAGGGAGCTCGTTTTAAGGTCTTATTTTATTTATTTGAAAAGTTGTTGTTGGTCACAGGCGGCCGAGGTCCCAGTGAAGAAGGAGCCCTCGCTAGAGCCCCGACGCGCGCGGCCTGCTACCGCGCACACGCGCCTCGCGGCCGCCACGCGGTAGGCGCTGCGCCCGCCCCCTCTACCGCCACACACCGCAGATTTATCTCCGTAGACTGTACAATACGCACCGACTAAGAATAGCGTACTTGTGGAATTGTCACTCGCATTGACAGCGGATATATGTTGATTGATTTGAGGTCAACGATTGGTTGATTCAACATCATAATTACATCGATTTATGGTCAACGGTTGGTTGATTTAAAGTTTAAAGTTAATTTAAATTGGTTCTTGTTTGGTTAAACATTTGTTTGACAAGTATTAACAGTTTTTTTAATATAAGTGCGAGTCCAAGGCCGCGGTGCAGTCCTATTCTTAGTTGCACAACATACTATTCTGTATGGACCGTTCATTAAAGTGAACATCACTTGTGCAAAGATATATAAAAATACGGCATTTTTTTTTGACATCTTGGCATGTTCACTGCAATTAATAGTACGTATGGTGCCCTCGTTAGCGTTTTAGCTATTTTTGTATCTCTCAAAGTAATAATACTAGTAAACCAAGTAACAGGGCAGTGAATTATTATGAGTTACAATGATAATTTTACTATTTATGTGAGACAGAATTCTCTACCTGTATTATTTTTAGTATTTCATATAAATATACCGGGTATCAGGTAAATCAATTTTTAAAAAAATCTGTTAAATTCTCATCCAGTATACTTGTATGGAATAATAATGATTTGGTACAAATTTACATTGGTACTTTGGTACAAATGAGCAGATTTGAAGGCGCATAAATTCACTAATGGCTTTGTAAAGATATTAACGATAAATTTTGGGTTGAATGCCTGAAGATTTTATCATTATGAACTATTTTTAGACATAAACACCGAGGTTTTGTAAAATAATTAATTGTACATACGCTAAGTGTTAAAAGACGAGTTATTATGTAATCTATAGCTTAAATTAAGATTAAAGAATTTACGCGCCATCAATTCTGGACAAAAAATATTAAAAGGGATTTTACCGTTTTTATTTCCGATCCGTAGTCCGATACTATGTCGTTATTGGGGTATGCTACATGTTTCCAATTAATATGTTATATAATTCACCATGACCTCCGATATCAGAGTCGATATTTATACATAGACACCGTTATCGGACAATAGTGTCTGTACGTATTCTATAATAATTTTCCTAATAAATATGATTGTGAGCGAACGTTCCAATGTCATCAAGGAGCTGTCGAATCGTACCGATATTGGTAATAGAAATGTAATTCGATGTCATCTGATATCGACTGCCGGTATCGATCTGATAACCGACGTCGTACCGGATGATGTTTAAACGTACTTTTGCAGATGTGCGGTCGTGTCGGCGGTACAAGTGAAGGAGTTGCCCACCAACAGTTATAAACCTTGCCTATGTAATGTTCCGTAGTTTTAATGTTACGGCGATCACACCGTCCACCGCTCTGTAGATATATATCAAATTGAAATCGATTTACACACGAGAGCGGTGTGTATCTGTGTGTGTGTGTATACTTTATTTTTATACGACTCAACCGTTGATGTCTGTAATACAAACAAACTGGATACGCTGCAGTCTGTCAATGTACGATTTTAACAATGTCATTGCACTGGCTTACAGGCTTTTGGTGTCAAAAAAAACGTTAAGATATTTCGATAGGATTGGCACACGATTCAAAATAATATTAAATGTGATAAGCAAATAATAATAGAATGGGTGTTTTTTTTTATTAAATGTAAAATCAATGTTATCTATTGCGATACAAGGGCAAATAAGCTGACACTACTTAGTTTTATTTGGTATCTGTGCCGACCTCTCTGTTAGTTCTATGGCTGTGTTGCTAAAAAACAAGTGTATGAGCCATAAAAGAACGCTAGTTAAGTTATGCTAATATTTTTCTAGTTTGTTTATAATACAGATATCAGTGGTACCAACAACCGATTGTAACGAGCGCGAACGCTTCCGATGCTTCGTTTAGTGCACTGCTGGCCGACGACGACAGATGTCGCTTGATCAAATTTATATGTAAAAAGAGTATCGATGTAATTTTTGTATCGCTATCGCTTGTTCGGTGATCGGTTGTGACGGCTGGTTAACAGAAGCGACGCTTAATTGGCTATGGCGATGTTTTTATCTTTTTATAGTCTATGGACCCGTGCTGTAACCGTGACGAATCAGTTTTTGTTTTATTTAAAGTATTAACGTACGGGTCGGAACGTGTAAATAGCTCTAAAGTGTAATAATAAATATTTTATTAATGATACGTATAGTTCGTCACAAATTCCAGGCAGTCTGTCGCCGCCAGCGGTCGGCAATGTTGATCTCAGTTGAACTAATTCCCAGTATTTACGACGGCAAAGATGCTTTTATAATATATTTATTTTATTATCCTTCGGGTATTGTATAGGCGTGCCCGCGACGCTTAATATAAATTTTATTAATTGATGTGTTAATTATGTTCTCGTGTAACAACGCTCGTGAAGTAAGGCTACATTTTGCGGCGTTTTATAAATGGATAACGATAAACGATTCATGTGTGATACGCCAGCGTCTGGTGTCTCTGAATGCAGCGAGCGTGGGGTTGGCTACGTACGTCGTTTAAAAATGGAACGTTTTTAAATAAAGCGTTGTATACATGACACGTGTACGTAGAGCCGGGTGACTCATTCAGCGTGAACGATATTATGAGCTAATTGCAAAGTTTTGTTTATGGTACGCCATCGCCCGCGGGCCCGTGACGCGGCGGGTGTGGTTTGCAACGTTTTGTATCCGAATTTTGGTTTGTTTGTTTAGTCAATGTAGGTTGTCGTTTGTTTTATACGAGTATATTTTACCATTGTTGTTTTTAGTAAATTTTATTTTGGCTTCGATCCCTCTGTTCGTATTGAAGCAGGTGATATTAGATAGTTCGTTATAGATAAGTGGTGGCGGCCGGCCTCGGGGCGCGGGGCGCGGCGCCGGCGCGTGATCCAGATGTATGTTCAAATGCGTTACCAAAGATGGAAACTGTCCATTCCATAAATTGTCCGTTCGATGTGTGTGCTCATGTTCCTCTACGTGTAAATTTCACTTTTGGTATTGTTATATAATTTCCAGACACGGTTTCTAGTCAATGATTCTTGTATACAAATATGTAAATAATTATATTATAGGTATTTAAAAAGTATATAGGCATAGAGTAGGTAGTGGCTAACGTTCGCACAATACTTTTTGAATACCGAACGGGAATTTATAAAATTACATTTACACTTTACAGTCAATCATGTCTGTTTGCGCAGGTTATGCGTTATTATTATAGCTTTATTTAAACCATTACGAGTATTATTTAATTGTATGGCGTCAAGTAATTTATTTATGTTGTTCGAATCGGCTATAAATGAAATTGTAAAGATGAAACGGAATCATGTGATAAGTATTTGGAAACCGCTAGTCAACTGTGCCGCGTACACGCTTGTACTCACTAATAAAATGTTTTTAATTTTATGTTGTTTTCTTTTTTGGTTTGGATCCCACACATTTGTATGAAATTTCGCCTGAGAATAATCAATATGGCTTGGGTCTGTTCAACAAAATAAATAAATAAGATCAAATAATAATCCATTAATGGTAATTTTAAACATAAGTAATAAATAATTCTAAATACAAAAGTCATTTTATTTTTAGAGTGTAAGGGGGTCTATCCACCCTTTAGCATAAGCAAACATTACTCGTGGTGCTGTTATACAACCGACGGTTTTTTCCAGTTGGAAGTCCGTGGACTGTACCATCCAGCTCAATTTGACAGTACTTGTACCTACCAACATGTAGGGTATTTGGCCCTCTTACCACCTCTTCTAAAACCGGCCGTGAAATCTTCGGTTCGGCCTCCACCACCAAGAGCTGGAGTGCATCATGCCGCATGAAGACCCTACCAGCCCGCCTGTGGGCCAAGATCAACAGTAAGCGAAAAATTTCGTAAGTAATGATCGCGTACTCGATGCCCCAAGATAAAGCACAACCTAAATATTTTATTGGCCGCGCCCGCCGCCTTCAATCATCACGAGCACGTATCAAGGAGAGTACCCGATTTCGTCAACGGTCTGACATCGTACCTCGAGGGGATCGTGTTCATCGCGCCCTCTGAGTCACGGTAGTTAAGTTACGTTAGTAAGATAGATAAGGATGTGTAAGTATATAACTACTCAAAGTAAGTTATTGGTCCCAAATTAATGTATCGCAAACCTCAGAGCCGTTTTATACTATCTCTATACTCAACGTGTAGCGATTAATAAGTCATCGGGGGCTATTTATAGATTGATGATAAAAGCCGTAAAACCCATTCCAATTAAATAGTAACGAACATCACAGTTCACGCGCCATACTGGAACTGAATCTACATTTTTAGGTTTTAAACGCGATAGCAATATACTTTCAATTTATAATATATAAAACAAGAATATTTGAAAAAATATATTTACAAATTCTATTTCGCTATTTTTGAACAAAAAAAATTATTAGGTCATTAATTACACTTCTACTAGTTTTAAAACGATCGTTACAATTTGAAAATCGATAGAGATGCATTGAACGTCATTTGCTACTGTCATTTTTATTCGTTCAGAATATCGATTATCGATATACGAAGTTAGTTAGTTAATTTTCAGATTAAATTTTTAATAATTGTCAATATTATTGATTATGGTAATTATGTTCCGTCTGTTTATTATAGTAACTTTTATTTAACATTTTATATGTAAAAATGTAAAGTAAAAAAGATATGTAAATTTCAGTCTATTATTCCTTATAAAAACATTTCATCCTTTTACGCAAAACTCACTTTTGTTCATTAGCTTTAAGGAACATAGTCAGAAAAAAAGAATGATTTATTTAATGTTCTCTTATAAGATATATGGAATAAATAATTAATAAGCAGCTCTTAGGGTATTTGGCGGATCACTAGCCACCACCGATTGTCAGTATGTCTTTTACCGGGTCTAGCCCTTCTCAGGCCCTTCTCTGTGAAGCTTCCTTGTTACGGTCTCTCCGAGAGGTTACGCAATTGGATGCTAGCTTTTTGTCTAAGTGGCATATTAAAATCGTAGATGACGGTAGCTTTTCAGAGATGAAATTGATCAACGCTGTCGTTCCTCAAGGACCCATGCTATCTCCTACGCTGTTTATTCTGCATATCAATAACATGTTACAGCAAACTAGTGACTTCCATTGCTATGCGGATGATAGTATGGAGGATGCCTTTTACACGGACCCAGCAAATATCTCTCGGTCGCAAGTGGAGAAAAGTATAATAAAATTTGTATCTGAAGTCAAGAACTCTATGGAGCGGGTCTCAGAATTGAGTAGACTTAATTTAGTCGGATTCAACCTCAAGAAGACACAAGTTTGCGCGTTTACCGCTAACAAAGCTCCATTTATCATGGCGCCACAGTTCTAAGGAATTCTGGGTGTTGACATCTCGAATGACGTGCAGTACCGATGTAATCTGGAAGTTGAAGCTAAGCTAGCCTCCAAAAAGTTCAGCGTTCTGCACAGGGCGAAGCCATACTTCACTGCGAGTCACCTACTAATGCTTTACAAAGTACAGGTTAGGCCTCACGTGCAGCATTGCTCTCATCTTTGAGCAGGAGTGCCAATGTACCAGCTCAATTCACTTGACGTCGCACAAAAATGCGTAGTCCGAATCGTCAACGACCCACAAATCACCGATTGACTCGAATGCTTAAGTTCTAGGTGAGACATAGGTTTCCTTTGTCTATTCTACCGCTACTATGACGGTGAGTGCTTCGAGGAACTGTTCGGTCTGGTGCCCACATCACCCTTTCATCACCGCACCACCCGCCGAAGAATGAAGTTCCATCCGCACCGACTGGATTCGTGATATTCTCCACGGTCCGATTCTCACGTTCTTTTTGCCGCGCACATGCAAATTGTGGAACGAACTTCCTTCTGGGGTTTTTCCGGAGCGCTATGATATGGAGTTCTTCAAAAAAGGTGTAAAAACAGCTTTCCTCTAAAACGGTTTTTTAGCATTAGATAATAATAAATAGTAACAAACACAATGAATACGTAAACAATAATGCTTAGAAGTAATAATGTTATCATCATGTTACTGCAAATTAAGTATGATATATAAAATGTTGATTGTTAAAGTGGCATCGATTTTAAAGTGACATAGCAATACTATGAATAGTGTGAAGCACATCACTATAATATTAACGGTCATACAGTTTCAAATCTCCGGGTGCTTTGTTTCGGTTGCAAAATGTGGGAATTTATAAGAATATTATAAAATATCATCGATAATGTCGGAAAAGTTAAAAGATTATCAAGTTCTTGACGTGCTCTACGGCGGTACGTTCTACAAAGTGAAGCACAAGGTCACCAACAACATTTTCGCGTGGAAGGCGTATAATTGTTCCGCGTATTCCGACGAACAAATACAAAACGTCCATAATGAAGTGAAAACAATAAGCAAAGTGTTATCTGGCAACCTCCTGCGGTACTACGACACGATTTTACATGAACCGTCCAAGACTCTGTACTTTGTCCTCGAATACAACCCTTGGCAGAGCGTACAGGAACTGATCGTCGAGTGCAAGTCCTCGAATAAGTATTTCAACGAGAGCTTTATATGGTATCTGCTTCTGGAGCTCGCCAGGGCGTGCAAAATCGTGGAAACGTTCAATTTCGTCGCGCTGCAGAAATGTGTATCTCTGGAGTCCATTTTTGTGGGCGAGAATGGCGACGTACGCATCAATTGTTTCGAGCTGCATTCTTTGACGACGAAGGCCCCGGACGTCATTCGGCAGGTTGGAGGAGTGTTAAGGGCTCTCTGTTATCTCGCTGGCAGTTCTACTGAGAAAATTAAGGAGTTCTACTACAGCGATGACTTGAGGGACGTGATTAGCTTCCTGACAGACGATAGGAATACTAACCTTCGCCCGGACGTCGTGCTGTACCATCCGACAGTGCTCACCAACACAGACTTACTGGCGAGACCCAAACACATCACTGAGATACTCATACAAACCCAATATTCACACTTACGTTCAGGAACCAATAAATGTGATTCTGAAAAAGCTGTTGAGCTTTGTAAAATCATAGAACCTCTTCCGAGATCACATATAAACCTATTGGAAAGTCCTATGTACTGTAATGTTAATCCGAAGACAAAATTCAACAATGAAATAGAGGAAGCAACTTCAACTCAGGGCTCCCTATCTCCTACACTGGCAGCTTTGGCGTTGGAGCTCCCTGGATATGTTCCTAGAAGTCGTAAACCTTACAGTGAAGCATTAGACACATACCATGGCCCACAAAGGGTATCCGAGGAGACATTTAGTCAACAATGGATGTCTAGGCTAGTTGCACTGAGGCAGAGAGAGGAGTCTCTCAATCAAAGAGAGAGAGAACTCATAGCTAAAGAAATAGTGCATAGTCCATCAACAAAGATGATTCCCTTGGCTGCTTCTGAAAGTGATTTTGTTAGTAATGGAATCACATTGCCTCCTGTAGTCAATAAAGTTGAAGAGAAGACTCAATGGGTGTCGCGGCGCCGCCGACGCAGAAGTTCGGTGCGCTTACGCAGTCGTCGAAAAAGCTATGCTTATGAAGACTTGGACAGCTCCCTTTCAGCTGATGCAGGTGATGGAAGCATCATTGTAACAGCCTCTAAAATCACACAGGCCAATATGCCTCGTCGCAACATATTTCCTGGCTTGTCATCGAAGAAAGTTCACTTTACATCAAGCAATCCCTTTGTTGAGAGCGATGAGAGTGTCACACTAACATTTTATGATCTGGAGAATGAGAGTAACCCGGAAAATCACAGTGAGATGACAAATGGGAAGGAGTTGAAGGATATTACAAAGTTCAAGTACTTGGATGTTGAAAAATTGCCATCTGAGAAGAGAGCAAATAATCAGTGGTGCCATTCACCATCTAAGCAGGCAAAGATTGTGGGGCAGATTTTTGCCGATATCACTAACCAGGGTGGATTGTTGAGAAAAACTCCATCTAAGACAAGCCTTACATCTAAGGAGTCAAATACATCGAAATGCTCAGCTATGTCAATGAAAAAACAGTGGAATACGAGTGAAGTAAGTGGCAATATTGTTGAAGACAGTGGATCTGATAGAACAAGGGCTAACTTCCGGCAGTCGCTTGCACACACTCCAGCAGCACCCCCCCAACTTAAGAAGAATAAATCTAGAAGATCTTTGCTACCTTTCAAGACTCCTTTTAAGCTCAGGTCTGCTACAACAAAAGTTTAGGAGGAATGTGAAATTTAATTTAGAATGTCATAAAAATGCCTCTGCCTATTTGTGGTGTAAAAATCTTGAAAATTGATCTCTAATAACATCAGAAATTGATCTACTTAATTAGATAATAACTTAGGTATAGAGAAGTAACTTGAATCAGTGTCATATTAGTTTGATATTCCTCATACATTTTAAGCTTTGGTTGTGGTACATAATAAGTTTTATAGTAGGTATAAGCTTCCTCATATTTGCAGTTCCAATTGTTTGGAACATGAATTGTTTTTTTTTGTATTTAAGAGAAATACGGACAACAACCCACCCTAAACCTAGAATAGAACAATTGTTATATTATTTATATAACAAATAATATTTTATTTTGTGAGATTTAAATATTATAACATGATATATATGTCATTATTGTGCTTTGAAATAATAGGTCACTATTTTTATTCTTCTGCTCTTCCTCTTCTTTTGTATGTCATTTCAAATCAATTATATTTTAGTTAAGTTCTCAGTCTTCCATACAAAACTTATAGATGTTTATTTTGAATACAATGTATTGTCGTTAATTATAACTTTAGTGTATGTGAACTGAAAGCTGTCAGTTATAAAAATGCCATATTTTTTATAACACTTAGTTATAGGTTAGATGTATAAAGAAAAATCAATTTGAGGCATTTATTTGGGCAAATAAAAGGAGGTATTTTTCAACACATTCTTTATTTTTGTATCCTTACTTAATATAACACAGGGTTTTTTAGAAATCTCATTTCACAAAAATAATAGTCTCACTTTTTCTTGTTGAGAGCCTTGTCAGCTCCCTCCACATATTTCTTGGGCAATCCATACTTTTCTATCAGCAGTTTGGCCACAAAATGGGTCTGAAATGATGAAATATTGGTTATTCATTTTTCTATGAGCAGCTATTACATTTGATGATTGTGAACTGTCATCTGCCATAATAATTTTATGTTTTGTATAAGACATAAGGGATTAAAAAATAAAATTTAATATTCTTCATAGCACTTTAGTAATGAGAACTTTCATTTTACAATATGCATAAGACATGCAATATTAACTGAGTGTTACTATTATTTTCGTTTTGTGTCAATAAAATACAATGAAAATAATAATGAAGGATATATTTTGAACAAGATCTTTAAAATGAAATAGCATGCCTGTGTTGCAGTATGGAGATTTTATTAGGATACAGATTGTAAATGAAACAGAGCAGAACAGACTATATAAGAATTGAGATTATAATTATATAAGAATTTAATCTTAATTTAAATAATTAATTAAATATATAATGTTGTTGCAGTACATAAAGTCTGCAGTGCCAGTACACAAGGCATACTTCTGTGTAGCATATACTAGTTTGTTAGAAATGTCACCCAGATATTTATACAACTTAATTGATACTTATTATGTTATTTACTAATTAATTTCTTTATGCAAAACATACAAAGATTCACAAAAGCCATACTAAATGCTATTAATGCATTACAATTATTATTATTCTATTATAATTATCTAATCTAATCTATAATTATCTAATTATTATTATTATTTACAATTTAATCTATTTACAATTCACATTTGTGTGAACTAAATAAACTTCTAAATTCTTGTTTCAATTAAAAATATTTACCATCTGATGGTTGATTATTATGTATTAAAGTATCAGCAACCAGGTAATAATAATTAAATTAGTGATTTTTTTAATTTCCAAAGTTGAATATGCACGTTCTTGAACAACACTTAAATATTAAATTACTCAAAAATGGTTCATATTTGGATAGGGGCCTTAAGAGGTAATTCGGTTGCAAATGACCTCCCCTACATCCTTCTAATGGATTGCCAACATAATTCCAGTCACCCTGTATAACAGTTGTAACATTACTAATTAGACTTGTTATCTGGACAATAGTTACACATACATTACAATAGTGACTGAATCCAAACTGTACTAGTTCTACCCCTAGATGATGATGTATATTACAATTGATGACTGTATACCTTTAGATTTTTAGGATTTCAACATCGGTAACACGTTTGTATATCGTGTAAACCACAAAAATATTATGCATATACACAATCATTTCTCTGGCCAGCTCACCTGATCGCCCTGCAACATGAGCTGGTCACTTTTGGCGCCCGAAGTGCGTGTCACACCGCAGGACGCTGCCACACCACGTTGACACACCTGCGCCAACGCCTGCAGATTCAGACCATAGGCCTCCAAGTTCGACACTAGCGTCACCTAGAGACAATAAGTGTTAACGATTCACATTATTAACATATTTAACGGTGACTGCTTAGTTGTTTGAACTTCGATCACACTCACCAAAGACTACTCTGAAAACTGCACTCACTCAACCAATTAGCATTAATTATCACTTGTTTTGGTGAAGGAAAACATGAGGAAACCTGCATATGTGAGTTTTTCATAATGTTCACCAAGATGGTGAAGTTTGCCAATCTGTACTTAGCCATTGTGATGGGAGTATGGCCTTAATCTGTCTCACTATGAGCCCAACAGTGAGACAATATGGTTTTATAATGATTCACATCATCTTGTGTTTATTGTAGCATATGATGTACTGGTCGCATTCTCTAGAACCCTCTAACTCTAGGAGGTTTTCATTGCCCAATAAAACATGAGCCATAGACAAATTTACTAGCGCCATCTTGCAGTAACAGCTACGAAGTCGTTAGTAAGTATCTATGAATAATTATAATATTGTTGTGGCAATATATAGTGATAAGCTATATACACTCAAAACTCTCGAATATATTATGAGATTGAATTCTGTGTAAAATGCTATGCTATGCTCAGGACCGGTCAGAATAGCGCAAGTTGGTGAAGACGTATGTCCAAAAGCGGACTTCGAAGGACTGATAGATGGATGTATCCTATAATTGTATATCATATAACAATATTCAAGCGTGTTATTATAGCGACAATGAAGCGAGAGGCGAGGACGCACGAATACAAAACGTCTGCCCGGGCCGATGCCAAACCCAGGACCTCTCTGCAGACTGGGTTACTATCAACTGAGCTAAAAAGTCATAGTTGAATTCGACGGAGATAGAAGAAGCCATGGTCACGATACCTTCTTGTTCCCGCTGCGAGTGGCGACTTGCATCTTGATAGGCTCGAGACGGGTCTTCGTGAGTTTGACGGTGCCGTCAGCGAACCGCATTTCGGTGCTGGGCGTGAAGCGACTCAGGATCGACGTCGTCAACTCCTCCCACTTTATGTGCGCCTGGTACACGCGCAGCAAATATTACATTTCTAGTCTATATTTTTAATAGCTGGACAAACCATTGAGGTTCTGTTGACTTAATATTAGTTGAGGTCACTACTGACCCATAGACATTTTTAAAACTCGTGGCGTTATCAATATCGGAGTAAAAATGTGCAATGATATCAATCAAACCTTACTTATGTTTAAACTGCATCAATTTACGTACAGAGGAGTTCAAAAAAGCGTTATAGAAAGGTGATATTCTCTCTAGGTGAACTCTACTGGTTTATAAATTCCATGAGACACGGAAAATATCCTATCTCGGATGAGGATAGTAGAGACTGCATTCGAGTAAAATAAAATCTACTCTATCGCATCTATTATATTTTTATGTCTGTCATATGAAACTTCTCAATAATATCCCTCGTAAGAAGGACATTTTCCTTCTTGAGGGGCTCTCTCTTATCCCAAAAATGTTACTGTTATACAGATAGTATAGATGTAGTAAAAATATGTGCTGTTTCATAAATTATATATAAATAGGCAAAAGACAAAAAAATTCTAGTACCTTTTTCTTGTCTATTTGTCAACCGATCTTTCTTTTGCTATTGTCGAGCTTTAGTGTTATGAACTAAAAATTAGAAACAAGAGTTATACAATAATGTCGGTTGAGTTTTGACCATCACGCGAACACTAGCTACTGTTAATGTAACATTGTCCGAGTGTAAGACAGTAACCTGTTCATCGAGGCCGGTGGCCTTGGCCAGCGTGGCGTCGAGCACCACGGCGCCGCGGGTCTGCGTCGAGTTGAGCCCCCTACTCTTCACGTACTCAGTCAGAGTGGAGCGGATCTCGGCCGCCGAGAGCGCCGTGCCTTTCCTGTGTAGAGTTTAGGACACTTTAATATTACTATATAATTTACATGAAAGGACCAAACGCCAGTGCTATCCACTATGTGTTACACGGCCATTGTAACCCGTGGACAAATATAGGCGACAGTGAAATTATAATAAAAATACTCCATATTATCAATATCCAAATCCTATGAAGTCCTTGCTTAGTAATCGAAATTTTCTATTGACTTATTTTTAAAATAAGATGGTGGTTTCTTTCGTAATGTCGGATGAAAGATAAGGGTATGGTGATTGCGTTCCCAACAAAAAAATACCATTCCGGGAGAAAATGACATGAGACTACGAGTTTGACGTTAGACTCGTCGAAGAGTAAATGCTACGGCGCGCCAATTTTGTTAAGTGTGTGTGCGTGAATACTTACGTGTATGTGTGAGATTACCAAAGTCACACTAACTTGAGAGGCATGAACAATCCCGCGACGTTGGCGGTGATGCAGTACATTTCGCGCACTTGCGGTGGTGCGTATTCTTCCGGCGAGTGCTCTGCGTGCTGCGGCTCGGCCGGCGGGACGGTCACGCGATGCGCGCGGACCAGCGGGTGCTGATAATGCGCCGCCACCAACGCGTCCACGCCCTTCTCCAGCTCGCGGACCTCTACCAGGCCTTCCTTGAACAACAGCGTTAGTCAATCTCGTGAAGCTGACTATCCGGTTATAATATAACATTATTATACACTTTTCGAATATGTGCATCGGAAAAGAGAAGAAACGGCGTATGAATTCCACTGCATATCTTTTCAAAACAACAAATAATTACATAATTATTTTGCAACTGAAACTTCAGCGAAGCTACCTGCTACAGTGTATATTTTCATGAGTGTTTGTCGTTGATATATTCATTCATCCATAGGTAGTAAAATAAATATAATAAATAACAAAATAAATTTACCCTTTGCATAGCTTCTAGAAACTTGCCCATCTTCTTGTGAGTGGACTTCTTGACGTCGAGCGTGCGGTCAGGAGGACATAACGGGAACAAGTGGTTCCTGTACGAAGTAAAAAGAATACACCAAGAATTATAAAGCTGCATCGTTAAGTTATGGCACTCCATAACTACATGCCTATGAATAATTTTTTAAAGTGTATATTCTACATTTTGGCGGAGGAAAGCACTAAAAGGTCACATTAACAATAAATTATGTTTTTAGGACTTCAGAGCTTACGTTGACTACTATGCAGATTAGTTGGTAGTGGCCGACCGAATAAAAGTTCCTAAGTTCAACTGTCGGTTTATTCCAGAGCTTAAAGCTTTTGGACAATTTTTAATTGTGTGAGAATTACAATGCACCGGATTGGTTCTGGTACGAATTGAAAGTTTTACGGTTCTCAATGGATGTAGCGCCACCACGCGGGATGTATTCGGCACAATTTTTTTTTTACGTAATTCAGTCACAAATTATGTATTGAACTCAGAGATTTATCAATGATAAGATAAGGGGGTTAAAAGGCGCGAAATAATCATAGACAAAAATCATAGTTTAGTCTGTGTATAATGTTGATATTTAAATAATAATAATAATAATAGATAGTAATAATGATAGAGCAGTAATCAACTTGCGTACTTATAGAGCAGGTTGGTCTTGAGCGGCAGCTGCAGGTTCTTGCCCTCCAGCTTGAGGAACGACAGCAAACACCATCGCAGTAGACCGTCCATGTCTTCCGGTATGGGATCTTCTTCCAATTCAGAGTTAACTGCAAATATTTCACGGGCAATACTGTAATAATTAAATATTTACTTAAGTTATCTGCCGAGTTAAGCAACAGTAGTTTTCTGTTGAAGCAAGTTTCGAACATACAGCAATAGATGGCGCCACTCAATCACTCAACTCAATCACGCTATCTTGCACAATATAAGTTCCGAATTTGATAACTAAAAACTCAGCCTCCTAATCAGACCTCAGACACTAGGTGAAAACCTAGCACTTGTGACCTAAAGCTAAATGTCCGTTTTGTGGGGATTGTTTCTGTGTCTTGCACGAATTATAGCTATATTATTGTGTCAACATGTTCGTAGTATAATCATAATCTTTACTAATATTATAAAGAGAGTGCAAACTTTGTGAGTTTGTATGTATGCGAAGGTCAATATCCAGGACCACGGCACTTATTTAAAAACTTGTTTAACCATTCGAATGGAAATTATTCTGGATGGAGATAGGAAATTATCATGTATGTAATTGCTCGACCCACAGGATGTCGGGTCGGACGTCAGTGTACTATAAAATATTTTTTCCTATTAATCAATCTATCAGAGCGCTCAGCAAAATCGGCTGATCTGAAGCCTTAAATTTGGTTTTATATTTTTATTATAAAAGAGACGTCCAATTACTGAGACATTAATTTTGTAAATACTATTTGCGTGTA
Organism: Megathymus violae; assembly: GCA_003671415.1. Taxonomy (NCBI): domain Eukaryota; kingdom Metazoa; phylum Arthropoda; class Insecta; order Lepidoptera; family Hesperiidae; genus Megathymus; species Megathymus violae. The sequence continues at coordinate 510,192 of PDGT01000011.1, read as the reverse complement.
AATAACCGACAAACGAGCAGAGGGGCCACATGACGGTAAGTGGTCGCCGTCGCCCATGAACATCAGCAAGACCAAAGTTATCCACTGATGCTATGTTGGCCAAGAAGAATAAATAAGGAAGAAAGAAATTACTGGCTCTCAAGGGAACAAGAATTTATATGAATATTTGTCATTTGAGCTCAAATTATTTATTTATTTATTCATCAGAATTACCAAATAAACATACACACATCTAGCTGAGCATTCAATTAGGCATTCTTGGTGGCAGCAGCGATTTTTCTACTTTTTTTTTACATAAGACAATGAGCTCTACACAACTTACCAGAACCAACAGTATTATTGAGATCCTGTTCAGAATGCTCTTCAATTGGCTCCTTTTCCTGTTCATCTTGAATGATTTTAGGCTCGTTCATCGTAACCGGCGTGACAGGTGCCTGTTTGCCCAGACTGGGCCATTCTTCATTCATTGTTTGAATGCTCAACTGCAAGGAAAAATATTACTGGAAAACATATATTGAAGTAATATTTACTACATATTAACGTTTTTATTTAATTTATTTCACGATTTTATGGAGTACCGTAAAATCTGACGGGACACCTAATGTTAAGTGGTCACCGTCGCCTATGGACATGTGCACCCGAGAGGAGTCTCCAATGTATCGCCGGCCTTGAAGAACTCTTTTTACGTCTTTGTTGAAACATTCCATGTTTTTTTGAAATAGAGTTTGCAACTGAGTATTTAATTAACCAGGTGTTAAATGGGCCATATAGACAATTGTCTATTGATTACAGACTGATAACGTCGATTACAAATTTATTATCACTGTAACACAATTTTAGAATGCTCTAAGAGCATTGCCGCAATGCAACAACTATCATAGAAATCCCTGATAAACAGGGAATATTTTCATGGAGAGCCACTAATTCTCCAGAGTTCCAAGCCCGGCGAATGACCCTTGAAACTCGCAAATAACCCATTCAAACATCCCAGGCACCAATCCGCAGTAAGCAGATAGCGAAGGAAGGTACTATTTTTTATTGATTTAATTGTTTTTTCAGTCTCTAGGCTACTGGATGAAGAAATCATAGTAATTTAAAAATGTCACTATTGTTTAACTTTTACCTTTCCAATACCTGCAGGCCATTGCATGTATTATATTCAGTAAACATGGAAGTGCTACAATCATGAAAACAATGCTTTAATACATATATTAGAAAAGTTTTCACAAATATTGAAAGCATAATGACATAAAAGCCAATCTCCCCTGCTTGCGATGCATCCTGCTGAACAACAAAAAAGGCTGTGGGAATGGCAAAAACAAACAATGAAAGTAAATTTAAAAATAATTATTGTTGATTCGACTAATATAGAGTATTTAATATATTACCTGTCCAATATCGGCAGTAATGTTATCTGTTACATCAGTATGTGACGGCGGGCCCAGCTTAGGCCTCTCAATTTTAGTAAACTTAGGGTCTTTACAAAGCAGGTCTCCAAATACGTGATAAGTCTCCAAGCATACACCCCTGAAAGTAACAAATATATGCAGTAATAATTAAAATATCATATTTTAAATCTTTACATAGTATAAAATGAAGTCGCTTCTGCTGTCTGTCCGCTTAGATCTTTTAAACTACTCAATGGATTTTAATGCAGTTTTCAGCTATAGATAGATAGATTCAAGAGGAAGGTTTATATATATGTATAATACAATAAGTGGTACCTGCGACTTGGTCTGCGTAAAAAACAAAATTACTCTTCAATTTGTCCAAATGTTGCAGTGCGAAAGACGAAGTTTATCTACTTTAAATACTACAAGTGATAAAAGTATTTATTGTGATAAGGATCAATTTGTTACGACCAAATGTGCATTAGAAATAAGGTGTAGGGTTGGGGTGGTGCAAAAAAAGTTATTAATAAAAAGGTATCAATTTTTATTGTATTTATGGCAGAATTTCTTTTTTCTACTTACTTAAGATTTATTAGTATATTTTGGAGATACTTATCAGTATATTCTTTCCAAATTGTACATATTAGGGAATGAAATAGAAATTTTACTATTTAAGTAGGTACTAAGGTGAATTTTTCTATTTATCTATTTAGGTTAATTTATCTATTTAGTTACTTAAGCAAGATTGATGTCATTAAGTGTATAACTGTATTGCATGTAATGTAGATAAAAATTTTGTATTAAGTTTTTACCATATTTTTCACAAATATATGTAGGTGATACAAAGTTCATTGGGTCATCTAGTTTAGGGTAAGCAATGTAAATAATTGGAAGATTCACCATAAAATGTTTAATAATTTTTGTAATAATTATGTTGGCCATTTCTATCAGGTGACTCTTAGATAGTTTGTCTATTTACATAAATAAGAAGTGAAATAATAATTTTATATTATAATGTTTCATTTATTTATGTACCAAACCGCTTATCCTTTTTTATCTTTTGTAACCTTTCACTTACATCCAACATTGGAGAAGTAAATCAATTTCATGCTTACAAATGTTGATGTGATTTATGCACATAGGAAATGTTAATATATTTGTTAACAGCATTGTTAAAATATTTACTCCATTCATTTTGTCTCAAATATTTAATTCCTATAATTATTACTATCCATTTTCTGATACATGAAAAGTAAGGAAACAGAAATAGACATAGTGTTGTCATTGTATTTATAGACATAGTGGTCTCATTACCTGCAACTTTATATAATCTTAAGTCAAATTGATAAAGATCCTGCCTGCAGTGTGAAGATTAGATAATATTATGATAGTTTTGATACCTTTTTTTCTGATTGTTAATGAAATGTCAAATTAGTGTGTCTATTTAAGGTTTTCAATATTATTGTAAGTGTAATTTAAATTGTAAATTTAAACTTACATAGAAGTATATAATAGATCAGCAGAGGACATTATAGCTCGGCCAACTATTCCTGCAGCAGCATTGTCAGTAGTGCAAGCAGCGACGATTGCATGACGAGAGAATTGTGGACAGCTGGTGCCGCCTGTCACCACACCAGGCACATATAGCGGCGCTCCACCTTGCACCTGAAATAACCATCAGAAAGTAACTAATCTATAAAACAGACTATTTTATGTACTTTTTTATTCAGCAACTAGTTGTTCCAATTATTGGTCATTAAAAACAGTAACAATTCAGCCGACAATTTAGTAATTTTACAACTGATTAATCACTTGATTGGCCCATCTCTAGTAGTTGTTTTGTTTGCAATAAGATCAACGCTTCGCAATTGTAATATACTTTATCTTTGTTGTTAAGAATTATCTATCTAATTATTTTGTCAAATATTATATCTACATTTACTAAGTAAGTTAAAGTAAGCCATGCCGGCTTACATTTGAAAAGACCCCTACTGTCACCTGTGATCCATTTCATCCATTACAAAATATACGACAAACATTGCACAAATGCAATTATTTAAAAAAGTAGTTAAAATTAAGCGTTTTATTGACGTAATAATTTATAACTTACCTTTGATAGTACAGGTGAATGGATAATCAGCATAGGGACTAAATCCGGCACTTTCCAAAGCGCACATACTGTTGGTACAAGCGATTCGGCCAGCTCAATCATCACGGGCATCCCGTCCACCACGTATACTCCAACAGTCTCCCCAGAATAAAGAACTAACTTCATACAACTACTGTTCGATTTAACTGGCACTAGTTCTTTAATTTTCTCATCAGTCGCCGCTGGAAACTCATATTGAATCCTTTGCGCTAGGTGCTTTCTGCAACAGCAAATATACTCGCTGGAACATTTGATTACAGCAGATGAAATTTGGAATGATGAAAGTTAAAACTTACTTTTCTGAATTTTTTAAGGTATTATTAGATTTCAGTTTGTATGGCTTTGCAAACATTATGGCTATTACTAAATACGCTTTTGTGGGCCAAACTTAAACAAAATAAATACAATTTCGGGAGACAAATTTTTCCATTACGATATTTGATTTGCCAAGCGCGGTGTTTTTGACAATTTTTTGTTTGACTGATGATGCTGACATAACTTCAAGTCATATTTTTGACATTTGGCGTTCCAGTAAACGTCCACAAATATGATTTATAATAGTTAAAAATCAAATATTGAATCATGATATATTATATTATTATCTCTTACAGGGCCATCCGACGGTTTCTATTAACGGTTAAGTATAAATAGCATTTAATCTAATATATAACGTCATTCACACTTGTTTTTTAGTTCATTAGTCCACCTAATAAGCCCTGTGTTTGTTCGATATGTGTAAATAATGCAGCCAAATATGTAATTCGCACCTATACCTTCATCTATTTAAAAAATGTTAATTTTATTTATAATATAGAATATGTTTATCAATTAGATATTTTTAAGACTGTCACGTCTCATTCAAAATCAAACTCAAAAATCAAATCAAAAATCTTGGTTTTTTCATTTTCCAGAATAACTAGTGGGTCACATTTTTCAGTTTAGATTGGATGGTAACGACGATGTCAGATGGATTACTTAGGTCACGCCATGAGGGGTTCGCATGCGGCTGGCAGTGCAAGGCAATCGGGCCATAGAACATAACCATTTTTTAGGGTTGTAATATTTTTAACGTATTTATTGGATAATTTTTGTTGAGTTATAAGATTATACATTGATAATTTAAAAGCGCTAGTCAATCATAAATGCAATGTTAAAATCGGATGCGGTCTTTAGACAGTCTAAGTGAGCGGAAAAACTTCATGAAAGGTTCAGTGGCCGAATTAAGACGTCTGTTCTTCTTGCTGTCGTTTTAATTGGTATACTTATTATTTCTCTTGATGAAAGTATTGCAAGAATTTTCGAAAATCAGGTTAACCGATCCTGTGTCCATCTATTAGTTGCCTACTGCGTGGCTTACGTTTCTTCTAGTAATGGAGGACGCTCCAGGCATAACGTCACGGTGGTCCAATGCTGATTGGCGGCGGGGTTAGTGGCGATTCTAAATATAAAAAGTTCTTAAACCACCCCGAAGTCTCCGATAAGACTTAACAACTATTATATAACGATAACAGTTGAGTTCAGCAGCTTAAGATGAATGCCAAAGTATGGAAGCGATTAAAAAATTTAACCACTCGAGATCATCCATCCAAGTACAATCGCGCACAAAGTTTAATGCGGTCGAACTTTTACGTTCGACACAACTTATAAGTTGTCGGGCTATGACTGCTTATTCCTCAGTGCTCCACTTCAAATAGTTTTGGAGAACCTACTTTCTTCAAGGCAAATTCGTAAGTCTATATTTGGCCCAATTCAACTTTTTTAAATTTAAAATTGTTTAATGAAGCGACAGGTATTCATAATCATTTATATTATCATCGATATATATATTCCAATAGTTAAATACCCAAAGAATATTATGAATAAAAGTACCACCCCTGAGCCAACCACAATGAACGGTATGTAAGTTGAAGTCTAATACGAGTGCGTGAGTGCTCACCATTAGATATTACAATTATGTTGCTCGCGAATGAAAGACCCCGACGTTGTCATGTCACATACGTGCCAGGGATGAATTACAAAGACAAAAGCATTTAAGGATTCATTAATTTGATTGCAATTTGCATTCATGTACAGGTATGGACGGATAGTAATAGTCAATTTCCGTTCAGTAAAGTTCCTCTGAACTGATATATTTCTGTAAACACTATATATTTTTCTGTAATTAAAAAAAAAAAACTATAGTAATGAATCGGTAACGAGGCGGATTCAGTACTAGGAATACGTTTTGGATATTTTAATAAATGTAGACTTTGTTGTCGGTATAGAGGCCTGAATATATTTTCTTTAGACTTTTTGTCTATGCACGTTAAACATTAAAACCACTCGAGAGCCTAGATGATTACTGGCATGTTTGGAAACCGTTTTTCATTCCGAGAAATGGATCTGCGGCTGCGGGATTTTTCAGTGTAATACAATATAAGTTTAACGATATCGCGTGGTTAAATTAAACTTGGAACTCCCGAAACCTACTCTTACATTGAAGTTTATCCTAGCGAGGCTACAAAGTCGTCATCATTAAAATTAGACGTTCTTAAGAATTGTGCGCAATTAAAAATAATAAATCAGATGACTTAACCGAGCCCACTCCACCCCCGCGAGTTGCACTAGGAAATGCAATTAATGTACTTGTTTTATTTTTCATTAAAATACTGTAACACCTGCATCCTATGCCGCATCAGTATTTACGCCTACGATGTGATACTGCGTCGTGGTCTATAAAGAAGGCTAATTTATGGAATAATAATACCTTACGTCATCCTGGTCATTCTTTCGCGAGCAACCAAGCGTAAATTTTTTATACATAGTATGGCAAAAGCAGTTTTTTTTATATATTTATTTAAAAACAAGCAAGTGCCGCGCTTCGCTTCAGAAAAACTATCTTACGCTTAGAAAAAACACCTGCATTCTTGTAGGACTGGGTTTTTCTCGTTCTGGTAATTACAAATACATGTATTTATTTGTATTTTTTATGGACGGATTGAGATGAAATGATCCTTAAATTCTAGTTTCTTTTTCTGGGTTTGGTGCAAGAGATTTTTTCTAGATATAATCAGAAACTGTGTATATTTCTTACGTTGTATTTTCTTGTGATGTGACCAAAAACGATTAAATAAAATAAAGCTTTTATATGTAACAATTGTTTCCATTATTTTAATTGTGTCATCAAACCTGAAATTAAAAAAAATATCAATTACATTTTGCGGTTGAAACATAAAAAGAGGGTGATAACTACACTGGTGAATAACTTTATAACCGTGAATACTAGCAACATTATTCACGATTCTTAAACTGAGTGCATCAAAACCTTATTATTTAGTAGAACGCGCCCAAAGTAACTAAACAGGAGACCATAAACAATACAAACTACGCACAGGGAAATAGAAAATATCATGAAACTCAAAAGCAGAAGCAAAATTAAAAATAAATTTTGAACGACACTATCTCGTGGGTTTTATTTTAGTGTTAAAGTTTTTAACGAGCTTCCACTATTCGACTCGTTGATAAATTCCCAAATAGCCAGGAGTAGAATAAAAGTACTCGTATATTGCCGCGGGGTAAACAAGGCTAATATTGCAGTATCCACGGCAAATAAAAATCTACGAAACTTTTGAATACTTCTATTTTCGATTCTAAATACTTATTGGTTGTATCGTGTAAATTGAACTTGCTTTTAAAAAATACGAATCTCAATGTAACCTCGAAATAATTAATAAAATGTTATAATAAACATATATTTTGTTACAAAAACAAACATAAAGTTCATTGAAATAAAATTATTAGGGAATAAAAAACAACAATAAACAAAAAGATTATTAAAAAAAGAGTACGAACTAAAAAGGGTTAAAACCTTTTTTTTCCGACTGTTTGTCTCAATTTTAGTCCAGAACTTCAAACGAAAAAAAAAATACTTGTACTTAGTGATAAATTGCCCTTGCGTTGGAATGTTCTTAGGCCTACAATTTCAGTATATACTAATGTACTCTGTGGCCTACAAACTCCCTTTACAAAATGGGTGACACAAATGTTACTTAGTTACTTAGTTGCCCAAGGAATTATAAGTAAGTAAGTAACGATTGAACAAGTATCAAAAAGGTTTATTGTTCATAATAAGTAAGATGAGATAGACAAGAATTGGCGTCCCTTTTAAAAACTATTTATCAAAATTGTCGTTTTGAGCAGGTCAAGGCGCGTTGGACGAGTGACGCTTGAGGGGGTTGGGCCAGGTCCTATTGAATCGAAATGGGCCGCTGAACGAGGCCACGTCTGCACTGCGGGCCCTCGAATGCGCTGGTCATTCAGCACCGTCTGACCTAAAGCTCATTCAACCGTTTGTAGGTTAGGTCAGCGGGCAAATACTGCTATTGGATGACGTGGAATTCAAAATAAGTGCAAATATTGGAACGCAATGTACACCTTCCGATCGTAAGTTCGATTTTAGGAAACATTTAAGTTTATCCGATACTTGCTTTGTGATAAAAGTATGCCGTCTATCATTGATTTGTTGTTAATTAAGACAGTTATTAATGTTATGATTTTAAACTTAGTATATATCGCAAACAATTAAAAAATTACTTTTAAAAGGTACCCACGTTTTTTTATATTCTATACAAATATTTCTATCCAATACTACCGAGGAAGATACTTATAAATATTTTGTAAGTCCCACAGTTCAAGAGTCAAATGTCCCACTTCAACCTCTTATCAGTGAAATTGACTGGCCAAATCAAATTAGTAAAATATGTATGTAGCTAGAGTATTGCAGCCTAGTGTATTAGTGGGGAAAATAAAATTATGTTGGGGAGAACCATTATTTTAGAAGTATGATATAAGACTCTTAATTAGTTAAATGAAAGATGACATTATCTGTTTAAGTTTATTTAGTTATACAATCTTTGCCTACTTACACACTTTTATTCTGAATCTGAATTGCTATTGAGTATACTCAGGCAGCAGGGTAAAACTTTGTTAGTATACAGTGTACGATTATGAGATTTTGCAGTACAATTTGACACTGTCGCGAGCTTAAAACCAGTTGGCTTTAGCTAAGCTTTATCCGGGCCATTTGTCGCAAATAATGGTCTCGTTCAGACCATAAAGCTTCAGGGTACTACAAATGTTTTGTATAATGTACAACGCAGAGAGGTTGGAGAAAAAATATTTGTATGGATGTTTAAAATTTATTTTGAAATACGATTTTTTGATGTAGATGACCTACGACGTTTTAATTTAAAAATTTCCATCACATTTTTGAAGAGCTCAATTGAAATATCGTGTATTATTAAAATGAAGTTACAGCTTCAAATGTCTCCTAAAAATTGCTAATTTGATAGACTTTAAAAGGCAGTCGTAAACAAAGATAGAATATAGAATTTGAGCGTAGTCGATATTTATAAGAAATAAAAAACTAAGTGGCCAGCTTTGAGGGCTATTATCACAGAATAAGTCATGCTAGCAGATTTTTTTTTTAATTGAGACGAATATGTGAATTAGGTCTGAAAATATTCAACATATATTGTACATGAAATCGGGGAGTTTTCAAAACGTTCTACACGAGCATGTTCGAATGAAGAGATTTGTGTTGAATGCCAGAATCTCACCTATGCTCAAAAGCTGACCTGCATGAAATGGTGCCGTGACATGATTCTTAAAATTGAAGCAGGGTCGTCTCGGCCTATGTACGACATTAAAACAGGTCATGAATTTTAAGTTAAATCGAAATCGAAGCGCCAGTTGACCGCTACCTTCAGTCAACTACTGTTCATATAGTACTTAAGTTGTCATAGAAACTTGTCATAGTTTATTAAAATAAATTATAGGATGTTTCATGAACGACCTTTGAAATTCCTTTAATTGTGGAACCTTTAACCTAATTACTTGGTTTATAATATTTCGTCCGAATGAATGACTAATGTAAGGCAAGGTACTCGTAACGTGTACATAATTAACTTAAATGTAATATGCACTTTAGCTAATTAAGTAATTTTCGGTAATTGCATTCCACATGGTAGGAATGTTTGAACAATAAAATAATTAATTCCTCGATTAGATGTGGTATATCGTCATTATATTATTTAAAATTTATTATAAATAAATTAAAATACTGGAAGAACGGGGTGTCGTAAGAGGCGACAGAAGCCAGCCTCCTTGGTGGTAGAGCTTGGCGTAAGGACTATATTATCAGTATTATTATGAAATCATTAATATTATTACTGGTATTATATATTATAGCTACCACCCTCCTACTTGAGTCAGCCGCCAAACGACTGGTTGTGTTCCGGCCGGGGGCTTGAGAGCCAGAACATTCTTTCTTACCTTCATCTCATTTCCTGGCCGACAACGCATCTGTGATACTTTTGGTCTTGCCGATGTCCATGGGCGACGGTGACCACTTACCATGAAAAAAACATAAAAAAAATACTGAGGTTATATCTAGCGTTATTAACGACGATTCCCAGTTCCAGTCGACTCGAAGGACCAAAAAGTTTCGGGATCAAATCTGACTTCAAATATAAACTAGACTCAATCGTTATTTTAAAATCCCTGAGTACTTTTCCACAGTGTCGTCCATAATAACCATACATATTACATAACAGTCCATAACATAACAGTTCAGTCCGATTCCGATTCAAACAGTAGTTGGAAAACTAATTAATTAGGCATGGATATACCAAACGATACACATCATGAGCAGTTCACAGTGGAAACCGGAAAGGCAAGTCTAGTTTCCGCTCTGTTATTTAGTAGAAAGCCATTACTTAGTCCGGTGGTGGTGGTAGAATAAAAACGAAAAGGGTGTGTACAGGAAGCGAATGCACGGTAGCTTACATAAACGTAATTCTGCAGTTGATACATGGCTGTAGTGTTTTTGACGGATTAAATGTGTTACTTGTTACATTTTTACATAGATAAATTTTTTTACGCGTCAGTATCGTGTAAAGATGCAATAACATATAAGTTTAGCATTATTTCATGTTTTAATTCTCTCACAAAACTTGATTATTTCATCTTAAAAAATTAAAACATTGTTTAATAATAAAATTTTGTGTAAATATTATCTATACTACTATATAAATTTGTATTGTCTGTCTGTCTGTACATTCCATTTTTTGTCAAATTTCATGATAAATATTCGTTTTATGACTCACTGACATTAATTTGACCATTTGGAAAATTTTTGTCTGTCGGTCTGTATGTATGTTCCGTTATGTCTCAGGAACGACTTGACCGATCTTAATGAGGGTGTATCGTGAGAACACATGATGGCGCAGATGATAGCATGTATAAAATATTAATAAGCATTATGATGTTTGAACAAAGCAAAAAAATATGAAAATTTTAATAAATATGTACATATATATATAATTTCAACTCGAATGGAATCGAAGGGGTCCGCTAGTTTAAAGTATAAAATAATAGATAAGTTATTACTTCCATAGATAAATAGGCATATTTCAAATATAGTAGTAGAAAATAGTCATTTTTTACTTCAATAACCAATAAACTGTAGTTTTCGGCTTGCGTTCTTTCTTTCAGCTCAATAAGTCGAAACGTGGTGTTAGAATTCATGTTCTTTTATTGTAATCACATTGAATATCGGCTAGAAAATAAGAATGCGCCGTAGAGATTACTTTACATAACATACATACTTTTCTATAACACTTTTTACGTACACAAATTATACACCATTATTATTAATAATTAAGTACGGAATGGCGGCATTACAGATGTGACACGAGTATATACGTGAATGGTTTGATACTTTGTGCAGTTAATTAAGTGTAATGTAATCTTAAAAGTGTAAATAGTTGAGCAGGGCGTGTTTGTCGTCTGGTCACGACGTCGGACATCCGGCGCGCCCTCCGTCACCGCGTGCGATGCCGCCACACCTGTTGCTATCACGGCCTCGCTGCACCTCTTTGTAATATTACCAGACTTACACACGTAGCCTGTTTTACAATACGTCTACTTAGATAATGGCTCTCGGTAATCTTCGTATTTCTTTCGAGTCGGTTGCAGTTAAAGACTTATTGCGGGGAGGAGAGAGGGTGTTGATTGTTATCAATGAATGAATCTGTATTATATAAAGTTAAATAGGTCGAGTGCAGTAGACTTCATTTAATAAAAATTGTAAGAGTTTAAAGATTAAAGAGAATTTGTCGTATTTTATAAAGTTTATCAATTTGACGGTGTACTGTTTCACTTGTGAGTCTTAATCCTTACGACCTTCCCCTCAGAAAGCGCCTGATTTATTTATAGATTAATTCGACGACGGAATTGTATTATAACATAAAGTAAAGATTGCCGAGAATATATACCATTATAAATTGGCGTCGTTAGATGCAACCGAATTATAAATTGGGTTTTATTACTGTAATGCATACAGGGCTGCTTTTGTCGGGAGCTGTCATTAAACTGTCTCAAAGGGATCGCAAAGGATGGTGTTGTGCTTTTGGAATGGATGGCGTCGCATCCCGCTCTGCTCCTAGATGTTATTCAAACGTGTGCCCATGGGAAATAGTAGCAAGCTTGCGCATTTCTTATGTGACCTACTTTTGTTCGTAGTTAAAGGGTCTTTGTTTAGTTTGTTTTTGTGTAGGGCTGGTTTTTTGTTTTGTTTCCACGAAAGAAATTGAATATTTCTTTCGTTTTAAAGTAAGTTCTATTACTTTAAAGGCTGTCGTCTAATGTTGACACTGAAATTGTGAATTGGATGTTTTCTGTTCCCTTTGTGTTTGGAGTTCTTTAATCAGAAGGAGCGTTAATCGTTAATAAGCGGTAATGCAAAACGCGGGAAATAATTTTATTAATGTCGCTCCCAGATGTCTAACTGACGTGTGTCCATAATGTAGATTTTTCTTATTAGTATCAATAAGTTACTAAACTATAATCTGGTTACGTCTTCAGGGTCTTCATATCGTCTTCAAAAGGTACACCATTTTTACGGAACTCGATGTTTGTGTTTAGAATAAAGTTTCTTAGTCGATACGTGATTTACCTATTGGAAGTTTTAAGCGACGTGATAAAGCACAGCTTGTAGGTAAAGGATTATATAGTATAGTATTATATATTAATGTCAAGGACGCCTGGAAATAATAGTGTCGAAACCGGTCCCGCGCAGGTTTAAACTTACTTTATAACAGCCATGTGTCCTTTTGAAAGATGGACTGAGGAGTTTCTTTCACGTAAAGTACCTTTTCGAAACAGTATTTACAGCATACGTAAATTATTAAACGATTTTGAAATTGAATTTGAAAATTTTTGTTAATGTTACCATAACAAAAGTAACATTTTACCTAAATAGGATATAATTAAACTCGAGCATCTTTCGCCTAAGGAATTAATAGGTAAATTACAATTTTCCTACGCGGAAAATTCATTACTTTGCCGTACGTAGATGGATCCAGAATATGATTTAAAAACTGTTTATTTGATTACGAGTGAAATGCAGCTTTACAGGTAGGTAATCAAAGTGCAGCTGAGAGAAGCCGCTTCAAAAGAGCTCCACTGAACGGGATTGCGTTCGTCTGCTGTTTTTTTGTCGAGTATAACATCACAGTACCATGGAGTCACAGGTTAAATACAGAGACTAATATCTTTAATTATTCTATGTCAATCATGCGCGACGTGCGGGGTTAATCACCCCGGAATCCTTACAGCGTATTGTACGGGTGACATAGATACTCTAGTAGTAATAAAGGTGATAAGAATGTATAGATAGTACAGATTAATGTATTAAATAAAACGACAGATCAGTGGTACGTGGAAGTCAAATTAGTTTGCTTAATAGGTTATAGATTATGAACTGGTCTAGAGAGTATTGAGTTTTCTTCCGACTCCTAAGTAAATTGTAAATTATTACTCTGTGGTGCATTAGTAAACCCCTTTAGATGCAGCGAGTGAAATGATCTTCATCTGCCACAGATTGCTTTTAATGTAAATACAAATCGTAGTAAGTCGGAACTAGATTTAGTCTGCTGTTTTCATAATGCTTAGTCCTTAATAATACTAATGTTATTAATAAATTTAAAAGATGTTAGGCTGCCGTTATTTGAATCTGCAAGATGGCACTAATTTTATTTATTTTGATATTGAATTGATTACGAAATATAAACAAACACGCAACAATAACAACAAGGAAAGAAGAATAAAAATTATTTATGGTTTACTCTAGCAGGAGGGTGGTTGGCAAAGGTATTCTAACCTAACCTAACCATGCCGTAACTGATGAATCTCGGCGGGGCTAAATAATAGGCTCCAGAACCCTCATCTGATTAATAGACCATCGCATGATACTTACGTTCAATTTGACCATTTTATGGATGGATCAATTGTTTGTAATATCATAATAAACAATATTATAAGGTGACAAACCAATACAACTGTGAGCAAAAACGAATAATGATATTTTGTTGTTGTTGCTTTATTAGTATAAAAACATCTAGCCAAATTACAAAGCAAATCCTAAAATGAGAAAGTAATGTCGTAAATGAAAAATCAGAAAACACAATAAAGCATAAGATTCAACGGTACCCGCTCAAGTGAAAAATTAATTTTCACAACCGTTTGATAAATGGCGGAGTTCTGAGTTGACAAACGTTAAAAAAATACAAACGAATTGAGAACCTCCTCGTTTTTGAAGTGAGTTAAAACTGTAGTGGTAGTCCCCCAAATATAATTATTTAAACCGGTTAGTCCTTGTTGAAATTATTGTAATAATAATAGTGGATTGACTGAAATGTGTATATAATCAGGAATGACATTTGAATGTGAGTATGGAGTTATTATGATAAATTGCTTTTAATTATAACAGGTTCTAATGAGTTTGAAGGATACGGTGAGTCTTCGCGTGACCGTTGTCATTGATATTAGGTGGAAATATCGCCATATCGGTATAAAATACTGGTAGATTAAGATTCCCGTTTAAGTGTGTGAAATTAAGTTTATTGTAATTTTTAAGAGAGCACACAATTGCTAAGTTCGAAAACAGGAAGGAAGAACAAAATATATTGCCATGAACTAAGTTGAAAATACATACATAATGCATTAATAATGTAAGCATATTTAAACAATTTCTTGTATTGCATGTTTGGTTTATACAAATACAAAAATTGTGTACCCGTTACAGCTAAACTGAATACTAACCGTTATAATGAACATTAATTAAAATAATATATTGTTTTCTTTACAATACTGACTTATTCCGATGAAGGTACTTCAATTTATATAATCCGTGCTTGACACACGATATTTGAGTTAGTAATTTCATTCACGCAAGCAAAATATTTTCATTATCCTATTCACGTTTTTGTCGACTGCAATTTGTATGGCCGTGACATGTATACAAGCAGCGCTTAAAGCGCATCTCATCAAACTGAGAACAAAAACTTGTTATTTTATATGCACGCAGAGACTCACAGTATTAGCATGTCTCCGCCCAAAAGACGGCAAGGGGACAAAGGAGAACGAAGCCCTCATTACTTTTTAAAACAATATTTAAAAATGATCTCATTCCCATCAATAAAAATGCTTGTATCAGGAACAGACACTTTTGAGTTATGTTTTTCAGTATACTTAAAGCCTATAGTTCCATCCGGAATTATGTACCATTCAGATAATGGATTTTTTTAGATAATGGCCGTGGTACCGGAGGTTACTTTCCGCTTATACCAAAACTCATAAAATTCGCAATCTCACTTTATAACTAATTAACTGAAGTCCCTTCCAGTGATGGATAGTTATGATCCAGCCACTGACCACCAGTAATGGAGAATATACAGTCTTGGAATGCACATATATTTTTTATGATTGCAAGTTTGGTGTAGTACTATTATAGGTTGGTTAAGGACAATATTCTACCTTACCAGGTTATTACTTACAAATGACACTCTTTTTATATAAATACGGGTTAATTTCTAGAATATACTTCTTTTGTCTATTTAATGTTAAGCAGTTCTTGTAGGTATAAAAGCTAAAGGTTTACGGTATCTATATATGCACAGTAGATACACTACATCATCTGTTTTAAAGATCAGATCTTCTATCTAGCTATCGAAATGCCGCTATGGCAAAAATGATCCTATGTGATAAGCACATTCTATAAGTATAGCGTAAAAGTTGAGGGGCAGTACTACAGGGTTTCGGCCTCACACAATAAAAAATACAAAACCACAAATTTTTATCCAGTAATTATTGTACGTAATTATGTTAAGCATTTCCTGTGGGTGTAAAAAGCTGAAAGTCTGGAGTACCTAATCTATCCAAATTATCTTAGGGACGAGCCAAATTGTTAGTGACAACAAAACGCAGTCATGGCAAAAGTAATTCAATTTGTTGATTATTCATACATATCAATTCATTAGTAATTTATTTACCAATTAGTAGTGGCAACATTATCTACTCTAACCATAGTATCTAATTATGTTTTTAAAACTTGCAAATTGTTATGATTTCAGATCCGTTTATACTGTTTGCGGTACAGACCGCTAAACTAAAACTAAACACACCGCCCATTTTCAACAAAAACAAACAATAAAGCTATGTTTTGAGCGCGTTTCCGCTCCCACACGACGCCATCGTTTAACTAACCGTGTGACATTTTGAACTCTTAATGGATAGAATTAAGACTGAAATTACGATGGCAAGGATAAACAATACGGGAGCATACCCCACACGGTCACGTAACATACGAGATTAGGTTACGGAGATTATTGGAAGTTCACTAGGTTTTCACAAGTCTGCCGTATGTTATTAAACACCAAATCAATTCATTTCTTGGAAAAGGTTTTTGATAAATAGGTATGCAGGAATTGTTCACCTCGTTTATGAACAGATTAATTGAAGATTAGATAGTGTACTATGTCCATTGGCGGTGGTGACCATTAACGACATGGTCCGTCTGTTCGTTAATCGTCTAATGATATGAAAAAATTGCACAACTTTACTGATTTTTCGAAAATCAAAGATAGGATTAATTAGTACATTAATTAAATTATTCTATGGTAAATTATTTTTTTTATGTTACTTCAAACCAAAATTAATTATTATGAGTTTTAATGAATGAATATAGGTATCACGAGAAAACCTACATTCTGGAAAGTCGCCAAAAGTGAGCTGGTTAGAACAATATAATACAGTAGCCAGTCAATATATTTACAGTAATTTAGTATTTATTAAAGAAATAAAATGTATGTACAAACAGATTAGTGATGAACACATGAAACAAGCAATAGGCATAATTTGGTTACGTCTTCATATTAAAAGATTCAGCGTTCTCTTATGAGGCTTGGAATTGGTTTTTACAATAAGGTTTCAAAGTTGATTCCTGTATTACCTATGGGAACTTTTAGGCGACGCGTCAAAGCACAGCTTAACGTAAAGGATATTATAGTATTAGTATTAATGACAAGTACTCCTGGAAATAATAGTGTCGAAACTAGTTCTGCGCAGGTTTAAACTTACTTTGTAATTTTTGTTTTAAAAGATGTGCTGAGGAGATTGTTTCGCCGTTTCTTATCCTCAATATTAAAGCACCTTTTCGAATCGGTAGTAGAAGCAAAAAATTGCTTGCACAAGGATATTTACAGAATACCTAAATTATGAAATGATTTTGAATTTGAGTTTGTGTAGCTGGAACTGGAACGGCCGTGAATCTGCTTCATATTCGAATTGATTCAAAGAAATAAATAGTTCAACATAGAAGTAAGTGCAAAACTTTTGCATTTCAGTTTATCTACAAAAAAATTAAATATAATACTTTATAAAATTCTTCTTGTAGGATAATCCTCTTTGCTTGCGAATCTTCTAGTGTAACTAGTGCGTTTTTCACGACATTTTAAGCAGTATTGAGCTTGTTAATAAAGCCTCCAGTCACGCTTGGAACGGCAGACCTGGAGACGGCGTTATGCGTTATGCGCCGAGCCAATTACGAACATCGAGAATTACTAATGGAATAAAATAGTGTAGAAATTCTTTTTAACTCAGCATCGCATAGAAACTCGTGTGTAGGATAATTATAATTATTGCCACCCATATTAAATATATATATCATTGTTCCGTAGAAAGTAAACAATCTGAACCCTAAAAACCATAGTTCTTCACAATATCTAGTGTGGAATTACAGATTTCTCGCTCATTTAAAAACATAACAACTCTTAGTATGCAGGTTTCCTTATGATGTTTTACTTCACAGAAACAAATGTTACTAACTAATTTCCAATATGACATAACTTGAAAAAATATTAGAGCGTGCAGGATACGATTCCAGTCCGTCCCTGCAGGAGACCGACATTCAATCTAGATGCAATTGAATTTATATTGATATCGATATGTTGGAATCGATAAAATTAATTTGTCGATGCACAGTGCACTGATACATTTTGCGCTACAGGGGACCTGTGCTAACGTGCAGTGATCTTTAGTATCTGAAGCAAAAAATGAAAAAAAAAAAACAAAGGCAACATTTCAGTTCCATATTAGTTCTGTCTCATGTGCAAGGCTCAATATCAACAGCTGGTCTCATCCAAATACTGACAAAATCGTCTTACAGCGAATAATTTAGGTATGTTGTGTTCAAGAAGAATAAGAATCTCATTCATGTGAATTTTAATAAATAATTTTCTACCACTTTTTTTAACACGAGTTTCGTTACAATAAATATTATTATAAATAAATAGAAATACTAAATAAAGAAGATTATAATTTTTGTCTTTGAGTTTCTTGAAATCCCTCAGCTTTTTACACTATTTTAGGTAAATCTTACTGGCAACTTTGGTATCGGTATGAATTTCAAAGATTTTTTTTCAAAAATCGGTACGCTTTAGTATCGATACAAGTGCAAATCGGTCCGGTCCATCTCTAGTTCATAATACTAGAAAATATTGCATTTAGGGTTGGTATACAATTATGTATTATCAGGAGACTTGATGGTTATTGTTGCGTGCGCATTCATAACCAAGAAAATCTCAGATACGTTGCCGATCAATAAGGAAGCGGTGAGTCCACTCGTAACCCAACTTTTCAACTTTGCACGTAAAACATATTAAAATAATTTTTAGTCTATAGTTTATTTAAAAAATGGTAATTTAAGAGCAAGTAAATTATGTAAACATGCACGAAACAGAAGTAACTTGGCGTCACTTGATCCGTTGGTAAGTTGGGTGCATCACCAGCATGGGGATTATTTCGGGTTCAAGATAGAGTCATGTAACATTTAAGAATAAATTACAATTCCAATAAGTATATCGTTTAGTCTATACTAACATTTCCTTTGCTAATGTCATAGACATTTACTTATTAAATATTGTAATAGAATAAAACAATACAAAATATTCTTGCGTTCGATGCCGTTACGAACTTAACCGCGTCTCGTCCGCTCAGCAGCTCCGTTGACTTAACTCCTTTCCGTCACGTCATATCGCACGCGGCGACGGTATTGAGTAGATGTGTGTTATAGTCCGTTCGGTACAATTTATCGTAATTTTTCTCGCGTAAAGTTTAAATCCTAATTGGTGAGTGAGAGTGTGTGACATTTATCCACTGTACTGGAACTTCAGTTATGTGATTTCGTGTGCTGGACTTATTAACTTGTTGTAACTGGGTGAGTTTTTGTTATTTTTTTTCCTCGTTGGTGTACATTTATATTGGATTTAATGTCGGTATTCGTATATTTTTCGATTTCATGTTTACTTTAACTGTTTGTTGACGACATAATATTTATTTTATAAATGTGAATTCCTATTTGGTAACGTTCAGTAATATTTTTAAATTTAAATGGGACACGGACGAAACTTGATTTTTCTCACAAAATTTATTTTATTAATTTAAATGGCTTTTGCCCAGAGGGAATATTAGACCATATTAATAATTGTGGTACATAATTTGATATGGTAACTGAATTTGGTTTTAAAAATAAAAATTAACTCTAGTAATTTCAAAGAAATTTTAAAAAGGCAGGTAGATAAGTAGATCTTAAGTTCTACGGTAATATGAACCCACTTTTTATTACCGAATACAGATTTGCTTAATCTAAGTTAGCCAGCTTAAGCCAGCCTGCTTGGTGGTAGAGCTTGGCGTAAGGACTATATTATCAGTATTATTATGAAATCATTAATATTATTACTGGTATTATATATTATAGCTACCACCCTCCTACTTGAGTCAGCCGCCAAACGACTGGTTGTGTTCCGGCCGGGGGCTTGAGAGCCAGAACATTCTTTCTTACCTTCATCTCATTTCCTGGCCGACAACGCATCTGTGATACTTTTGGTCTTGCCGATGTCCAAGGGCGACGGTGATCACTTACCATCAGGTGGCTCAACTGCTCGTTTATTGGCTATTATCATTAGACAAAGAATAAGGGGGATGCTGAATTTCAATATAAAAAGTGTTTTTAATACTCTTTTTTACCGACCCTACCTACTTTGAATGGAGGAGAAAACGCTCGAGAAACTCCAGTCAATTGATAATTCTATACATTCCCAAAGTTGCCAACAATAAACTACAATTTATTTATCTATGTCATTTATTATTATTACAAATTTATTTATTATTATTTATTTGTTTATATATTAGTTTTACCTAGACGTAACAGGTGCTCACGCTTGATGCATGGTCTTGATAATTCTTTACACTAATAAATACCACTCCGTTATTTAACATCGTGACAACCCTATGTCACCGTGGCGAACGTGAAATCCACTTCTGGATTGACAAAATTCGTAGAAAAACAATATTTACCTATAACAGTATTCACAACAGGTAAAAAGGCAAGTACCAAGATTGTTTACTTATCTCAAAACATTACCGCCTTTGTATTAAGGTTGTAAAAGAATAGAGGGATTAACACAGAGTACAGAGAAATAAGTATAGATTGGAGTGTACCTGGATATTTCTGCTGTATTCTACAAAGGCAACATTGAATTTCTTAAGTGTTTTTTTTTTTTTGGGTTCCTTTATTTTTTAGCCTTTTCCAGAAGTAGTTAATTTTTTGCAAATGTATGCGGAAACTGCATTCTCACGTTAATGAAATTGATGAAGATGTTTTTGCATTCTGAATGACTATCCCAGTAGTTTTGGAAATTTTTACATTCAGACTAACAGAGACTGTCATATATCATAACGGTGATTGATATCAAACTGAAATTCCATTCAATTTACAGCAACATACACTACAATCCTTCTGTGCCGGCAACACTTTGGCAACGACCTTGGCATCACGTGGGCCTTCTACTCTTTAGCTGGCCATTAACAAAAAAAAAAAACTAAAACACAAATAAAAATATTTATATCTATGCAATATTATGACAATAGTCAGTAGGCAGGTAGGACCGGTTACGTAGACCGGCGCCTGACTGAACTCAACGCAGCGATAATCCCTTTCTTATCATAGTCGATGGCTACTCACCGCATTCTTAAAACATTATTTTACTTGACACATTCACTTTTTACTTATCTGTAAAAGAGCTCGTTACCGTCAATGTGTCAACGACATATTAACATTGATAGTAAACACGAACTCTGCTTCGGTGGAACTAGACTAGCAGCGTAAGATTTAGCACAGCATCGGTTACTATAACTTTGGTTTAAATTTGTAAAACGTCAGAAGTTGTCGATTAGAAAAGATTCAGATAAATCTAGATCGTCAAATATGCTCTTTGTAAATTCTTGTTATAAAACTCTTTAATATTCTTTTGTAATTACTTTTTCCTAGAAATTATCTTCTCTCTATCTACCTCCTGTATATTCCGAGTATACTAATAATACACCAATTATTATTAATGTAAGTTAGATCGTGACCAATAATTTACTCAGGTTCCCTTGAGAGGTTCTGTGAGAATCGATTTTGCCGACCTTCCAACCCCATTATATATAGGGTCAACCTCCAACAGACAATAGCATTGCGAGTTAATAGGCATTTAATATTATTATAATCAGATTGACCCACCATGCCGCATCGATAAGCTATTCGGTATCAATAAATGTAAATCGATTACGGAATGCGGCGGGACCATTCGATGCTAATTTACTATCATGTTTGCGTGATTCAATTTATATTTTGTAGAACTCATAGTTGATAAAGAACTTATTAGTTATATGGTCCTACGTATAATGTCCCGAATGACGACTGTAAACCAGCGTAGGTGCTGTTTAAGTTAAAATGAAACATCCTTAGTGGTATAACTGACTGCTTCAGTCCTTCGGAGGGTCGAGCAAGTAGTTCCGATTGTTATCGTTAGATAGAATTCCTTAAGTCCTGTTAGAAGGCTACGGGCGGTAACGAACTGGAGTTCGAAACTAATTAATCTACCAAAATTGGTGTTAAATTAGCGTACCCATTAACTATGAGAAGATATACCTATGTTCTACTATGGGCTGTTTTCTTTATAAGCGACTTCGTAGATGAATTTTTTATTCCATTATTTTGGTTATAGATTACGAAATCCTTTTATTTTTTAATTCATAGAATGGTTCTTTAAAAACGCAGATAAAATATACGTATAAAATAATTCGACAGATTTCCAGGAATATTGCGTAAAACTCAGTTGAAACTTAGATGAATCATGTTGTAACTATAAGAGCAAAAATACTGAATATATTAAATGATTATGGACAAGTAATCAATCAACTCTTAACGAGTCCGTAACGAGTCTTATTCATAAAGTTGTTCGTAATTATTATTATGGAATGATATAGAGTAACTAATTAACTGAATAATTTGCAAAGTTCGCGGCGGCCATTAAATTATTAGCGTAATTTAATAATTGCGATGGAATCATCTTGAATATCACTCATTAATTTAATAATTAGGTTTTAGTACTTTATATTTTAGTATATTTCAATGCAGTAGATTTTTGTGGAAAACTAGTATTAAGAGAGTTCGCAAGAATTTTGTTAAATTTATAACTCTTTAGATTTTTTATATAGGTAACATAAAATTCATTCATATAAAAAACAGGCAAAATAATTTAGCCTAGATTTAGTTCACCAAAATCAGAATAACAAACATAGTGATTAGTTTCACAATTACGGGATATCAAAAATGGCTCATGTGTACCAACTTATTCGAATCGTCCTCATCGGGCACTGCCAAGAAAGCGAATGAACAATTTTTTTTTTTTTGAAAATGGGCTACCCTCCGGAAAAGCGCGGGAGGGGGGTGGTGAATGCTCCTAGCATACCAACGCAGCCGGCTGCGCTGGTTATGTGGGACTCCCGAAACACCTAGGGGCCTACCCACTAAATACCACCCGATTTGGCTTTGGCCTTGTGGCCTCTAAGCCTTATGAGCAATTCCACCTACCCTCCTTTTATAGGTTTACCCGGTAAAGTGTTTTATCTTTTGAACGGGGGTATTGCTTACTATTATAAATTTCAAACGAGAGGATTTACTATTGCGTACCTAATTAAGTTTTGGTTTGATTTTTAATTCGATGGAAATTCGATTGAAATTAAGCATGTATCGAGCGCGAGTTCGATTCGAAAATCAAATCAAGGTGAAACTCTTTCGCGACAAAGCAAATTTTTTTCTGAGATTTTGAGGTTTCTACGCATTTTTCTTAAACAGGATTGATAGGATCAGTTAAGGTCCGTGGTTAAGAAGATCATTTGTAGGAAACGAGACTGTATTCGAACAATTGAGCAATGTGTAGTCGATCGTCTCGTGTCATGTGTAACCGTCTAGTAGCCGGTAAGCGACACCGGTCGCGGTGTGACACAACCGCGACTTGGAGAAACTCGAAAGAGTTCTTCACGTTCCTGTTGACCTAGTACTTATGATTCAAAAAAATCATTATTATACGAGAGTATACTTGTGATATATTCTGTGGCTGTGGTTATTATCAGACTACCTGAAATAACGCTAAATTATGTTCAACCCATTCGAGTATTACGATTCGGGGTGCAAAGAAATCGGAGTCCATTCTCAACCCTAATCCCACTAGATTAGGGAGACACTCTGCTTCCCATTAACAAACTATGCAGTGTCATTAGCGTGGTACGCCTGGAGCTCACAGATTCACAATTGATTTAATAAGATTATTACAATATTAAGTGTAATAGTTAGTTATAATAAATATTTGAAATATAATCAATAATCTATAAGTTATAATTATTACAGTAAATTGTGTCATAATATCATAAGAAATGGTTTGATGTACCCAAATAACTATAATTATATGATCTTTATGATTTCACCTTTATCAGTATGATTTTACAGACCAAATTGCTAAAAATATGGTTGAATATTTCTTAACATTCAATGATGGATATAATGAAGGAGATCGTTTTTAACAAGACGTATCCGTTATTTCGTGAGAAAATTACATACGCCTGCGAGATAAGTATTGTCGTGGCAAGCATATTAGGTTTCCAAGAATTCTGATGGCGATCTTTTGCTGCTAAATTGTCATGTGTGCCGAAGTAACTGACATTTAAAATTATTTTAAATGTGTTTAGCTGAACAGACAATGCTGGTGTCAACACCAGGTCTATCATGTTATAGAGCGGTGAGTTCTTTACCACCCCATTCAACCGAGAGTACGCATACTTAGTCGTTGGATTTGGCCAGCCATCAGCTATTATTCTATAATCAGCCAAGAAATTTTTCTAATGTGTGGGAAAAGTCAAAAAGAGAGTTTCCTGCTTCCTTCTTCACCGGCACTGCGCTGGTACCTTTGTCATTGAGGACGTATACATATAAACCTAAAAAAAAACTTCTAGTCTAGTTTCCGTTTATTTGATTCTTTTATCATATTATCTAATCAAAATTATTTTTAGTTCGTATTCAGTGTTTGACTAATCCGGTATTCTTATATAAGTGCCTTTTTATTTGAAACGTACGTCCTATTACTAATATTAGTATTAAGCCACGTATAAATAACAGGTGTAGGTGTTGAAATTAATACGTTTTTGTTTGCCGTAACGAAATAGTATTAGGTTGTGTACAGCGTATAATTATTGAGGTTTTAATTACAATGTTATGTGAGCAATTTGAGTTTACATAGAAAGCCAGCTTTAGTGGTACAGCAAATGTAATGTAAATCTGCTGTTCAATCTGCGGCAGATAATTACGTTGCCAATAACGAATACGAATACCAACGTTGCTATCAATTAGATAATCGAACTGTGTTAAGATTATCACGTCGCTTGAAAGTGCGGCGTCAAAGCGGCCTCGCTTTTGCCGCGTCGAGCAGAATACCATCTACTTAATCGGCTGCTACCGAGCACCGGTGAACAAAAACAAGTTAAAAACCAACATAGCTCCTTGATAATTTATTCTTTTATTGGTCCTGTGAACCCGGAAATTTACTAAAAAAATATTGAAGCTTATGTCGATGTGAAACTATGTGCAAGTCATGATGACATTTTTTGCAAATTGATGCTAAGGCATTTTACATTAGGTAAGGTTTTAAACTAAGATAGTTTTTTTTGTGTTGGAATTTTATTTCAATTGAGACAAGCTTAATTATTATACTTCGTGAATGTTATTTATATTTAAATAATGGCTGAGTTGATTATATTATGCACAATAATTTATCTTCTATAAGTATATTATTGGGGTGGCCTAGAATATTGTCTCCAATCCCATGCTGGCAAAATAGTGTATCGTAAGAGGCGACAGAGGCCAGCTTTCTTGGTGGTAGGGCTTCGAGTAAGGATTATATTATCAGTATGATCATTAAATCATTGCAAATGTATAATAAGCGGATAGGGAGTACTTTAAAATGACGAAGAGGAATTTTATTAAATATTCAAATATAAAAAAGTATTAAGTGGTGATGAAGTGAGAGAAAGTGACGTAGGATGAGGAGAGGTGAACAGAGCCGAGGAGAGGAGAGGAGTCGAGTGATATGAGAGTGGTACAAGTGACCGGCAGGTATATTCTTTAGTGAAGTGATTTTAAAAGTGATATCCACAAGTGTTACATTAACAAACGAAAATGGGGTCAATATTACAGGAAGTTTCATGATTAAACTTTACATTTCAGAAGTGGGATCACTGAAAGCTCTTCGATGATTTTGCGATTTTCAAAGGGTAAGTTTTGAGATACCTTTGAAGTAGCACGCAAATACGTGCTTGTTATTTTATAATACCTTATCACTGAGATATTTGGCATTTCGATAAATGAACATTATGTATATTGTTTGCGTTTGAACCGATGCGACACGACCGATCACCGTTTATTTGCCCAATCGAGAGAGTTGACCGCGCCACGCATTATTATTAAAATAGAGATATTCCTTGTAAAATTGTTGTATATGCAATAATGGAATTAAACATAATATGCGAGAAGTTACATAGCCTGAGGTAATTTTCGCGGAAAATCTATAGTATTTATATTTCAGACTTTGCGTTAAGTGCATTGCACTTTTATGATCCTAATATACTTCTTTGTAATAGATATAAGAATATTATCTTAATTTGAAGTAATGTTGAGTGATACGTTGCTGAGGAACTCGCAAATGTACCCATTATTATTTTCTAAGAATGTCTACAAATATAATGACAGCTTACAGCTAAGATAATATGTATCAAGTTTAAATAGGTTTTCCAGATATATTTTCCGGTTTAAAGAGACCAATTTTTTAACTAAAATCAAAATTCTTTATTTATGTAATTATTTTATCAATATACTTATGCTCGTCATTTTTACTTTTATTACCGTTTCAGAAGGGTGTTTTATATAATGGTAGTATATAAGAGGAAATGAAACAGCAATATTCCTAAAAATAGTAGGATATTTGTTATACTGACCCAACCAACTACGGACAGCTAAATGTTATGCTTCACTTTGGATCACTTAAAATTCTCACTACTTACAACGATTAGGCTGTGAACATGCTGACAGTATAGGACATGATTCTAAACATCATCAATCCCTGGGGATTCCGAAGCTATTTTGAGCAAGAGACCCCTTTTCCAAAATTAAGTGATACCTCAGACCGCCGTAGCCAAATAATTTTAAAAATCCACCACTATAAAGCCTAATAAAAAACAAAATTTTTTAGACCTTTAGATTTTTTAGACCTCTTCGACCCCCAACATCAGTTTTCGTTTATATGGACCAATAGGAAACCGATTTTGACCCAAACTTTCGACCGAAACTAAGAAAGTAAAGGCTAATTAATGGCTTCGTGTAAATATAGTGTTAATACTCCAAGCACAGTTTCATTAACCAATTTGACCTATGTGTCTAGCTCTTAAATAAAGTCATAGTCGACGGATAATGGTTGTAGAACCATTTTTGAACGATACATTATTCATGTGCTCGCGTCTGCTTTGAAATTGCTTATTAAGCGTTAGAAGCCTTTTTTGTATTTAGTCTAAGAGCTGGCTGTGATTTGCAGCTACGTCTGTTTTTAATGCGATTAATATTAATAATGTATATTGCAATAATTAAATTATAATACACAGAACTAGAAAAACCCATATCTTAAACAATGCGGGTGCCATTTCTATATGAACGTAAAGCATAGGTTTACTTAAGCAAAGCGAAGACGGGCCGCTAGTTGACCATATAAACTTGCATCTGATATGTCAGTGTATTGACGATCACATATAAAAGATTTCTGTTATTTGAGATCATTTACATATGGAGGTCATTTACATATGGAGGTCATTTACACATGTTTTCCTGAAAATTGAGATGGAACTTCTGTTTCCTAATCATCGCCGGCTCCAATCCTTCTTACCGAATCCAAAATGGATCTTTAAACAACTGCACGCAACACGCGTATCCAGCGCTCGTACTACGAGTCAATAACAACATTAAAACACCGATTGGCGATTGATACGTTGATGTATTGATCTCATTATAATGGTTTGAGATCGCGCCGAACTCGTTCTCAAGTCTCAACTGAACTTGTAACTGCAACGCTCAATGGCTGCTTGCTTAGCATTAATACCTAATAGGCGAGGTAATAAAATTGTCTGCAGTAAATCCAATGGCCCATTTAGAGGTACTGAGAAATACATATCAAATACAGTTTAGAATTAGTGCCATCGAGGTAGTGTCGGGCATGCAGTCGATATTGTTGGTGGTCAATACTGGCCGGTTGTATTGAAAAATTATATTCAAACATATTTAAACAGATAATAAATTTAAATACTTAGTATTTGAACTCTTGTACAATAATATTAACAATGTTAATAGTATTTAGATATCTTGAATTATTAACCTTGGTTCTGTTTTAACTACGACAGGGTTAAACAGTTAAGTCGCTATGGCTCGAAATTTTTAGTTACAATATTTACATCGATTTCAAATAAAATCATTTTTATTAATGAAATACAAAATATTTATTTCTTGTACTCATTATCATATAGCTTGATTTCGTTATTTTTTTAATTTATGATTTGTAGATACATTTTTATATATTTTTATATCTTCCGAACGTGCCTTTCAACATCTAGCTTTTGAAATTAGTATTTAATGATTTAATTGAAGGTATTTTAGCCTGCCGAAGTATAAATACAGAGGAGGATAAATCTTTATTTCCGAGAAAATGTATTTAAGTATAATAAATACTACAAATTTGGCTTACAAGTTACAATTTAATTGGACGAAGTGGCCAGCGTCTTAGCTGATCCGAGTGTAGTATACGAGTGACGTTCAAGGGAATCACGTTATGCATGTTGCATGTACGTTATGACCAATCAATGTGCAGTATGCTGTAGTACTTTAAGGTGTAATGAGGCTTATGATTCCAACCACACTTATATGATAAACGTTGTGTGCACAATTAAGTATTTGAACTCTTATTTGTCTTTGATTAATAAAGGTGTCGATGGGAGCTGTTGTGGAGATAGTACTAAGCTGTATAATTCAGAAAAAGGAAAAAATGGTCACTAATTCCACGTTCTTGAAGCTGTTCCAATCCGAGAAATGGGCTGTAGATGGGTTAAACCAGGCTTCGACTGGCAACAGAAAGAAATAATATTTAGATAAAAATATTTCAGTTATCAATTGAATAATTGCTACGATTTTAATTATCTTACAAATAACTTTTTGGAACATTTGTATTGCTATAGCTTAGAAAATTTTAGATATAATTTTTGAGATACGTATATAATATAATCGACTACAAATACTTTAGGTAATGTTATGAATAATCGTTCCAAATACTAAATAATCTTTTTTAGGTTTACTCGCAAAGAAATAATTTTGGAAACCTTAATATAAGTACACTGATATTTATACAACTCTTTGTAATGATAACACACTCTTTTCGTTCTCATAACCTGTGAACCACAACTACGATGATGTTGCCAGACCTGACGCGAAACCATAGAGAAAAAATTTTGTCACTTCAATGGCACGCCGCTAGTTTGTTCTCAATAAACACTTATAGCTATCTCAATCGGCGTATTCATTTGGATTGCTTGTCATTAATCTGTTGCTAATCACGACCTGACGTCACCAACCGGGTCACAGCGGTGCTCGAGATGCGACCTACAGCAACACGTTATGTTTATGCAAACACTTTTCTAGTTTGTTACAAATACCAATAACTAAAAGTAAAAGTTAAAAGACAAATAGTTAATTTAATAAAATAGTTTATGTAAATGTGTACGTAGTACTAATTGCAAAATTTAATTCCCGTTGTTTAAGAAAGTGATCAGTTGTTTACGTTTTGAAGTTTGTTTGGTACACACTTTTTTATGTCATCATCAGGGAGGGCGTAATTCACTATAATTATAAGTTTCATTTGACCATTAAAATGTTATGCGTACATCGTAAATTGAACCTCTGTTCGCGAGTGTCATTACGTCGTGGGGTGTGGAAGTCATTGACACCGTGGCGCCGCGGCTTCGCGTCCGTGTCGTGTGGTTTGTATTGTCCTAATGCGCCGCCCACAGGGCCTCCGGCGAAGCCGCCTCCGTATGCTCACATGAAACCATACGGCGCTGGTGCTACCTGTCGCCACTTATGAATAGATTATTATGGGAGTAGGATTGGTACGCGAGCAATAATTGATGTATGATTTGTCCACCATCTCAATGACAGCCATAATGTATATTTGGAAGCGCGCTCTGTGACAACACCGATTTAATTAAAGAGATAAAAATTTATATTATTGACGAATTACATTATTGTCAATATGGGACGAAGCCACTCAGTCAGCTGTCGCTTATATGGCGTGTTGTTGGCGTACCTGTTAAACATATTTTTTATGGACAAATTGTTAAGCGATATTTAAAGATCAATGTACATGTATAGAAAGAAAGAAGAAGAACATTAGAGTATTGTCTTTTTCCTAGATCAGTTTTGTATGAAAATTATTTTTAAAATAGCAACACTAGACATTTTAGAGGGTTTGGGGTAGGAAAGCCGAGTTCTTAGGGTAGCTATACAAGAAGAACCTTGCGGTCAGTTGGGATTATTCTATTGTGCTATCTATAAGTGAAGTGTTAAGAAGTTTAAAGTGCCGAGTTGTTTACAGTAATAAATACGCGTGCTAGATTCACTGCTTATAGCTTATAGCTCCGCAGCGGGATATAAGTCACGTAAGTTGTTACAAATTATTATTTTTTTATTATTAATTATTAACTGATATCATTTGATTGAATGCAGTGAATATTTTATTGTGTTACTTTCTTGTGTTCTGTTAAATTATAAAACGGTCATGGGTCGTCATAAAAAATCTATACATAAGAATAGTAATAACGAAACTCGTTTAAGCCGTAAATTATTAAAGGGGATCAAACATCGCAGATTAGCAGACCACATAAAAAAAATTAGAATGAAAACGATGTTTTATCCGATTATATTGCCATTTCTCATAGTGGAACCTTAATAACAACAATAAACACATTTTGTCACCTACCCACATTTCACCACAATGTCTACCGTCTAATTTTACTTAAAACGTACTAAAACATAGGCAGGTCGTAATAATCCGTTGACTGAATTTGATTTCTGAACTTTAATCACTATGGAACAATGGCTAAGGAAAATAAAGGGTATTTCTAGTATGTACGGGTGGGATGAAAAAACAATTATATTTAATTACACTTCAAAGGTAAAAGATTACGCTCGACAATGGTATGAACAATTTTGTGATTTAAATTTAAGTTGGTCAGAATGGAAATCAAGGGAAAGTGAGACTGCTTTTCCATCCAGCCAAAGTAAACTTAACATGATGCGTGACTTAGTCAATACATTAAGTTACCCTGATCAAGACTATTTAGTTTTATTATGATAAATTAGCTTTAGTGGAATACCCGAGTCACTCATTATCTGTACTATGAAAGATTTGATTGAGGTGGTCGCCGCGATTTCAGCTGGATGTCACGATCCCCCAACACTTAAAATATTTATCGTTTGGTCGACCGGTCCAAAATATAGTCGAACGCAAAAAAATGGTAATAACAGTAGCCATATTGCATCCATATGTATAAATAAAATTAAAGCCAAGAATCTATATCCATATATTTTATAAAATTTT
Organism: Megathymus violae; assembly: GCA_003671415.1. NCBI lineage: Eukaryota > Metazoa > Arthropoda > Insecta > Lepidoptera > Hesperiidae > Megathymus > Megathymus violae. The sequence continues at coordinate 479,209 of PDGT01000011.1, read as the reverse complement.
AACTAACCGCTTTCTGTACATTAAGGATGTATGACAAAAACTACTACTAGGGAACTTTATTAATGCGATACAACTCAAAACAATACTTATTAGAATTTTTGTCTGTGAATTTGTACGCGCTAATCTCAGAACTTATGTATTGCAGTAAGCATCACTTAATACTTAAAGCTTATTTCATTGCAATCCGTGTATAAATAAAAGTTATATTAATTTGAAATAATGAGGGTACTATTTCTTAGCGTAAGTTTCCCGAAGCGAAGCGAGGGTAGTTTGCTGAGAACGATTGTTTTATTAAAAATAAGAAATGTAGTTATTGTAATAAAACCGGTTATGTTAAAGATGAATATCTAAAATTAAAAAATCGAATGGCGATGTGTGATAATTAAGAGAAACTCAACGCAAAACGTATAATTAAGGATGCATTAGGTAATTCCAAATATTATGAATATTCTGTGGGTCACAGATAAGATATTGTTCTGTTAAAATAAGTGCAAATGAAGCAACTTGTGAAACGAACTCGTACATTGTACCTGATAGTGCTCAAGATATCGATGTTACAGTCGGGCAACCATTCACGGATTGTCTACACTTATGTTGCAAAACGTCCACGTTGTTAAAAATATACAACTGAAATAACCTAAATGAACTACCTAATGTTCTCGATTCTGTAGAGCGTGTTGAATTATTTTCAAATAATAAAATTGTTTTATAACCAGGTGTAAATAAAATTATTTTATCATGTAACCAACCTATCTCAGAATCAATTATAATTAATGAAACTACGCATGAAACTCCATGCACTGAATGTGCAAGAATGTGAGTGCATGCGCAAGAAGAAGTGTGAATGGGAACAAGATTCTGAAAAAGACTTGATTACGAAATTGTTTTAGTGTATAGAATTATAAAGAGAAAGAGATGCGCTTGTTATTAAATACACCAAATTCAAAAAAAATAATAATAATGAAAAATAATAAGGGTCGTTTAACGTTAACTCGTTTTAACTCTTTTTAACTAACGTTGCAATTCAAATTCAAAACTCAAAATTATGAGTAAAGTGTACTTCATAAGAAGTATTAAATTAATATGCACTGTTGACTATTTGAGTTTGATATAATAAGTTTTTCAACTGTGTCATATATATTTAGAGAGTTTGCCTAATTAACCTAATCATAAATTTTTTCGTGTTTATTAATTTTATGCTCTACGACATATTAGAGTTGTCGCGGTTGAGCAAGCAAAAGTCCATCCAAAAATATGAAGCTTAAAAGTGTCCTAAATCAACCGATTTCCGACGAGAAGTTAAACTCGAGGCCAAATATACCGCGGCCGGTCTCAATGGATTGTCGCGACTGTTTGATGCATTCAATTAATTCCATCCGCGGCTCGCGCCGGAAATATGCTCGTATGAAATGGTTCCGCGCCTAAGGCAATTAATAGCGGAACGATGGACAGGTTATATAAATATCAATTTTTACGTTAGAATCTAATAAACAAGTTGATGTTACAGCTCCTTTAACGACAATGAATTTCATGATTGCTTTGAAAGTCGCGTTTAATACTCTGCTATGGAATGTGACACATGGAATAGAAAACATGAAACTAATAACCCACTTCGCTTCACATAAATGTGAAAAGTATTATAAATAATTTTTCGTCACATGGATAATAAATTTTATCTTTTGTTCGTTTTTTTTTTTCGGTAGATTTATGTAGTTGTATGTATTAGGCACACATTAATTTGGTATTTTGATATCCCGTAATTGTGATTTGTTATATTGATTTTGATGAAGTAAATCTACGCTAGGTGTTTTGTCTGTTTTTTTTGTACTTTATTTATAAAAACAATATTTATATTTTATATTTTTTATACAGTTTATTAATTACAACAATGGAGATCAATCTTGTTATAACTTTTCTGTCATACGCCATTACACACCCTAATCTCGCTGAAGTCTATCCACAGAGTACTTACACTTGTACAGACCTGACATTGAGCAAGAATCGAGCCTACCAGGACTGTTTGTGCTAGTAAAAAACAGTATGAACCTCGTGTGCTTAAAGTTAACGATACGATTTGTGATAAAACACTCGAAAGTCCACGGGAAAACTTGACCCGCCCATGCGGAAATCCTACAGGGCTGAACGCGTGCTACCCGCAGGGGGCTCAGAGCTGCGGTTGCTTAGCGGCTTTTCGGGAGACCACACAAGCGGCTTCTCAGTACATAGTGCTGTGGTGAAGGGAATGGTGTCCTGTGGTAGCGTCGCTGATGGTAGAAATGTTCATAATCCACTGCTAACGAATGCCTTGATATCCTGTCCCAAGTCGCGCCGGCGTTGCCAATGATACTGTGGATAACGTATAGTTAATTAGTTAGGAACTTAGAAATGATCTAGTTTGCCTATGGTAAAATCTACTTTCAAATTGTGTGATTTTAGATGAAGCAGACGACACGAAGCCCACCAATCGATCCGATATCCCTAACACCAGTTTTTCCGGCCGGCTTTTCGGCGCCCGTACTGGACTAGGACATCGTCTGGCCTTCATCTTCAAAGATTGAGGACGATCCACCATGTTTAAATGATAAATTATTTTTTTATCAACTTCGTTTTATTTACCTAAATACATCTCAATACATCTACCACATACACCACATACTACAACGACAACAACAAGTATATTTATTGGCGCTAAGCCGGTCATGAAAACATTTATTTCATTTTTTCATTTAAACCACGTTTCGTATAATACTCAATCTTGTAAATAATCCAATTCTTTCCGAAGTAAGTAACATTTAATTTACGGCCGGTGCAGTCCGTCGAGTGTCTGTGCGGTTTCGTGGCAGTAAATTTTCTGTGACTCGATTACGGAATTAATTCCGCGAATGACCGCCATCCCCGAGGGCTTTTACATTAATTGTTACAACTGCCTTTGTAATAGGAGCGGTCGGTTAAAGTTTATTATCGATGAAGCTTGTTAATTATACTTTATAGCTTCTATTGTATGTGCGGTTATATTTATTACCAGGTTAATGTATTATTATTAACTACGTAACGTAAAGTTAGACAATAAAAGTTGGTATGGAAATTCTATAAAGGGCTGTTAAATTTAGATTGTCTCGCTGCAGCTGTTATGATAAAAAACAAATTTCTAAATATAAAACAAGGCGTAGGTTTTCTGTAGCGAGACGATAGCGGGTGCTGTGTACTACAATATATACATATGTAGCCTGACATTATTATTCAATCTTGAGTGATAACGAATTAAGGGTGCGTTTGGTTGTCGGATGAGTGATCGCTAGTAGCAAAATTGCTTGAATGCTGTCGTGCGTCGTAGGGCTGCAGATTGAAATGCAAATAAAAGTAGCTTTGATTAAAATATATGTATATATAGGAGATATCACAGTAAATATAAACACTTTCTGAAAATAAGGGGATAAATTTAATAATTCGTTAAAAGATTAATAGTCCATGAATGTTGTAAGGGGGTCTGTACGCGCTTGCAATCATTTTGTCGTAATATCGTCGTTCGCCTGCGCACACCCACTCCTCGGAACATCCTATTGTCTCCAAATACAATGAAAAATCAAACAATATCATTTTGCTACTAAACACAGCCATATGACCGTGTAGTAGAGTCTATTATAGCATGCAGAGCTATGGAAGCATCGTAGTTACCGTGACGAGAACTGATCGCTATGGCCAGTGTGTGATTGATACGATACTTACCTAGTACTATGTCTACTTTCGTAATTTTGGTGTAGTAAGTAGCTCGTGTAAGCAGTTGCAAATGTGCAATAACACTTATGATGAAGTGTGTGTACTGGAATTTCGTATTCGTGTTATTTCGATTTGATTATTGTACGACGGTTTGGTTTGACTATCTAACTTTCAGGGTGTAGTTAAGTTGTTTGTACATTGTACTTTTTATTTAATTTGGACCCCCATAATATAGCGCCACCTATGAAGATTCACGCGTTTAGAATGGTTGCAGATCACTACCATGGCGTCCGCGTCGTGCGGCGATCGGTCATGTCGCGAGCGGAACCTCTCCGATTGTGTCAGTGGGGCTCATGGACGTGACACGACAAGATTCGCCACGCTAGTGTGTATCTAACTATCAATACACAATAAAGTATCGTGATTTAGTACGCTAATCCTCTCCAATTAGGAGACCTGTGCCATAAAGCCTACATATTATTTTTAGAAGCACCTATTCATTGAGTGAGACCTAGTTACGTTGGCCAATTGTCGTCCGTTCCTTTCTTACTGCATTATTTACCCTGAGGAGGTCTCTCTTTCAACGACACATTGCAACTGCCAGTTGCAATATACTTTATTGCACATGCCCTATTTTATGCAGCGCTTTTCTCAACGCTTTCAATGTAACATTTCAAAGCACGCAATGGTCTTACTTCGTGAGTTTTGCTTTTTAACGTTGGTGAAAAAAAATTCGAACAAAAGATTAAATACATATTCACTTGTAATTTTCCTAATGTAGGCAAGTAAGTACCGTGTAGGTTCAAATGACAAATTCAAATGAATTATCAACACCTTATTTTCAAGCACGCCTAAAACCAAGAACATTGCTAACTTTTTGGAAAAAAATATAACGTAACGTATTAATTAAACATGATTTGATGCGCATACGGGGCATAGGTACATGTTACATTGATTTATGTAACATATTCAAATTAAACAACGATTAGATAATACTAGTGATTAATGCAAATTATATTAAAACTAATTTAATATTAAGCTTCATTATAAAAAATATTTTTTATTTAGACGCAGTGTTACTATCGCAATACATTTGAGCAAACGACCTAAAGTACAGTACAAACTCAATTGCAAAGTGAAGTTTCTTTCATCCAAAGTACTGTTGGATCGTTCACGACGGATATAAAGCTTTACTTCATTTAAAGAGAGCCAATAAAAGTCACCGGTGCCTTATTATCAACGTGAATGTTGTTTTATTCAAGATATTCCGCTGCTATAAGACTCTCTTAAAGATGCACGGAAGATAAGAAGATGCGGACAGATAAAGAAACGTAACCAGCGTCGTGAAACGATTATTCTTAATTCCTTCGTGATCATGTTTTTTTGGTATTTTTAATAGTTTATTTGTTTATTTATCTTTGATTTTATAAAACAGATATTCTCACAGATTATATTCGGGTGATCTTGATTCGTTTGAAAGTAATTTGACATTTTTACTCATAAGTTAGAAGGATTAAAAGACAGAAAGAAAAATATTTATTATTGCGACGTTACCACAACATAATGTAAAAAAAACAAATGTCCAGTCATTTTAACATCCTACATTAAATGCTATAAATAAAATACGAAAAATAACAAAAAAACCTATGAAAAACATAGGTAATGTTACAGAAAATAACAGAAAATTCTAACATTAATAATATATTATATGTATATAGCGTCTCCATATTTACATATAGGAAGGCAAAAAGTTACGAGCGTAGAGTGTACTTTATTAGTTATTCTGGCAATCTTCGTGTTTATGTAAATAGCCGATAAACGAGCAGACGAGCCATCTGGTGGTAAGTGGTCACCGTCGCCAATGGACATTAGTAACACCAAAGGCACTACTGAAAGAAAGAAGAAAGAAAGACATCGGCAATCCTAGTGGAAGGATATGTCGGCGTTTATTTATTAATATATAAAATAAAATTTGTTTTGTGAGCTTAAGATAGGTCTTTATCGAATAATAAACGAAACCGTATAAATCATCAAAGAAAGTGTGTGCTCACGTATGTACATTATGTTCAAATTGAAACTCAGATCGTCTCAATGCCATGTTTATTTCAGTGCGATTGTTACTGGATGAAATATTAGAATGCGGTTATTCGCCAACTTTCCCCACCAGATTGTTTTACTTGCGTGTTTCATTGAATATTGTCCAACAGTCGATATCCAATGCACATTTCCCGTCGATGACAAGATTATGATTGACATTTATAGCTTTCTCTTGACAAATAGTCTTATGTTTTATGAATGCATCTTATGGAAGTATCACACTGGTACGTACCTATACAAAGTTGCAAAGTTTGCCTTCATTTGTCGTCGTCGTTTCATTTGACTTAGAAACTTTTAAGACAATTTTTTAATCACAAACAGTTTATTCTTTACATTGTCCTGTATCCATTGTTCGTGTAAACTGTAAAACTATTTCGGTTTGGCGGGGCATATTATGTGGGTTGCTTACTTTATAATTGACTCAAATTCTATAATGAAATAGTTATAATTACAAAGAAAATTAAATACATCGGAACCATTAAACAAGTTATTCATATATGTCTTTATTCATTTATTAGTAATATGTATGTAAATTTAAATTTTTATTGTTTTTCTATAACTTGCACCCTACCTATTTGTCATAATATAATCTTTACTGTTGTCTTTCAAAAGGTTATCTGGAAGAAATCTCTGCTTAGCGATAAGATCGCCTTTTGTTATACAATTCACATATAATAATATGCCCTGCAGTTGTTCGCTAATGCCTTCTATCCAAAATTACAAACCTATCTTGATGACATTTTGCTAATATATTTTTAATATTGCGCATGTCATCGATACGAATGAGAGTATGATTCTTAATCAAGATGTAATTGAACTGCATGAAGAACTTCCAAACATTGCGATGCTCGGCAAACTTTCCCCGGCGAATCCATCGAGATCCGAGATCGTTTTGTATTAATTAGGCTTTCTCGGTTCTCGGTTGTGCAACGCGGTGCACGCGCAGTGCATTGACCTTGAGTCGATTGCGCGTGGTGGACTGTCCGTAATGGACTTTACATGGTAATGCCAAATTGTTCGCCGTAGAAGGTGTTAGGGATGGACAAATACACCGATATTATTTATTGGTCTATAAATCGATACAAATATCGTATATATAAAGAGTACCTATCGATATTTATGTCGATAAAAGTATCAATATTTTTAGCCACAGTCAAGATTTACATTGTTTCCAAATTATAACACAAAATATTCAAGTAAATTTCTTAAAATTTTTGGTAATCGCCACGCAGAGCCATGACGGTTGTCATGACATTTGTCAGTGTTCGTCAAATTTAAATTAACTACCTTAGTACAATATTGCAATAGACATTAGATAGGCTAAATCATATTATTTTTGATATATCGACGGAAATACCGATTACTTCTCATTAATCAGAGGCCGTTAAGTAAATTTCAATATTTCGATATATCGATACATTTCAATCAACCGTAAAAGGTGTTGTTACCTGTTTACTGATTAACAAGCGATAATTTGGGGAGGTCTAGATTCGTAGCTTTAAAACATTGTATTTTGATATGACTGTAAAAAATATTTTAATAAATATAAATGTGTTTGCAGATTCGACATTCGATATTTAGATGTAATTTGTAATAGCCTAGTGGTTTGAAAGGCTTACCTTACTTACGAGATCTGAATTTCAATCCACCTTTTTCGCACCTCTTAGCATTTGTTTGTTTGTACTTGGTGTAAATTTTGTAACATTTGTTGCGGTGAACTAATCATGATGTAACTAACATGTCTGCAAGTTCTTTATGATATTCCCAAAGACTTATTACCAGCATTTATACAGCGTGAAATGTGCCTTTTGAATATGAATGCTATGAATTTGCGACATGTGTCCCGTATGAATCGTACACTGAACGCTATTAAAAAAAATTAAACTAAAAACTAAACTAAACTATTTATTACCAAATTGCAACATTTACATCGACAAGATACGGAGAAAAATATGTGCAACAAATTGTTTGACACGCGTTTCATATTATTCACGGCAACCCACAAATCTTGAATATGAACAGAACAATTTAAACTAGACCAGACTATGAAGTTATAACTTTTTCACAGCTCTGTATAAATGTGTTTGAGGCAAATTCTTCGACTTTTCTCCGAAAGAGTGGACTGATGCTTCGTAGCACCAGTCCATTTAAGTTTGTCTTTAGTCAAAGACTTCTGAAAATGAAACCGTATCTTCAGACAATCTTGCATGACGTGACTCGGTGAACTATTATTTTTAGGATATATTTGTTAGTGTTTGCATCTGCATTGACCTAAAAACTTTTTTTTATAGCTTAAGGTTAAGCATGCAGCATCAAGTCCTTTGACGACCCCGTAACCCAGTTGGTGGTGACCTTCTCTGCCGAGCGACAAGTGCCGGTTTTGATCTCCGAGGACATTGACGTGAGAGATAGACGTTTGTATTGGGGTCGTGGGTGTTTGTATGTAAAATTTCTGTACATCCATGCCACGTGTAACACACGGATTTCTAGTGCTGAGGTGTGTTTGTGTGAACGTTTTTTAATGTAAATATTTTTTTATTTATTGCCAAGTTCATCATCACGGGTGTATGGTAGAATAATATTATTTTGTATGATGGGTGGGAATTGAGTCTGGACACCTTGATCAAAAGGTATAGTACCTATTGTAGCCGAATTGCCGTTCATGTATGGCTGCTTATTTAGTAACTAACTTCTAGTAGAATTTTTTGATCAATAACCGACCAATGATCTTTATGATAATGCCGCCCATGGTCACTCGCTCATTAATGACTCTTTGACACTGCAATAGATACTTATTACAATATTTCACTACTGATTCTAAGCTACCATCATTATGTTCGTTCACAGCGAAACTCTATCAGTACTGAAATGGTACAGGGCCCTATATTGTAAAAGATTACAGGAGCTCGTTAGTTATTGCCGCTTTTGTTGTTCAGGGTTCATTTCGAAAGTCATTTATTACTCAAAATGGATGGCGCACAGTCTACCTCTTAAGTTTAGGTTGCTATTGTATATAGTTCTTTTAAACTAATATAATTGAGAGTACTAAAGTCGGAAGGTTTTATTATCTGCCTTACCTTATCCCATTATCTGAGGTCCTGTCATACTTATGTCCACTTCTATCTCATTCATGTCACTCCTAATAGAATCCATCCACTGTTTCTTGGGCCTTCCACTCGCTCTGTATTCATCCAAATACATCGCTTCTTTCGGGAAGTTAGTGTAAATCAAATTATATTCAAAAACAGCTAAGGATAAGTTAAGTTGAGCAGTGTTATTGGCACATCACCACAATATCGAACAAGGTGTCGATTGGAAACAGTTCAAAAACAACTGCATGCATTTTCACGTGGGGTTTTCAAACAAAAATAACAAGTGTTCATAAGGATAATTAAAATATACCAATGCGGTGTACTATAAAATTTTATAGAACCCTTAATAATAACTAACAATAATCGTTTCACACACACACGCTTATGTACACTCATATACGCATACGTAAGTCAGTAGAATAACGGAAAACCCAAAAACTGTTTCTTTTTTCATTTTTCATTCTTCCTTTGTTGTGACTGGGTCTAAGGGAAACGACCTTAAAAGTTCGTGTCATTATGAAACGTGCCTAAAACGGCCTCCGGTTGGGTCTAAGCCAAAAAGCTGAAAAGGTAAGCCTTGAGAGTCGGAACTCGCGAGCGCGACTTAGAATCACGTGACCCACTAAACTCTACTCGAGGTTGCATATGCACTTTTATGTAATGAGCTTTTGAGAACATTGTAATGTTTGAGTCTTTTGTAGTGTTTCAATCTTGATAACACTGGACAATAGATTACAAGTTTTATTTATGGTATTAATAAGCAATTTGAAGGAAGACATCGCAAGGATACATTTACTTGATCAACGTGGCTATTTGTGGATTTAGATTATCTCGTATTGAGAGAAAAATTGAGCCCCAAAAATAGAATAGATTTGCTTGTATTTTTTTGTTTGGTTACTCAGAACTCCGTCATTTATTAACTGATTAGGAAAATTCGTCTTTTGTTTGAGAGAGTATATTTCCAGTTTAGTTCCTTTTAAATTTAAAAAAGAAATACTACCTCTAAGGGTGAAAATAGAAGATGAAACCAAGAAATTTAACTTCTTTATTTTGAAGACGGTTTTTTTTCTTAAAATATTTGTTATTAATGTTTTTAGTTGACAAACGAGCAGACGTGCCCCATTATGTCAAGTGGTCACACCTCATGCTTCACCGACCTCTTACCGTTGGGATTAAATTAGATACTATAGAGCTCAACGTTCTTCATCAGAAGGGACCGTTCGGCATAGCCTCATCTATCGGCCAGCAGGGTACACCATTAGCAGGGAAACTTGGATTGTACTCAAGGACGGATGTGTTACATTACACTCCCAAGGTTTTAACGCCAGATTTGAAAAAGATTTTTTTTTACTATTGGGTTTTAGTTGCCAGTGTTTTAACATGGGAATCCTAGTAAGTGAGTGAATATGAACACACTATGAACACTCGTTTAACCAATAAAAAATATTCGGTACCAAGTAATTTTAATTTACATTTATTAATTTTTATACTTAAACGTACAATGGACGGATTTAATATCTACAGGTTATCTTTATCAGTCAACCCTACACCGTGATGTGTGATAGGCGTCAACATTATTTAAAAATTAATACTTAAATTCTAATTAAGTACTAACTAATATTCTTAATACGATTAGTTTCTATCTACTTGCTAGTTTCGGAGACATTGTGTGCTTGTCAGTACATTCATACATGTGTGCGTTGCGTGTGTTTGTATCCGCTTCACACACATGGTTAAATGCACGAAAGAATCTAACGAACAGTGAAGTAATCATCGCTGTCAATTCGTTACTCGAGAATCGGTGAATGGTGTATCCACATTCCTGAACTCTGCATATCGGTACTTAGCCAACAAATGCCATAGTTTAGTGTACCGGTCGGGCGGGTCTGCGCTGTAAAAAGGCGCTTCGGACCGGTCGCTCGGCGTAGGGCTTGCAAACGACACTAAAGAAACAGACGCCCGATATATCGTCTCCTATCAACTGATTTGATTCGTATTACGTATTATTTATTTATTGAGACAGGCGAAGAACGTAGGTAAAAAATGATTGCGTTTTCTTTCTACCGGACGAGTCCTGTCTGCAGGATCCCACTTCAAAACAAAAGACAAAATGCTGAGTGGTACACCACCATTTTTGTGACCAAGAAGTCGCATCCTATTGCACCATGACAGTACTTCGGCTCACACCGCGAAAAAGACAAAGTCATTTTTGGGTTCTGAAAAGGTAGAGCTAGTGACCCATCCTGCCCATAGTCCAGGCCTGGCAACATGTTATTTCTTTGTTTTCCGAAAAATTTAAGATTTCATGACAGATATGACATTTACGGGGCCGGAAGAGGCCGTGATAGCTTTCAACTAGCACGTAAAAACATGCTCTGAGACCAATGGTCCTGAAGTTATTAAAAATGGTTTTACCGAATGAAAAAGTGTTAAAATGTATAGGAGAATACTTCGAAAAGTAGTAAATATATTACTTTAAATGTAAATTGTTTTATTAATGAGTTAGGCAAAACTTTCAGTGTACCCCACGGAATAAGATTCTTATCTAAGTAGGTTTGTTCAACATGTATGGCTTCATCACCACGTACCATCAGGTGGGATTTCCGTTAAGCATCGACTTATTTTACTTAAAAAAAAATAAGTTAACATGGTTTTTACAGTGCTATCATCATCAAAAACATCATGTGTTTTTGTAGTGTTAGTCGGTGGTCGGTGACATATTAGTTACAACCTGCCAGACATATCTGTACATCGGGAGCCTTACCATCGCTTTGCAGACCAATAATAAACGTTTACACACTCACACCATCGCACTAGAATTCCTTGTGTTGCAAATAGTGTACAAACACATACGAGTACAATTTTGGGGTATGACCTACTTTATGGATCAGAGTTAAAGCCAATATTCGCTACCCATACATCCTGCATCATTCTACTATTGAAGACGGCTGAGTTGTGTTACCATCTGATGCCTGTTTGCATGTTTGTCGGCCAAAACACGAGAACGAACGGGTATTTTTCACATAATAGTCTTCTTCACTCGGGTATCGAACCCGAATCTCCGCACTCGGTAGACAGATTCAAAAACTATGCTATAATAATTAATAACCAAAGCAGCAACCCTATTTTAAAATCAGATGCGCGTGCCTGCGCGCAGACTAGACTAGAATAAACTATGTATCAATTTATTACATTTTTTGTTTAATTACTTACTAACGGTTCACGTGCTATTAAATTGAAGAAGATACTCCAAGACAAATATCGGTCTTATATATTATTATTATTATTATACATACATACGTGGCTACATAGTTTGTAGACCTCCCAACAACAGCGTAACAGCACTTAGCGCAGAGTAGGGTGTTAGGGACTTGGAACCAGGCTAAGCTCATCTGTTTACTAACGAGCGAGACAATATCGTCAGGTATCTGCTGTTCAACCGAGTTTCACCTAGCTATATTTTTTTCTTAGTTATCACTCTTCTAAATTTATCTGGGAGATGTTTTAAAGCCACAACATTATTTATCTATTGCGGGTTTTTTATCATTATGGTATATATTAAGAGTAAGCACATTCCGTTTAACATTAATATTAATATAGTAAGTGACGTATATATCATTGTATTGTTTTTTCAAGTATCTGTTAACGTATCAAATTTTGATACTTGTGTTCATAATTGTCAGGACAAGGTTTTTATGAAATAAAGTTGTTTGAAAATTGACAAGAAAAGTCGGTTTTTGTACGCAAGTCTAAGTAAAATACGTTCGGTTTAATAAAATTTCTGTTCGACGAAAGATTCGTATGGAATATAGATAAATGGCTTCTCGACATATTGACTGATGAACTATGTACAGTCTAAAGAACTAGAGACAGAGACTTATTATAAAATGAACTTATTTAATATTTTTTTCCTTAGCACTTCTCATTTTCTTCATTAGTGAATTGCATCCGTGCTAAACCTGGGTGGTTCACTAGAATTGGCATAAATAATTCAAATTGAAAGTTGGCAAAATAACTGTCTTCTCGAACCATCAACATTCGACACTAAAAAGAACAAAAAACGTCACAAAACACCTTCATATGCGCAACAGTAGCGCATGAGGCATCAAGGAAAAGTTTAAATATACACTTAAAAATGTACGAGCGTTTTCGAAACATCTAGAAGTTGTACGCTGCTTCGGTAGCGCTCCCGGTGACTGACGGCGAGACAAATGTTTATATTTTCGTCTTCTCTCATCCGCCAGCGACTTCCTGCCTCGGTAGCGGAGCGAGCCGAAGCGAGCAGTCGTAAACATGATGCTTGGTTTATTGTTATCATTATCCAGAGGAGATTTATTAAAATTTTGCTACTACTGCTAATCAAAACGTAGAATCTATAGTACAGAATCTCGTCGTAAAACGAAAGTTTATACCATTTACATTTTTAGTTAGTTGTGAGTTTGTGAGTGATCATTATCCACCTTAAAACCGCCTAGTTTCAGTCAATGTAATACACTATTATTCCTTCACTTTGCTAGGATCTTGTTGCAACATTCCAGTATACGGAGAAATTGACGCACACGTCAAATGTGTTACAAAACCTGAGTCATAATTTTTACACAAATTTCAGGTAATAATTAAGGGATCAAAGTTTCGTACTTATATTTTAACTTAGTTGCAATTTCGGTACATGCGATACACGCGGCTGAAGCGGGCAACAATACATAAAATCACTTTGAAATATTCCAGATATTTACCTGAGCCTAATATAGTTAGATATATAATCTGTCCGAATTTATGATTCTGTGCAACATTTTCGGTACCATAGCACATCTGTGGTACGGTCTCTTCTGCCAAACTTGTCAAAATAAAAACATATACCTCCGCGCGATAAAAAAGGATTTCAATCCGAATTCATTTTTTTTCTACAAATCTCGGACCAAAATTAACTCAACTGTAACAGATATCCATTCTCTGTTCTACAAGAGCTTTCTTTAACATAACAAATAACGTAGCGGCGGTTTAATCGCTTCATTAGTATGTAGACTCGATAAAAATCACGCGTGAAGTGACGTCAACTGTGTCGTGACAAACCTGTGACTATAAGAATATGAGTGGCTATAAGAGATCTGAGTACCCTTGTGTGATTAGGATTCGGCGGGTTGAATTCTAAGGCAATACTTCAACAATTACCTCCTTGCTCTTGATATTGTACAGTGCTTATTATTTTAATTCGTTAACCATGGATATGAAGACATCGTAATTATGCTGATGTTATAACGCGGGGATGCGTTTTTAATTAAGGGTTTAATTAAAGTTTTTAATTAATTACTTATTTACTATTATAAATGCAAGCCGCTGAAGCTTAAAAGAACGTTTTTTTAACGGAACGACCCGTGGTTCAATTGATGCGGTCTGCATCACGGGTGAAGGGTCTCGGGTTCGAGCCTGGCCGGACATGTGACAGATAAATGTTTGTTCTAGGGTCATTGGAGTATATTGTTTAATAAAGACACTTAATAATAGTTTTTCTCATATGTCCTTCATATACTGTAAGCGATTATTTAGAATTCTATTATATTTATAGACTGTTATCAAAAAAAAAAAAAACAATAACACCTCTGCACTACGAGTATGTTTCGGAGTTGCGGCTTACATGCAAAAATGAACATACACAAATGAGGATAAAATACAAACCTATTTGTCACATTTCTGAGGCTTGAGGGGCTTGATCCATTCTTGGGTGTAACCTAGATTAGGTTAACCTTTGATAACAATGGACAAAGTAATGATTCTAAGTTTATGAATTAAGTAACAGAGGGCTGTTGAAGGTCCCTGGTGTTGGTGATCGATGGGTTCTGTACCCCTCAGTTCAATCCCAAAGGTACATGCATGTTGGTAAAGTATTTTGCCTAACTGAATAGCTACCATCTTCCTTCTAAAACCCACCGTGAAATGTTTCATACGTGTTGCGATCTCAGTGTCGAAGAGCCAGAAATAATGCGGGTACCTTTCGGTCCTTTTCGGTCGACAACGCTTCAGTTATGCCCGTGGTGTTACTGAAGTGTATGAGCGATAGTAGCCATTATCATCAAGTGGCTCGTTCGCTCGTGAGTCGAGTTCATCAGTCGGGCAGAATACCTTACCACGTACGTCGTATCGTCGGGAATAAACTAGATGGTACGATGCCCAGCAACCTCGAGCGGAAAGGATCTGGCGCCATATACATGTTTATTCAGCAGGGTGCACTATGAGCAGGAAAGGTGGCCTTGAAGTCGAGGATGGATGGAGGCCCTTACACCTTAAATTATGACTACAACCATTAATCTATTTACCGCAGTTGATCTGTACAAAGGTTACACCATCTGGCATAGACGTTGCGTAAATTAACATGCAATAAATAAATAATGTTAATCTTATCCAGTTTGATTACTAATCACAGGTTATCCCTTATTTGGGCAACGTGCATCAATTATTCATCACCTGATTAGTGATGTCATTAGACACTCAATTGTTTTGGGTTCATTAATGTTTAACGATGATGAAGCTGGTAATATGGTATTTAGATATGATACGTTTGATTACAGTACACATATTCCTTCCGAAAGAAATTCTCTAAACATCGTGTCGGTCTATCGTGTGGCTTAAAAAGTTAAATACAAGCACAAAGCACAAACAAAGAGATTTACGCCTTTATTTATATAATAATTCATACGGGATGCTTGATATTAAAAACTTTATTGTATACTATCCCACTTTAAAGACTAAGACGCCGACGTCGTGTCATCCAACTCGTCCGCTTGCTCGTGGGATGGGAGCTTGGGGTGATTGAGTCTCAAGGGTGTCTCTTTTTTACCCGGGCTGAGATTCGGGAGAACTAGTGTCTCCCGGTAGATAAAGACTAGGAGAGAGTATAGAAATTGGTATACTACAAAAGTTTAGAAGCTATTAACCATCGCATCATAATAACTATGGAAATCCAGCGACTTCGTGTTTTTAGGTACTACAATTTCACGTAAATGAAACAATACGCATTAAATGTATCTGTGGTTTCCTATTAGATTTTTATGCCCATCAGTTGAAGAAAGAGTTCAAATTTAAGAACCACTTAGAGCACAAACTCATGATAATCTATTTGAATATTATAAATTCGATATTCTGTGTGATTGTTTACAAACAAAATACATAAGGTTACAAGATTTTCATGTTAAGTGCTGAAAAGGGCAATAGGAGGAAGATAATAAGGATAATGACATAGTTATTCAATAGATTTAAAATCTATCGATTTTCTTGCAATTTCTTATAATCCGGAATAAATGGGATCCGTGTGTCACTGGGAATTAATGAAGTGTGAAAATAATAATACCGGTTATAAAACCGTATAAGACTTCGCGTTTTGCATTATACTTTTTATGTAAGATTTTAAAGCAACATACAAATGGTAGCGTGATTCAAATGACTAAAAGGGTAAATTGTGTCAGTATTGTCTGAATCGATTTTCGCATTACTCGAATACTTAGTCGATCGTTATCAAAAGCAAGCGACTGTGGCCATGAACGATTGTAAAGGTGGTGATTATTTTTATTATCTTTCATTAGAGCAAAGTATTCATTATACGTTAAGTTTTAGGAAGCTGTTGAATCCTGCCGAGTGACACCAGCCGCGTCGGAAAACCGACGGGGACTTAGACGACTAGAGAGCTCGAGTGCCGAGAGGCGCGCACTTCGTGTGCAATTGCACCGTTTTAATCAACACTTCTTGTCACTGACTCGGTTTGAGAAGCTTTATCTCAATCAGGAAGCTTCCCGCCGAGTAATGAGCCCGCGAGCGCGCGAACTATTTTTTGACAAACCGAAGATACGCACCCGTCCAGACTATATAAAAGTTTACTAGTAGACTAGACTATTAATTTAGATGATAGACGAAGTAATTGTAGTCTTTTTTTAATATGACTGCTGCTGATGGACAGCCGTGATACAAAAGACATAGCCAATGTCGGCCAAGATGGAAGGGAGAGACTGATTTCTACCATTAAGTCATATATTTGATGTACTTTTTACGTTTTTGCAGCTCATTTTCTCATCTGAAATACATACGTAAGAAAGTAAACTGGCTAACACAAAAGATAATTTAAAAAAAACGATCTAGTGCGTAATCGAAATATACATACATTTAAATTTTTCGTAGTCGGGGTGATATTAATAAAAGTCTTATTGATTCATCATCTTCGAAAGTTTTTTTCCGAACTCATTTGTCTTTTGTATTCGATTCGTATAACAGAGGTGTATCTACAGATTTCTTTCCAAATTTTATCTTTATGGTGTCAGTCTTTTAATAAAACACCTGCTGTTTCTTATGGAAAGACAGATATTGGAATATAATGTTATTATAAAGAATACGTTTTTGCCATTTGACTACTGACCCTTAAAAACCCCCTTTTTGCGGTCGATCAGCTGCAACTTTGACGTCATGTATCATATATTATCATATTATATTATTCAATTCATTAATTAGGAACAGATTGGAATACTGCAGCGTGGTTTGGAATTCCTTTTACGATGTCTACTGTAAAAGGCTCGAAAGTGTACAAAAGAGATTCCTCTGGCATTTAACATATTCACTTAATTTGGGAAGCAAAATCACCCGCTATAACGATAGGTTAAACTATTTTAAAATAACGTCACTTGCCGATCGAAGCCGAATTATTGATTTGCTTTTTCTTTACAAACTTGCTAACGGAAAATTAGATGCACCGGAACTTCTCTCACTTTTATATTTTTCAATACCATCACGTCAACCAAGGGCTTCTGGAAATTATAACCTATTTTTCCAACCATATGTAATACTAACTTAAGCCTAAATGCTCCCATCAATAGAATTATAAGATTGTTTAATAGTGTTGCAAAAACGAAGGATATTGATATTTTTTCAACAAGTATTGGCAGGTTCAAGAGGAAGTTACTTAACAATTGAGACGATTATATTGCAGAAACAATTTTATTTTTCTCTTCGAATTTTGAAATTATGTAATATCAATTGATTCAATTGTAATAATATTTAATACTATAATATCGTATAAAAAATTATTGTAATAGTTTATTATTTTTGTTAAATGATTATACAATGTTTATTATTATTATTATTTTAAATTTACAATTGTCAATTATTATTATTATTAATTTATTTATCCCAGCAATTTTTAATTTCTGGTTTTGTTGAATGCAATTTAATTGTAATCAAATGCTCACGCTTAAAATAGATAATGATCAAATTTATTGTATTTAATAAATAGGATGTACATATTTTTAGCATAATAAACGTAAACTTAATTAATAATTTGTGTTAATTTGATTGAAATTGTAACAAATACTCGCCTACTTGCATGCTGTCTACGTCTATAATTATAATAGCATTAAGAAAATCACTGTCAGTGAAATAGATATGTATAATGAATAATGTTTATTATGTTGGCGTTCAAATAAATAAATAAATTTCATGAAAAAAGACATTGCTACTAACAACCCGTAGTAAATATACTTTATTTTAAGTTCCTATTTTTTTTGTACAAGAGAGGTGTCATGTATTAAAAAAATATACCATCACAGATTGTGCTCATGGATTGTTAATAAGTAAATTAACTTACTAATAATTAATATAACTAGCTTACTAATAATTATTATAATTAGCTAACTTTGTTACACCTGATACTTATGAAGAACAAAAAATTTCTGTCCATTACCTTGTAATTTCATTAATATTGCGGCGTAAAAAGCCATAAATTAACAACACAATAAGTTTTACGTTATTTACTTTGAACATCTGCCATTTTGTTTTTCAGCCGCTCAAGGCTTTTGTTACCAGGTATTTCTATGAATTGTAATTAAACCGCTCATTGTTGAATTGTACGTAAGTCGCGCGTAGTGTCTCTGTCAAGAGCGCATAAAACACTTGTTATATGAAAATTGTTGAAAAGTTTTCTGCGAAATAACAAAATATGAAAAGCCTGACGTTGCTAAATTTATTTACTTACTTTAGCGACCATTGGAAACCGCCTTCGGTTCGTTTTGGAAAATTCCGCGAGAAACATCCAATTCCCTAGATGAAAAGTATGTTAGATTGTGATACAAATTTTACGTTCCAAATTGCAATCTCAATAGAAGAAACATCTAAATCTTTTAAATGTGTTGATGGGGTCGCGAACCCCGGGAAGACGCAAAAAATGCTGGGGAGTTACCGGTGCGTTCATATTAGATCCCGGGGCCTTTTCATATGCGTCGGATGACTACCGAGGGGGTTTTAGTGGGTAAGAATCACACATAATCCGGTTCTTTCGTACGAGGCCGGGTATCTTACGAAGATTTCCCCCCGATACAAAAAAGGGCCTCTATAACAAAGTTTACCTTTTAAATAAAAAAAAATACGATGTACAAATTCGACCCTGTTGCAGTTTCATAATTAGTTTAAATATATGCACATGCCATACAGTACATACATTTCATCATATTATGAACTGTTTATTTTATTACTACGAAGTATCTTAAGAGAAATTATCGATATCTAGGTGGGTACACTAGAAGAGAATGCCAGTAGTCAAACTCTACTTCTTGTAAAATCTTTGCGGTTTTGCAATAAAGTAGAAAATAAGCAACAGATAAAATAACAAGTCGAGTCACCGCAAGTAATAAAATTTCCTAAGCATTTTCGTGCTTTGAAATTCTTAATGTAAAATGGAATTATAAAAAATGCGTGCAGGATCACCGGGGCCCTCCAAACGAGAGACCAGCGTTCGAATTACTAGACTATCGCCGATTAAATCAGCGAAGTGGTGGAAGCAACATTTTGAACGTCTCCCATATTTGATCTTATCTTTATAGTACTTTAACAAAAGAAGATCTCGCGACAGAGTAAGCAATGCCTAGGGAGTTCTTCTACGTTTGGAATATGTATAAGCAATATGAAAAATAAAATTAGCACGATTCGGTTTTTTTTTTATAATCAAAAGGCAATATTATTCGTCGTGAAGTGAAATGTCGAGGCCACAGTTGTCGCAAAATCAAGGTAATATTTTATTTTTGATTAATTAGCAAATTTTTCCCGCCTAAAAATCAGTATTGTGTTCACCTTTGGCCATTGAACTCGCATGTTTTAAAGCGGCCTTTTTATTCAAAAGTAGAAAATACTGCACGAAGCTTTCATAACGTCAAGCTTTCATAGCGTTGTTTACGTTGTATACTGTTCACTTGGGAGTGAATGAATCCAGTGCAACCTATCAGCCTCGTATATAGATGACCATAAACGCGAGTGCTTGTAACCGATAAACGATAAACAAATCTGTGCAGTTAAAACTTCTGACGTTTATAGACTGGCTTATGTATGTGAAGGGCTGTAAAAAGTGTTGCTGTCAGGGTTGCTACCTTCGAAAGAAAGTATAGAAAAAATAATTATGAAAACCGAAAATGGTTCTTTTTCGACAACACTTTTCGAACGTCAATCTACGTTATTATTTCGTAATGCCTACCTAAAGCAGTTCCGAGAGCAAAAGCGTCAAAATAATTATGACGTGAATATATTAATAATACACACAAACACACACACACACATATATTGTGTATCAATCGGACTAGTGTGTTGAGCTTATTCTGAAATGCAATGTCAGAAGTATTTAAATAGCTTACATCTTTATTTTTCTTTTTTATCTAAGTCTATTTGACAAATAATATAATCTTCTTCTAATATTCTTCTGACTTGCTGAGACTCTGTATTGAGTTATTTCAGCCGTTAGGTTTCAATTATCAACTCAGTTATCTGTTATCAGACCTTGACTGACTCATACGTGAATCTTGGAATAAGGCGATTGTGATACATTAAAACGAGTTATATCTCGTGTCCTGCGTTGACTGTCAATAGATTAAAGTCAATAGTCTAAGTCATGTTGAGTCAGGGTTTAAAGCTAAAATAGGAAAATATTATTCATCTAAAATACGTATCAGGTTGGAGAGAATCAGCCCTGAAAATGCTCTATGTTGATGCATGATATCCATCGACGCGGATGCGCTGAGATCAAAGATGGCGGCCGTCTAAAATACTGCGAACTCGCCCGTTCTTTTTTATTGACGAAAATTGATGCCACTCGCTAGTTTTTCTTATAAAATGAATGCTTGTTTATGATGCGCTGAAATGTTTGGCGATGGATTGGTATTTGCTTTGATATTTTAAGTAGGATTGTATGGGAAAAATACATATATTGAAATGGAGCATTTCTATTCTCTGTTTTAGATTGCGGATTTATCACAAAAAATACTAATTATGTTTAGGCATCGTAGAAAGGGAATTTTGCCGTATAATACTTTCAAACGAATTCAAAAGAAACTCGAGTTACGTTCTGGGTTCGGTACTTATTACTCCGCGTGAGTTAACGCCGACTTACTCTTTATGTATTTTAAAAATGTTTTTCTGTTGTGTTGTTTTTAATTTTTTACATATAAGTTGTGTTTTGTTTCAGGTAATGAATGCATTGCTCTAAAACACTATTGGAGACAAAAAGGTAAAATTATTTGCATTTATTTAGCGGCTAGGTTACATACCGTGTCGTTATAATTTTCTTAAATATACAGAAAAATAAAACAAGTTTACAAAATATAGTGTTTATTAATTCCCATCGAAATTAAATGGAAATAATTACTTCACGCTTTTTACTATTAACAAATTACAAAATCGTAATATAGTTGAAATGCATACTTGGCGAGAAAGAAATCTTTTTGATAATTTAAATCTCTAAAGCTAAAATAGATAGTGTGTAAAGCTTCCATTGTTACAACGAATCTCTTAAAAATTATAGGTATTTCATATTAACAAAACCCTTGTGCTGCATAAGTACCCACCGTTCTCCAAAGGTAAACGGAAGGATTTGAAGCATTCCGTGGCAGCTAAGCACAGAATAAATAGCAATCAAATTCAGAATCGATTCAAAAACTCTCTGAAACAGCATCCCTACTCTGCATTTTACGTCCACAGTTACGCACGTCTAGACGGCGCGGCGTGTAGCGGCCTGGAATATTAACAAAGGCATACATAACCGGCACTAAAATTATCGATATTATGCGACTTGTATACACTGAGCTGCAATAAGATGGTAACATTAACTGTATAGTCTAAATAGTAAACGAGACCGGCTGTACATACATACATACATAATATACTCGGATGTGTTTACATCCTAATATACCAATGAACCACAATAATAGCTATATTTATCTTGCAGAGTTTTTGGTAACTTTTAATATTTCAATTTCAACTTGAAGCTTATGCAATATTTAAATAATGAGATTTAGACAGTTCTAATCCATTTTTGTATCTCCATTCATATTGAAAATGATTACCTCGTTCTTTAATCCTTAAGGCAAAAGTATCCGTACCCAAAAAATGTATTATCAGGTATTTAGTAATTGTCATATTTACATCAATTAATCGTATATATAGTTTATAACTAGAAAAGTCAGTCAAAATTTTATTTACAGAGTGCTTAATGTACTAACTGTTACCTCTCATTTCGTGAGATTTTAAATTCGTTAGTTGGAGTGAACGATTCCTTAGGTGTTGATTCATAGCACAAGTTATAGTATCATGTATCGTTCTGGCTTCCGCGTAATAGCTTAACACACAGACAGATAATAATTTAAAAAAATGTTTTGCCGTCCATATCGACAATAAAGCTTATAATTTTTAACTCAGTAACTTCTAATTAAGTAATAATAATTGCCCCATGCAAACGTGAAATACAATTGTCACGATAATGAGCGAGGAAGACGAACTCCTAGTTTAATATTATTTTTATAAAGATGGCATTAGTACAAAAGCTTCGCATCTTTCTTGTTTTACGTCTCCTTATGCTTTTATACTCATAGATTTAGTGCCTAGTGAATGAATGTATTCTCGCATCAAATCATTATAAAACTGATGCAAAAAATTATGTTCTTTACTTACGTTTCCGATATGAATTAAGAGCACTCTATAAATAACGCAAAAGTACACTGGCCTACAGCGAAAATTCTATCTACATATATCTTCCAGTTACCGAACATAACACATATCGGATATGTTTTAGGAAATATTCAAGTCTTTTTTACAATAGTAATCTGTACTAATATTTTTATTTATATTAATATTATAAAGAGAGAATGCGAATTTTGTAACTTTGTATTTATACGGCGTGTAATCTCCGGAACCACGCCATCTATTTAAAAAATTGTTTTACCCTTTGAAAGGTACATTATTCCTGACATAAGCTGTATATTTCGTGTTTATATATGTAGAACAATTAATTGTTTGACCCGATTGTAGTCGGGCCAAGCCGCTAGTAAATTAAACAAGGACTGGCATTTGCAAGTTGAGATCGCAGTTTTATTACGCATTATCATCATAAATATATAAAATATAGTATAACTTGACATAGAATAAGATATTTTTGTCACCGTGCGTACAGTGAAAGAGTTTATTGTGGATTGAGTTTCGTAAATAAATCAAATGTTTCCGCCGTTAAGTGTGAAATGCACCGTTGTCGGCTGTCGGTTGCTAAGTTTAGAGGACTATTTTTAGAGGCTCACCTCTTGGAATACCTCATTATATAGCCATTACGGCACCGTATTGAGTTTCCGTGGTGGATGCCACACAACGTTATGGCGTTTCTATTTACATGTCGTTTTATATTGCACATGCCGTTATGAAATAAACCTGAAGCGTGGCTCGTTTCTTGGTAAGTTAAGTCGTATACGAAATTCTTTTCTCAAAACACAATATTGTAAGGGTTATTACAGTGACAAGACATCGGGCACGAATAAACATTATTTTTTATTTAAGTAAATCTTAAGCAAGTGTTCTCGGTGAATACAAGCATGTTATTTTGTGGGGCTGTTGTTTTTTTTACCTTGATAAAGCGTTCGATGTAACGTGACTTCGTAAAATGTTTTTTGAATCCTATTTAATATGAAAAAATATAATGTTTATTTCTTTATCAACTCTTCATGCTATCCATACACTTGATAAGTCCCTTCTCGCATTGCAACAGCGTCTGTTTTCTGTTTACAAGTATTCATGCATTACCTACTTCATATCCTCTACTATATTTTAATACATGTCATATCGCAGTATTATGTTATACGATGAAATAAACGTTTATTTCTCTTTCTCTTTAAATACATATATAAAAATATACATACAATTATCATAAAATCGAAGGCCGGACTCTATCCAATATGACGTACTGTGATGTGGACCGTTGGGATATTGTAAAAGTCGTATTAAAATTTCCACATAAAAATTAATTCGCCCTCGAGGCAGTGCGGGCTTCGGGAATGGGGATTCTCTTCTACCGCCTTATTGGAATTTACTCCTAAGCATATTTATGACGGATTTTTAAAATCAATATAGATCGTTTTCAATGACGATAACACAGAAGTGAGTATTAAGGTTTTTTTTTAGAATTTCTTAGAAGTTAGTAGGTAGTTAATTTAAAAAATATATTGCCATGTATATTTTTAATGGATCCAATAGGAGGAAAAAGAATGAAAATATTTTTAGGGGATCTTTTGGGCATATAACCATGACAAATACTTTTTAAATAAAGTAATGTTTCTTTCGAATTCGAATTTCGTCAACGCTAACTAAATTACATTGTCTGACTCTATTCTGAGCCTGACCTGTAAAAGTTTTCTGCTCACCCGTCAATAAGCAATCGTTATCTATGTCGTGTCGTGGTGGATATGTCGGGGTGTCGTAGCATTACTTCCAGCGAGCTCCCCGACTGGCGCAATGCGGTGTCGGGAACCGGTACACGTCGGTACACGTTGCAGTAATAAAATACTTGCTTGTGTATTGTGGCGCCGGACTGTTGAGAACGACGATTTTATGTTTCAGCCTGTGAATGTGACAGATTTTTAGAAGTTGTTTACGTGAATAGACGGCAAACGAGCTGATTAGACTAGAGTTAAGAGCCACTGAGATACTGTGTGAACTGTACACACACATTTTTAAATTGAAATCTAACTAGCAATCGTCCATGGAACTTATTAGCCATAAAGTTGTTATTGCTAGCCATGGGTATCTCTAACAGAACTACAATGCTTTAGTTTAGAGGCTGGCCCCAAACGTATTACTAGTCATGAGGACCAGAATGCGACGTTCGACTTCTTTGTTACCGGAACAATGCTTCGAGAAACTTCCTTTATTATAAAATGCATGTAAGTTTAACACAATACCGAAAAATTGCAATTCCTTCGTACAAATATCATATTATGTCAGCTGTACAAATGCCTCCGGAATGTCTCGCCGATTATTTGACGCTCTAGGCAGCACACAGCGTGTACAGTTCACACAGTATATCAGTTGAACTTCGAACACGGTACTCGTTTAACTTGAAACAATTGCATACATATTATAGTACATCTTACATGGTATGTATCAAATAAAAAAATTAATGAGTCACAACGAACAAAATAAATGGTTGTGGTTAATGCTTATTAGACTATATGATATAATGTAAACAAAACAAAAGAAGTGTGTAGATGCTTCTTCGCGATAACCAAAGACACTTTAATTCGGTTACAAAAAAACTCGATCGGAATATGGTGAACCGAACTTTGGGTCCTTCTCGAAAGAGCAAAGCGAGATGTACTGTACGCACTTGCCCTCGACGAGAGTCTAAAATCTGCAATATATCTTTTGTGTGTAAAATAAATAAAAAACCTGTTTGTGGTTTATTAAATTGCCATTAAGAGCAAAACGCTCACTCATGAGTGTAATAAACGAAGTTACAAATGATATCATCCCAGCCTCATCTCAATCTGTCCGTATTAGCGGAGGATTAATTAATACTGGCGTGCGAATTGACCGTCTGTCGTCATTATTAAATGTTTGATATGCCAGCTGTATGTGGTAGAAGGGCTGCTGACAGGCAATTTTGGTTTCAAATAAAATATGTAATTATTTTAAAACAGCGTTTTTAATAGATAACTATTTTAATGATATTAATAAACATTGATCATTGTGTCGCGATTAGCGTGGATATACAATTAGGATATCCGAAAAAATGAAGACACGAGAATCATCTACATGTCCTTTATAAGTATCTGGTTATGCTGAGATTTGTGCTGAGACCGCTTGACAAGCAGGCTACCGCCTGGGTAAAAGAGACATTATAGAATTCTATCTTCAATAACAACGTATAGCAATTATTTATTCGATAGGTATTCGTGTCGAAATTATAGTTTTGATACGTCTAGAAGGAATACGAAAAAATTGTGGGTATGGACTTTTTGGATCGATCCTGAAATTAGATGTAAGTACGTTATTATATTTATTCTACAAAAGGTGGCAACCCTAGGTGGTACTCACCCGCAATGGATCTAGCATCGTGATGGGCCACGCATACATCATACCGATCATCTTTAATTTGTGAAATTATTAGAAGCTACACCTAAATGACAATGGGTTGTAAACTACGCCAAGATTACCAGTTCCAATGAAATGGTAGAACTTTTGATTAGTTTTATTGTGGAGATACCACCGTAACCCTTTTTTTTCGAGGGGGAACACCTTCAAGATGTACCCGGTGCTGTGGGATCTCCAACAGAACGCAACCGGAGTCCTAGCGCGTGCCCCACCGGGCTCTGCTCGTGGTGAGCCTCCGCTCATACCCCACCTTTTGCTGTTTAAGGCGGTATGCGGCCACGTATGCCGTTGTCCTTCCCGGCGTCGATGACTGGACGATTCGAGCTCTCACCCTAGCCACCCGCAACCCTGTTTTCAGTCGCCTCTTACAACAGGCAGGGGATACCGTAACCGTATTCTGGTCCCGAGCTACAGGGAACAACCACCGTTATGGCTTTAACCCATTAACAGTCCCCTGAGGGCCAGGATCTGTTCATTTACGGCCAATTTCAATAATTTATAGCTCCCTTACTTCTCGTTGAAAATCATTCTCTAGTAGGTGTAACTGTATTTTTACTTCGTATTATTAAATAAAATTAAGAAATAGACATCTAAGAGAGATAAGTATCTAAGGATAAGAAGTTTAACGGTGAAAAAAAATGAAACAGACCGTTAACCAGCAGTAAGAGGTCGATAGATTATAAGAATCGGTATTCCTGCTCGGTTGGTTATTCGTTATTGGCTCCCCTGGTGCTATATGTGTGCCTGAGCCGCGTGGACATGTAATGGTCGGCTAGAACAAAATATTTTTCAATCGATGCGTTTTTTAATGAGTTTGTAATGTTCAGTAAGTCAGCTAGATAACTTGGTTGCGGCTCGGCGGAGCCGGCACGGCTCGTTACATTATATTCACTTAAAAATTTATGTTATACGTGGTTTCCAAATTTTCCACCACTGTATTTTTCATTTTACATTAATGAATTAACATTATTATAGGATACGAATGGACTCGGAACTTGGAACGGAATATTTGGAATGAAAATGAA
Organism: Megathymus violae; assembly: GCA_003671415.1. Taxonomy (NCBI): domain Eukaryota; kingdom Metazoa; phylum Arthropoda; class Insecta; order Lepidoptera; family Hesperiidae; genus Megathymus; species Megathymus violae. Next base: position 451,854 of record PDGT01000011.1, on the reverse strand, counting down.
CTTGAAAAGTCATATTTTAAATTATAATGTAACTGATAGATAGAACGATAGAATGCGTCGTAACGGTGTTACATCACACCCCAAGTATCTTCTTTAATACACATTAACTGACTTGAATTTACATTCTGTGTCGTAGGACAAACACATATGAATGACACGGCCACATTATAATCGGGCGGGAACACCAATATATAATCCATTAATGTACAAAATAACATAAAAACAGATTCCAACAATTCTTTGTTTATATTGGACCAATTTTTTTTAAAAGAGACCCCTTAAAATAAATATTTTAACAGTCTATCTCACGATAGGACAGGGTAACCCCGGCCACTCGTACGTTCCCACGACGCGGCGCACGGCTGCGCTCCGAGCTCGACGTCTTGAGCCGCGGCGAGCGTGTTTAAACGATCATAGTAATCAATACTTATTAAATAAATGTTTGGTAACAAGGGGCCCTGTTAAAGAGCTAATAATGAATGAGTTAAAAAAAGTGGTCGTGTAAAGTCATTAATTTATTAATTACTTTTTTTTTAAGTTTACACACTAACACCCCCGCACTAGGATTCCCTGTGTTGCGGGTCGCACGGACATACAAAAATATGGCATTCAAACACATACATGTCTGCACCGGACGGGAATCGAACCCGGGACCCCCTCGCTCGGCAGGCAGGGTCGCTGTTATGGTTGCCAATCAATATTTTGTTATTCATTTTACATTAGTTACAATTGACATTAGTTGTAGGTGAAATAAATATTTAACAGAAATACACTAAGTAAATAAATAATCTATTTAAACGCTTATTGTTAATTATGTTAAATATTTACTTTTCAATTATATTTTATTAACTTTAATTGAATTTTTTGTGCTATTTGCAGTTGTTGTCTTCTATAACTTAGACGAAGAGCATTCTTTGTTCGACGGCTTGGGTCAGTCGCGTCGCAAGTAATCAGAAACAACTTCGGACGCGGGTAGTAGACGAGTGATCCGTTAATGGAAAAATTGCATGAACGCCTCCGTGACTCCAAGGACACTTTAGACAGTTGCTCGCGGGATTTATCGTCTTAGCAGTTCCCTAATACCTAAATTTACAAATGTATATCACACTTACATCTCTTGGAACTAAAATCGAATTTACCTCTTGCATTTAGTTTGAAAATCCATGTCCAAATCACGAGGCTAACGCAACTGTGTCTTTTAACATCGAACAGTAGGTAATGTTCAGGTATTCAAGTAAATTTTTGACTACGTATTGTTTATCCGTGCAGACGCGACGTAAGTTCCGTGACAAAAGATTATTCAACGGTGAGAATAGAAATTACAAAGTGGCCGCAAACTGACAAAAAGTGATATTAATAGGTAATTGTTTATTATCTGTTATATCATCATCACATGAGCCTAGAGACGGCGCGACGTTTTAATGAACCGACGATGCTTTGGGAATATAATAGGCCGCAAGAACGTAGGGGCGTGTACGTAGTTCCAGTTTTTCCTACAAAGTGTTTTTGCGACTGTTTTCAAATAACAAGAGCGACACTTTGTTTTCCGTTCAATTTATATCGTAGTTAGGGATATGACGTACAAATATGCCGTTTTAATGTTTTAGATCGTCATTCGGCAATTAATTCGTAAAATTAATCATATAGTTAGCGGTCTTTGACTCCAAGGTTTATATGACAGAAAGGTACATACTTGTTCTCAACGGAAGTTGCGAAATAATGTAAGAGACAACCAAAAACTTGTTTGTGATATCTCGTACACTTCGTTTATTTTCGCAACATAGATAATGGTCATGTGAGTTTATGAATATTATTTGTTTATTAAGTAACCTACCTATACTTAAAATAAATAGCTAGACTTTGGTATCTGTATAGAGACCTGAAATTTTTTTTTTCGATTTTTTGTCTGTCTTAACATGTATAACATTAAGCTATAAAACAGATTTAATTGTTTTTTGGCATATTTAGAAGTTACTAGTATGTACCTTTCATGTTCAGTCTAACCTTGAATGTATGTATAAAACACAATGTATGGCGAAATATGAAGTTATAAAATAAATGGAACTATAAAATTTGAAGCGTAAAATCAACCTCTAAAAAATAAGTGTACCTACCTATATTTGTGAAATTTGCGGTCTTAACCTTGTAGTTCAAGTACCTTTGAAATTTTGAGACAAACTTTTAGTTCATTATTTTTATTACAAAAGAGAAAAAATTGGGAATAAGTAATCATATTCTGTTAAACGTATGAGTACCTTATGAGTTGAGTCGTATTATGTTTATGTAATTATGATAATAACATATTAATGACAGTAAATTGTAACATTGACCTCATTATAAAGTATTATTTTCTGGATACATACATTTATAAATAATAAGTTTCATGGCTGGAGATACGCCTTCCCTAACAAGCCAGCAGATTTCTGCTGTCTGATATGTGTAAGTCATCAGTCCACTGGGTCAAGTCGCGTACAATTATGTATTTTCCAAATGCGCCGTCGTCATTCCAGGTGTTTTATACCTCAGTAATTATCTGTGCTTCGAATTGTTTTCGTCATTCGTTTCAATTTGTATTAAAGTAAGGTTACGTAGTTAGTATATTTTACAGACGTCAAAGTTTTTCCCGCGAGTTAATTGTAAACTTTATTATTCCATTTATTTTTACACGGCGTTCATCCCTTGGTTAAGTGTTATTGATTGTGTCGGCCGAGCAATCATTCCTTCTGCCCTTTCTATTTCGAAGGACTTGCGCGATGCATGCGTTATCTGCCCCTTTCTATCCCCAAATAATAAGCCAGGGGTGAAAGAGAGGACAAACAGCGAGATTGATTCACGTGCTGCGGATGCTGTGTCGTGTTTATGCTGAAGGTTAAAACGTGCCTTTAGTTTGATTTTGAGTTTCTGTTTTTAGTAATTTTTTACTTTGTTATTATACGTAAGTAAGTAAAGTACACGTAGTAAATAGGAACCTTTTCACAATGGTTCAACGTGAGACAAACATACGTTTAATTGCATGACTAAACCGTAACAAGTAGAATGACACATAGCTGAGCTTGTTTTTCTTGTTCTGTTCAAGATATTCAGAATAGATGTTGTAATATGTTTATATTGTAGAACAATAATTTAATTGCCTCATATAAAAAAAATCGTTCATGTGTCGCGTTTTCGTAACAGGCGCGTAGGTAAATAGGTACCTATAACTTGGATAAAATTCTTTAAAACTAATTTTAATTATTATAATTTTTTTTGTTCATTAATAATAACGTTTCTTAATTACGCAATTGCGTACCTAGTTGATAATTTTATTCACTGATTTTTTTTGGTTTTTGTTCTCGTAATAAGGTTTGGTAAAATGTAGCAGACCCATTTCCCCATAGTGAAGTATAATATCTGTGTATCGTTAGCATCGACAAATCCTATCCTCGAGTTTAATGACTATATCCTTGTATTATTTATATGGTCATGGCATTTGTGATTATTGTGGAATGGCCAAAAATTTATAACGGTTATTCAAATCGGCTATTACCTCAATTTACTTTAGGCACTACGCTTAATAATAGGTCTTTACCTATGAAATTGGCGTTTTTCATGAAATAAATGAAGCGTATTTTTTTCTATATTTTTTATTTCTATTAATCAAAGTAATCACCCATACAATCAATGCATCTTTGCCAACGCATTGATAGCTTATTGATGCCCTTTTTGAAAAAATCAGCTGGACGGGAGGCAACAAATTCTTCAAAGGCATTTTGTACTGCCACTCGGGTATTGAATTTTTTTCCCGCCAAGAAGTTATCCAAATTCTGGAAAAAGTAGAAGTCTGTAGGCGCAAGGTCTGGTGAGTACGGCGGATGACGGAGAACTTCCAACCCCAGCTCTTGTAGCTTAGAGACCGTCTGCTGTGCAGTATGAGGTCGCGCGTTGTCGTGCAGGAGCAGTGGAGCAACGATTGACCAATGCTGGTTGGAGACGTGCGAGCTTCGCCATCATTGTGTTCAGTTCTTCACAATACACATCTGCAGTAATGCTCGCCCCGTTTGGTAAGAAGCTGTGATGAATTACACCCGCGTTAGACCACCAAACAGTGACCATCACTTTTCTAGGGGTAAGTTTTCGTTTAGAGCATTGTTTGGGTGCTGAACCAGGGTCCAACCAACTTGCTGAGCGCTTACGATTGTCGAACAGGATCCATTTCTCGTCACAAGTAACAATGCGGTTCAGAATACCTTCATTTGTATGCCTGTTGAGCAGTGCAAGGCACGTCTCGACGCGTACTTCGCGCTGACGATCATTAAGTTCGTGGGGTACCCATTTGTCAAGCTTTCTTCCTTGCCAATTTGACGCAAATGGACCAATATTGTTTTGATGCTAATGTCGAAACCTGCTGCTAATTCAGCCGTAGATTGAGTTTCATCAGCTTCCACAATCGCCTTTAATTCGTCATTGTCGACCAAAGTTTTCAGACGACCACGGGGTTCATTTTTCAGGTCAAAATTTCCAGAACGGAAACGTGCAAACCAATAACGGGTGGTGCGTTCGTTTGTAGTGTTCGCTCCGAAAACGTCGTTTATGTTGCGTGCCGCTTGTGCCGCTTTGCTGCCACGATGGTACTCATACTCCATAATTACTCGAATTTTTAACGTATCTATTATGACGGAAAATGTTCGAATGCGTTGAAAACAAAACACTAACTATTAAACAAATGACGATTTTAGAAAAAAGAATTCCATGTTTTAACAATAAAATTAATTTGAAATTAGAATTATCAGCCAAAAAAAATATTTTGATTTGAAATGACCAGTACAGCAGAACGGCAATTTCATAAGTAAAGACCTATTAAAAGAATAGTTGAATTATCTGTAAGTTCGGAAGTTGTTTATAATAAATATTTTAATTGGGAAATTTTCGAGATATTAATATGTCATAAAATATTATAGCTTAAGTTACAGCATGCACATTATGTTGTTAGAAATTGCTAAAATATCTATTCAGACGCCAAGAGAAGCTATTGAACTTCAGACAGTCTAAAAAAATACAAAAACGTCGTTACATATGCTTGGGTGTCGTATTAACAGTAGGTATATTCTAATGGGCTGGTGCTATTTTATTGATTTTAAATCTAAGATAATGCATATAATAAACTAAATTTTATTTATTACTCTTTAGGCAGCAATACTTTTTAGGTCTATTTATTCAGATGGGTATTTAAATTAATAATTAGAGGTAATATTAAGAAAGACATCAACTCGTTGACGTTCTTCTGTATTGACAGCAATAGTGGTATATTTAAAACTTCAAATCGTTGGAATTTTGAACTTGACCTTCGCTTGGTTCACTCTCGTGCAACGCCTTCCACTTTCCCAGATGTCGTGCAGTACTACTGCGTGTACAGACTACGTATAGTACAGACAGACTCAGTGCGGCTCGTGCTGAGTACAGATCGGATCGCCGCGGGTGCTGTACGTTCCGAGCGGAGCGGTTTTTAACACGTGTTGTGATATTTATTGTACAAAATAGCATTTATTATGAATTAAAGGCCAGTTGTTTAAGCGTTTTACGGCAATACCACAGCGCAAAGTACAGTTTCATCGTGCGCTATTCGTATGCTGCTCGGTAAACAAATCGGTAGGCGGTAAAAGTGTTTTAATAAACAATTTCTCTCTTATCCTGTTGGGAGGAATTTCTGACAGCTTCCACAGATATATAATTGTAATTTTGTCAGGTAATAATTCAACAAAAAACTGTCGCGACGTCTTATGAGTTTCTGATTAGAATCACCAGAGCTACTCAGTGAGGAGTGCTAATCGTTGTTGTGGTTTAGTGTTTTCACAATAGAACATACAAGATTATTACATACTTTACGTATTATTAAATGGCGTAGAATGCGATAAAGAAGTGGTAAGTTTTTTTAATTATTATTGCAAGTATATTATTTAAGCTTTACATTTTGCGACTAAACTTAGACCACGGTTGAGCTGTTTCGGCTTTTGTTTTTGGCTCAGATGTTCATCACTTGCTTCGGGAATATATCGAGAGGAAAGCATACCGCAGAGTACCTACATAATGCTCTTAAAGTATGTAAAGTCAGCCAATGTGCACGTGGCCAGTCTGGCGGACTATTTGATCCTTCTAAAAGAACAGAGCTGATGCCCACCGTGTGACAATTATGAGTTATTTTCGAACAATACAGTGTCACATAAACAAAATTTAACTCAAGTAATTGAAATACAAAGAAATAAATTGTTTTAAAAACTTTTTTATATCCTAAAAGTCCAATAAAAATATATATTAATTAATTCAAGTTATGCAAGAATAACATTAAAATGTTATCCAATTATTAATATGTCACTCTTATCTATTGGGTATGCAAATTGAAGTCATTATACACACTATTTCTTGTCATTAATTAATTACATTGTTGCATAAAAATGTCAAGGAAGCTGTATAGATATTTGAGAAAGTAAATTAGATTCGTTTTATTAAGAATCTCTCGAGAATTCATTATCCGCATACGCTACTTGCTATTTTTATTTCAATTTGCAAAAAATAAAGGTTTAAAATTGTTTTAATTAAACTACCGTCAATTTTGTAAAAAAAATGTGCACACTACTCTGTGCCAAGGTTCCCTGTGTCACAGGCGGAAAGAACTTACAATATTAAGACCGGAGGCAGTACGAGTATGAGCAGTCCAATACAAATGGATATACCTGCTACAAAATGAAACCTCGGGAATCGCTCTAGGATCGAACTTGAATACTCGGTGTCTTCTGTCACTTATTCAAGTTATTCACGGTAATCAAACTGTACATTGATTGTCAATTACTGCGTCGTGATATGAAGAAAACCGAGAATGAGGTGTTTGAAAGTTGTTTAACGAAAACAACTGTTCTATAGTAATGTTTGGTTATTCGCAAAACGCAATAGGATTGATTAACAACTTCGATAGTGCAATACTAAGTCAAAAGGCCCGCCGTTAAAGGTACTAGTCAGTCTAATACGATGTTTGATGCGAGGTAAACTTAACTTGCATGACAACATTACACCCACGAGCGCAATGTATAGATAATTGTGTTTTGTATTGCACAGGATATAGTGTAGTTCCTGCAAAGCTATCAAACAACTGCGTGAGAACAAACGACAATGAACAAACGTTTAAGAGCGTAATGGAGGCTAAGGCGGTTGGAACTTAACTGAAGTAAGATATAATATCATTGTTCAGTTAAGATATAATATCATTGTTATGGCTTCCTCGAGTACTGTTATCTAACTATAACAATCGAGACTCATGGCTTAATGTGACCTTTGAGGTAAAAAAGCTTTTACACGTTTGCCTTTAGCGGTCTCTGCTAACTACCGACTGAACCCGAAGTGGTTCAACTATAAGTAAGTAATTACAATAAGTAAGAGCTATGGTTCAACCAACAAATAACCTGTCATTTAAACGTCTACCTTGGTAGAGAATATAACCTGGAACCGTTCGTTATACAAGCAGCATAACTATCATCTGGGATACAGAATCGAAGTTTAGAAGATATTTTGATGTAATGACGTAGTAAAGTAAAGTAGACAGGGAGTTCAAAAACTTGAGTTGCAATTGCTTTACCTGGCAACATTTCCGCTAACTCGATATGAATTGGAGATTTGCTTTAGTTGGGATAAACTGTTATCCTTGAGAGTTGTACCTAAGCAGTAACTATTAATCATTATGTAACATAAAATCTTGATAAGCGCTATTAGGATGTAGCCTACAAGAAAAAGACAATAGACACGGGAGATAACAAAGATTATATTGTTACAAAAATGTTAATATCAAGGTACTGTTATATAAGTGTTGCTATACTATAATGTTGAAACGAGGATTTCTTATTTGAGAGATAGAACGTTTTTGCTATGAGTAAGAAACGGTGCAAGAAACTATAACAGATAATAATTGGCCATTTATACATTACAAATTTTATTATTTTAACTTAAAACTGTCATATTTTTTGCTTTGATTAGATATCATTAGGTTTACTGATATTTTATATAACGTATCATATGCGCAATCACGTGTTCTCGCTACGTACTTATTTTCATTAAGATCCGTCAAGCCGTAAGTTATAACGGGATATACAGACACATATACAGACAGACAAAAATTTTCAAAATGGTTAAATTGATGTCAGTCAGTCATAAAACGGATATTTATCATAAAATTTGAAAAAAAAAATGGAATTTACAGACAGAGAGACGTTACAGATTTATATAGATATATAGATTTTATATAGTCCATCATACTTTTTTAAAACGGATTTGTTTTCCTCTTAAATTCTTTTGAGACAAAATATACGACTTTCTAAGGAGTATTATTAGTAATGAAAATATTTGCATGTGTTAATAAGGTGCTTGCAAATCTTATCACTCGATAAGTGCTACGCAAACAACTGAATTACTGTAATAGATATTTCGGACACTTGAAATAAAATATAAATTAATTGACTAGCTTTTTATTTTTATTCGGAATCTTAGGGGAACATTAATTAATTATTAAGGTATATATTTTTGCAATTTTTGTCTGTCTGTATGTTCTTGAATCACGTAGAAACCACTGAACAGATTTAGATAATACTTGGCATATTTATAGCATACAATGAGGGCATAATCTGGAATACTCTTCACCCCAGGATCTATATGTATTGTAGGGTAGTTCTGTTGAGATTAGTAACCAAAGTTTTGATAGCAGCAACTGAATAATGTTTTTTATTCATAGAACAAGGAAAACTGGTCCCTGAGACAATGCTTCGTTGTTGGTGTTAACTGTAATTTTTTTACACACTACACCCCTGGACTAGGTTTCCTGGTGTTGACCCGAGAACAAACATTTATCTGTCACATAAATGTCCGCCCCGGCCGAGAATAGAACTCGGGACCCCTCGCTCGGCAGGCAGGGTCACTACCAACTGGGCTATAGGATCGTCATTGTTATTAGCAATGGCAATTAGACAGTTGCCAGTAGTTTTGGGATTATTTGTGGGAATTTAATTTCCTATAGACTAATCAGTACGTCACGTTTGTCATGATTACATTCACTAGAAGTATTACTTACTTTTCTTCTGTTTACATGCTACTGCGACCTACAGACATCTTTAACCTCAAATACATCTACTGATCGAGATGAGGATCTTATCTATGAGGCATTATGTATGTATGTAACGATGAGCACAACGATTCTCGAAAGAAATCGCTTCACAACATAATGAGCAGGTGTTTTCCTTGTTTGAATCCAAAAGATATTAGAGAAGGCAACTGGTACGTATAGGAAAAATTCCAGAGTAACCAAATATGAGCTGGATTACAACTGTGACCTTTTTTGTTATTAGGAACTTGAACCTCCTGCAGAGGCAGGGTTTCTTAAAGCTTTCCTTTCTGATAATAAAAAAAAGAAATACCACGAACCGGACGAGTGACGCCTCAATCAATCACGAGGGAACATTAAATTTATTGGATATTTCAAAAAATCCAACATACATTGTGCCCATATTCATATGAAAACTCAAATGAACCTGACTAATACTGTACAGCAGACCGGTATACACTTGTAAGCGTAACAATATGAAACTATGCCAGGATGACGTCAGCAGTCGCAGTTAATTCAAACAAGATAACAAACCAACAAGCATATGTGCGAAGTAACCAACGCAAATGAGATAACGCAGATCTAGTAATCTCTGGTGCTCGCTGCGGCGGCGGCGGCGGCGGCGTGCGCAGGAAAACCGATTTTCACGATAGCGTTATCGCAATTACTAGATTGGACGTGATTTATGCTGATGAAATGGGAAAATGTATGAACTGACTGACTGCCTTTAGAAATGCTATTTATTTGCAGTGCTAATTGACTGGGACATAGGAACTGCTTAAAATAGGCGCAATGTGTCCGGTATACAGATCATTCATATTTAATGGAAGTGCAGCTTTCTACACGAGTATACGAGAGTTAGAATAGAATAGTACATTGGTAATTTTATGCTTAGCTCAACATTACATACATATTAACAAGATAATTTTGTTTAGTTCAATGTACAAAGAGAGTTTTGAAGAATATTCATACAAGAATGAATATACATATAAGAGTAAACAGAGAATGTCTCATGACCACGACGTCCAGTTAGTTGCTCTACCTCTCTACCTTACCCAACGAGGAGTTGCCAGATTCGATTCTCGGACGGGGCAGCAATTATGTGTCAGATAAAAAAATATTTTCCAGTCAAGGTGTGTGTGTGAGATGCCTTATTTATTATCATTTATATATGTGGACATGCCACCCGCAAAAAAAACATAAAACTTTTAATTAAATAATTAGGATGTATAATCTTCTCATAGTTTGCTCCGGGTCTGTATTCTTGTTTTCGACAACATTTTCCACGTTACTTAAATACATTTAAATTAGTACATATTAGACTATTTAACAATAATCAGCTACCAATAAATGTCTTTCACGTCGGGATTGTTTAATGTATTCTGAGAGCCTGATACTACTAACTAATCAAACTTAAACCCAACTTTAATAATAATAAGGTCGGTAAAATATTAAATACTATATTCTTTGTTATATATACCTGCGCTGATTTTTATCTAAAGTTTTATCAGCCTCTCTCTCAAAAGGCTATGAGCAGCCATGCTGCGTCGCTAATCCGGCCATTAGGCTTGTTTACAGGCGGTAACAATACAATTACCAAGTAAACACGTTGAGGGATGTTACCAATATTTGGTTATTATCTTTGCGAATTAGATGATAAAGGTCCTCAAAAAATAATATTTTAGGTTACATATGTATTTAACGTTCCTTACATAGACCAGGTGAGCGTATCATTATTTTCTTAGTAACAAGATTTATTTAATGATTAATTTTTCGGTACTTCGATATATTCAAATACAGTTTGTCGGAACCTATTATCGACACTAAATCCATTGCTAGGTATGAACGGAATGTAATAAGCATGATGTAAAGTAACAACGGAATATAATAAATATGATGTAAGGTTACAATTGGCGTCGGGCAACAAGCGACAAGGCCGAGATGTTGACGGTGCTGACACGTTCCGGGCTTGAAACATGACCACCCGAATTGTAAAAAACAATAGCCTTATTTATATAACACATTTTACTCAAACAGTTATGGGCTGGTAAGCAAAGCCGAGCTCTTTCCGTTGTATTGAAATCCAGAATATTTTTACATGTTATTTTTATATTTTACCTTGGCCGGTTATGTTGGTTTGTATCGATAGATGAATTAGGGATGTTATGGATATGAAATTTCGGATCTGGGTATGCATTCCGATGTAGTATGTATAATATTTTACCGGTTTTAAATACGGTTACGAATATGAAGTTATTTCGGATAATTTCATTAACGAATTTAAGATGAATTAGGACGTGGAAAAAAAATATTGTTCTTATTATATCCACTCCAATATATTTAGGCAATTATAATGGGTATAAACGTAGGTAATAAAATCGTGTTACAAATTGCTTACATTATAAAAATCTATTAATTCATACGTCACGTTTCTTACAATCAGTATGACGAATATTACAGTGTGTACACGGAATCATCGACAATAAAGTGACTGATGCTGAATTTAGGTTATTTTGTCACGTAAATAACAAATGGTATAGAAAATATAGACAGAAAAAATATGTTAGCAGCTACTTTTGATAATTCTTTAAAATCTTTACTTAAAGTTTTTTTTACGATAACACGAAACGTTTGACCATCTATTTGATAAGATTTGTGTGTTTGATTTGTAATGGACTTATTATGACTATTTGTATTTTAGACTTTTAGCTTTTCATAGCGTTGTCAAAGCTTTGTGAATTTTGCTATCTTGCATTTCGCCCATAAAGGCAGTTAGTCTTAAACCATCTCATGTACGAGACAATCTAAACATAAGTGGCCGTCATTAATTCATTCAATTACGAAAATCACATACATATTTGAAGTTTTATATTATTATATTCATTGCGTTGTATTGTGTGGATAGGCAAGGCATGGGTTTTCAAGGCATGGGTCAATGTTTTTCTATATGGTGTCGTGTAAAAAAATAGATTTGCTGTGTATTTCATTATGTGGCCGGTTAAGTTATGTGTTACTTCCTTTCTCTTGCACATACGTCGATGGGTATTCGCTTACATTTAGGCCATGTTTACACAAATGTATTTGGAGAAGCGCGCTGCGATATGAACTTCCTTATTACGATGCCGGAATATTTTGTGTTCGTATCGCGTATCAACGAAAACGTTTTAATTAGAACGCAATTTTTTATTGAAATGTATATTTTTTATCAATCCATCACCTTTTGGAAGTCCACTGTCCCTCCCTATTCGCCACGTTCGCAGATGTGGGAGTCTTCAAGAGGAGAGTGTTACAAGTGGGAGACTTATAAGTTAGTGCCTTCAACATCACTACTACTACATCACCATTTACCATTAGGTAGGATTGTTGTCAAGCATTAATTTATCTTATATAAAAATGAAAGAAAAATGTAGTCACAACCCAAGGACTTTTATCCTCAACAAATATTGATCCTTCAAAGTATGTTACTATGCTACTTCGGTCGGTTCATTCAGCAAGTTACGGTAACGTTGTTCGTCTACAGATTTTATCGTCAGCAGAATTAATCTCCCTAACAAAGTCTAGCAATAGCTCTCCTCATAGCGCGCTGCAAGACAGAACTTGCGTGTGGGGACAGTGTTATTTTAGCATACATACGTTTGATGTGATCTATTAGCAGCCCATTGCAAGGCACGACAAGGCACGAGTCGAGGTGATTGAGGAGGTCTGGATCGATCACGCTGCTGCGGTGTCAATTCGGTATAGAAATTCAGATTGTTAACAGTATAATTAGCTATATAATTTGCCGTCTACATTCCATCTTTGTTGACAGTGACCATACGGCGTTGTTATTAAAGCCGCGATCTACCGCGCGCGCAGGTAGCGCGAACACATTAGATGCTGTTCCGCGTTGTCAAGATCTCAATTTAGATAATCCCTAATTGCTTCTGTTAATTCTGACTGCTAAGTGATATGATATCCTAAACAGAACGGCTATAACGAGGTTTCTATATAATGCCTGCTGTTATGAATACGGTAAAATACTGATTAGATGTACATACATGTATCTTGCAAGTGAAATAAATGTAAATTATATTTTTGGCTTTGAAATATACGTAACCGATATTTTTTTTTTCCGGATATTGGAAGCGAGGAGACAATCCATCTGATGATAAGTGGTCACCAGGTTACCATGGACATCAATAAAGGCAAGTCAGTTATGCGTGTCGGCTTTCCGGAATTGCAGTTGAAATACTTTAAATAATTCCACAGTTGATTCTAGGAGATTAGTCGCTACTCGGGCAGAACTTTACCATCATGCAAGAGTAATTTCATGTGTTGTATAGAAGGTTTCATTTAACAGGGGAGTTTGGTTTGAACTCAGATATTTTTTGAAAAATAGAATATTATGCTAAAGTTATCGACCATGACAATTTTTGAACTGACTAAAGTTTTTTTAACTTTTTTACATTAATAGCCGACAAACGAGCAAACGAGCCACCTGATGGTAAGTGGTCAAAGGTGTCTCACTGATGCGTTGTCGGCTAGGAAATGAGAAGAAGATTACAAAGAAAATACTTGCTCTGAAGTTGCCAGCCGGAACACGAGTCGTTTGGCGGCTGGCTCGAGCAGGATGGTGGTAGCTAGCCAGGCAGGCTTCACGGAAAGATAATAATACCACTAAATAATATTGACAGAAATGTAACGGATACTGACGATTTTTGTGTTTGTTTTACCGATGTTTCGAATCAATTACATGTATTATAGTCACGGCCAGGTTGCGGGGACCAATGTCTATGTATGCTAGGACGAACCTGTGTACTCTCTACTAAAACAATTGAATGCGCTTTAAATTCAAAATAAGTGTATGAAAAAAATATAATCACTCACTATATTCCACCCACACAAGTTCGAATCGGATTTCAATGGCATTATTGTTCAAGCCTCGTATTGACAGATAAAATTTGATAATCATGTTCCATTTTTTAATTATCAAATTAATAAAATGCAATTAAACGGCGCCTCATTGGTCACGTTAATGTCCCTTCACGTCACGGCGCGGTGTCGTGACCTCGTGACATCTGAACGGGCGGTCACGCAACTTGTTTTAATTGTCGAACTCAAGAAATTAATTATTAATTTTAATTACGCGCACACGCAGCAATCGAACCGATGAATGTTTCGCAATATTAGGACACTTGTCATTGTACTAGCGAGTAAACTATGAAGATAATATATTTGAACGGGAAATATCGTCACGTATCAATAAATATCGAAAGCAAGGGCTAACGGGTATTTAGTTATATTAAATTTCATTCCCTATGTCTTCCAGTACCAAAGATTTATTTCTTTTAAAAAATATTTATAAATTGTATTGGGCAAGGACACGATGTTTTCTTGGCTCTGATTGGGCAATATATCTTCATACGTACAATGTTTAAATGTTTTATTTAAGGCAAATATTAAAAACAAGACGGCCTACCCCGTCTTTGTTCGGGTTCAACAATTAATAATAGATATTAATAGACATAATATATGGCCTAGGTTCATTTGTTATCCCTTTCACGTGGCATAATATTTTTTCAAATAGGTACCGCCGTTCCGGAGATTACCCTTCGCGTGCACCAGACTGGCACTCTCTTTTTATAATAGATATTAGTATAGATACGACTACATGTCTGCCGTGTTGCTAGGTCAGAACATGACAAAGTAATACATATTTAGATTAATTATCAAGGCACGTGGTATTCCTCGCGATTACAACCCTCGTGTGTGAAAAAACTGGGATTTCATTCGATTGCACCGGTTTTGCTTCTGTCGTTGTGTTGCAGCTTTACGTTTGTTAATGGCTTATGCGAAGTTCGCTCTCACCATAGTTCGGTCGAGAGTAAGACCATTGCCTTATGCCGAAAGGCAAGTGTTTGACACGTATTAATGGAAATCCGAGAGGCGTACCGAATCGCGTAAACGCGAACGACATTTTACGTTCGTTCGATTGACCTCGTTGTAATCGCCACGTTTATGCTCCGTTTATAGATCAGGTACACGGAGTGGTACACTTGTGTACAAGACGATTGCCTACCCACTCATACACATACATAAATATTTTCTTTTCGACGTTTTCTTTGATATCGGGTGATACGGGTGACACCAAAAGAACCTATTAATAAATTCATCACTTCTATCCTATTGCATATAAGGTGTCGTAGGTTTAAGGGTGCGCTGAAAAATTTCGTTCGGACTTTCTTCTTTTCAATGTTAAAGCATCTTTTCGAAGCGGTAGTAGGCGAAAAAATGACGTGCATGAGTGTATTTACAGAATACCCAAATTAATAAAGGATTTGGAATTTGAATTTAGTTTTTATAAATACATTTGGGACAAAGGTTAATGAAAATATTTTTATTATCGCGTCAAACAATTAACAAAGCAAATAAACACTCGCATTTGCCATTTGTCAACGCCATAAATGTTGTTATCTAAAAGATTTTTGTAATTACATGAATTGTTTGGATAGCCTGCAGAAGAGTTTCTTTTGTAGTTTCTTTTCTATGATAAAGCACCTCTTCGAAATGTTAGTACGACAACTTTAAAGTAAACAGTGACGTTATTAATATAATGCTATCTATATTAATAATTTATTACACGCACGATCATAAATTCTAATTAAAAAAAAATCCAACGTTTTATATGTCGTTGATCTTCTGCTCGATTGCCGTACTTCATAACCTATGACATGAACTTTGTACAAGGTTATCTTTCTCGTCAAGATGCACTGAAATCGTGCACTTCGTGACAAGGTCAGTGTTGTAATGTGTCTCACTTTTAACTACATTATCATGTTGATTAGATAACTCAAAATTTACTTGTCACCCTAGGTCATTTTAAATCTTTCCATGTGTGCAACTTACTGCAATTCCACAACGCTGCTTCAATGCGGATTGAATGGGTTAACGTCCAATCCAAGTGTCGAGAGTTCGTATACCGGCACAATGGTTCTGACATGGCACAACGCCAGCTATCTAACGAAAAAACCGAACCGAGTTTAAGACAGGTCTTTAAAGCTTGGAAGCGTTCAAGCGGTTCAGCCAGTAGGGTTGTCAAAAGTTATAAAATTAGAAAATTTTGTAAAATGATATAAATTATTGACTTACGGATACTTTAAAGCTTTCTGTTAAATGTTGTCCAACACAATGTAATACTCATATTATGTCACTATTAATTAAAAAAAAAATCTTATCACGAATAAGTAGCGCATAAATTTTATAATAAGACTAGTCTGCCTTCCCCCCTTCCCCCTACCCCGCCGGCTGCGTGCTCTCCTGCTACCGACCACGAAGTTGCTACCTCTCTCCGATCGATTACAATCAACACAAGCCGCCGGAATACAGGTGCTTCAGTTAAGATAACAGTAATATTAGCTATTAAATTATTAATAGATATTCGGATTAAACTAGTGTCCTGATAGAGCGGAAGTTTCACGCGAGCCTCTTAGTTTCTCAAAAACATGAGCGTGAAATGAATTATCGTGAGAGGCGCTCAATGCCTACAAAGGGACGACATACATACATACATAACGACAAAGAATTTATCTTTCTCCATCACTAAACCTCTCATATTTATGTCCTCGACATTTGTAAAGAATGCAAATAAAGTATTAAGTGTAGGTATGTTCTTAGCTATGCGGTATTGATATACTGATTTGATTAATATGCATTTTGATCGTATTTTGATAACATTACCGATTTCGGTTACGGTTAGTAATATCAAATTATTT
>PDGT01000011.1:387076-433984 GCA_003671415.1 Megathymus violae | reverse complement strand
ACGCACACGCCGATCGCTAGCTTTCGGGTGACTGCGGGCGGCGAAATACACCGTCAAAGACGGCGGTTTCAAGTCAAAGCGTAACGCCGACGCCGCGATACACGCCGCTAATTTAGAAGAGACCAAATAGTAATATTTTTAAAATATTTTTCGGACAAAATACAACATGGTGTAAAAAATATTGCATTCGATTCAGTTACTGATTCTGAACAAACTACTTTCAGGTTTAGTGTCTACTCAAAATCACGTTGTATATAAAAATGAATGTTTGTCTGTATGTCCTTTATATTATCGTAAATTATGCATTTGAGCATGTGATCATCTTTAGCAAAGTTGTTGTGCATGAGCCCACGAGGGTTTTTGAGTTGGAACGACCAATTTTCGACAGGTGGCGCCACTGTCATTCCAATGAATTTCATATATTGTTGTGACAGTTCATGCTGATTTCAATTGTAAACGAAAACAGCGAACGAAATGTCACAATTTTTTCGAAATGAACAAAATCAATAAAATGACTCAAAATTAATTGAATATTTGTGTAAGGTCTTTCCTTTAAATTTATTTTAGTTGGTGGCGTAACAACGCGCGCAGGATACAACTAGTTGATTATATTTATTATGGTCAAATTATTACTCATAAACACATAGTGGTATCAGCAACGACTTTGATTTGTAAGATCCGAGAGTTAGCGTACTGGCGGCCTGAAGAAAACAGCGGGAAATCGTTACAGTGAATGTATTACGCGCGTTGTTCTAAATCCTACCCTCATGTTCGCTGGTGGCTTGGCGATAATTTTACTTATTGAAAAGTAATACAATATCAAGACAGCTGCGGTCGCCATATTGTATCTATTTGTATGAGGTGCGGGAGAGTTGTAACCACGGAGTGACCCAAAAATGAACTCATACAAATATAACTTCTTAATTCTGTTTTAAATATAACGAGAAGTCAGTGTGTAACATGTGTTTAAAGCCCTATTTTATTCTGAAGATCATATCCGATTCTCTCAGTTTATTTTTTTATGCCTTTTCGTATTCAGTATAAAACTCTTTTTATCTGTAGGATTAGGAAATTAGAAAGCGTATAGTTTTATTCACTTCAACTATGTACTGTGTACCTTACATCACCAATCTATTAAATTTAAATAATGTCCTTGCTGTGCCTTCATACGCAGTTATACCGTTTAACGATTTGATATAGATAAATATAAATTGATTCCGGCTCCTCGAGAATCTTGAAGTAGATATGTACGCAAAAGGTTTTTTGATTTATTTTTCTTCAGCATCCTCTGAAATACTTTCCGAGTCGAGTAAATTCAGGTTACCTCGCACATTACATTCACACCCTGTCAAATCGATTTCAACATTTAAAATACTAATGTTTAGTATGCACTAGCAATAAACGTATAACTTAACGGCCGTTACATTCATACAATTAATTTTCATTAAAATGTATAAAATTGAAGTGATTTTGCAAGCAATAGTAGCAATTATGCAACTATACTTGACGACTCGTGTTCTGGTGCCAGCGGATTACTGACTCCGCTGAATGATATTATCTTCTAGATTACGAATACTATCAATTAGTCATTTTTCATTCGATATTGCAAAATACTTCACATTCAATCGTTTTGTAACACGAATATAACGGGTTTTATGTTTCTTTTAAATTAAACTAACTTTAATTCGACGCATTTCTAAAACCATTATGGCGGGAAGGTGACACATCAAGTTATTTGTCAGTTGTCATTTTAACAAATAAATGTAACTGAGGATTAACTGACAATGAAATGACAGTTTGACAATTTGACTGATATGATACCTAACGATTGACAACTTTCAATTTGATATAGTCGATAGCATCAGGCAATACTTTGCGGAAATTCATTGTTATTAAATTAGTATTAATTTACTTTGCAACAATCCGAAAGCACAATGTATGATGGTATATACTTCTATACATGCATGGTTCTATGTCCCTCCCTCCCACAAAGGAAAACATGCATTTATGATAATCTATGGTGACGATATGTATGTTGGTATGTATATACTTTTATTTGTCATAAATGCAGGTTTTCCTTTGTGGGAGGGAGTGAGGTTCTTTGAGGTCAGTTATCACATTTTTTTCTGTAGTTCGGGAAGCGTTGCGTTTTTCTATTGTTTAACCGTGTAAAATCCTACTTTTATTAGGTAGGCGCGCCTGAAATTTCATTTACGTGTGGTACTTTGCTCAGTCGTTTTATTAGGCGTACTAGTAACGTTTACTTCGTGTATAAACTAGTGAACTCCGGATGCAGTGTTCGAGAGGGAGCCGTGACTGTGATGATCACCTCTTACTATCAGATGGTCCTGCAACAATATTATTATAATTTTTACTTAAAAAAAAATAACTTTAAACTACGTATTTCTTGAACCGAGGTTAGGTTGATATTCTTGATGGTAGTGACCATTTACACAAGTTTTTTCTACTTGTCCACAAATAAAAAAATTACATTGGAAACACCCGAAGAAATCTTAATGTTCTTAGTTATGATAGGAAAAAGTAATTCCTTTTTGAATTTCCTCCATCTATATAGATAAAATATATATACCTAAATAAAAAATATATGAAAAATGATTTACTTGGGAAAAGTTGGTATCATTGAAGGTATCATAACATACCATATAACATGAAAATGTCAAAGAAAACTCTGACCGCCAGTGTGACAGTTATATGCAATTAAATATTTTTTTTTTTTATATTTTTATTTTTACTTTTTTATTTTTATTATATTTTTACTTTAAAAAAAATTACTTTAAACTACGTATTTCTTGAACCGAGGTTAGGTTGATATTCTTGATGGTAGTGATCATTTACACAAGTTTTTTCTACTTGTCCACAAATAAAAAATTTACATTGGAATCACCCGGAGATCTCTTAATCTTCTTAGTTATGATAGGAAAAAGTAATTCCTTTTTGAATTTCCTCCATCTATATAGATAAAATATATATACCTAAATAAAAAATATATGAAAAATGATTTACTTGGGAAAAGTTGGTATCATTGAAGGTATCATAACATACCATATAACATGAAAATGACAAAGAAAACTCTGACCGCCAGTGTGACAGTTATATTCAATTAAATATTAGCTTGGAGAATCCATTTTTGGCGAGCTGATAACGTCTGAAGCGACTGACAACATTCAACCTAAACCACTCGAGGTAGAGACATGGTATACATATGTAACATAAACGTACTTAAAAAATTCAAGCTTTTTGTCATTAGTGAAATTAAAATAAAAAGATAAATGGGGCATATACTTTCTATGGGTATAACTATAAAGTAATTTATTTAGGAAATAATTCAAATCGATCGAGCGTCGAATCTCGGCGCCATTAATGTTAGATGACGAAGAAATTGTCAGTTTCGTGATTCAACTAGACTGTAGGTTAATTACCTGATGATATAAAATCTCGATAAATAGTTTACAAATGTTTCTGTTCGAGTAAAGCGTGGGTAGTGGTATTGAGATGAAAATTAGGGTAACGTTCGAGCGATTGTAATTTAGATAATATCTTGAGTGTTTTGAACAGTAGTTCGAATGTTTTGTTAATTAGTCCTAAAGACCGAATGCCTTGGTTGCAGTCTATAGTTTACGCGTCGAGTATTCAAAGTCAATCTATTGCTGTAGAGGAATGGGAAATGTTTTAAAGAAACGCGCAAATATAACATTACAAAAATATTCATATAAGCAGGAGCAGATTGTTTAGAAAAAAAAACAAGAAAAGAATATTAAGAAATGGATATGGATAATTAAAGTTTATAAATACAAGAAAAACTCACATGTTGTATTACTGTTTGGCAAATACAACGTTACTATAAAAACAAAAAAAGGAGAACAGAAGAATGCATTATTTTTTTATTGTCAGAAATATTCTTCTTATAATGTTATTTTGGAGACATTCTCTGTTTCTACCGTTTCAGAAATATAATAAGGAAGAGACGAAAGAAACTCCTTAGCATAAACAAACATAGCGTGAACGGTGATCCAAACATTTCATACTAAAGTGGAAAGGTCCCAAAATTCCATACGCGTCAAAAGCTTCAAAAAGCGGACTCAACCTACACGATAATAACATTGAAAGTAAATTAGTCGCTGCATAATTTGAACATATATCTAAAACAACTCACGGTAATGAGTCACGATGGCGGTATTATCGTATTATTACCTAATATCAACTTGCTTTTCCTGTACTGCAACTTGAATAAGTCGTAAACAAGAAAGTGAAAACTCCTTTACATATTTAACAGCCTTTCCCATAGACTCATCATAAGCGATGCGTGTTTGACCCGCTACCAACTTCTTGCATTATTCAATATCCCATAATATGGGTCTTTGATTTAGAAGACTTTCCAAAATGAAGCGTTTGTTAGTTATATTCGTAAAATATGTTAAACATTTATTCAATAATTGGTAGTAACACATGTCGTGTTGTGTCGTGTCGTTCGGGAATGTAAGGCCTCAGATTTTAGGAGTACAGAGCTGCTTTAGAATATGTGGTTGAGAATAGAATAGTCTTTATGGTACACCATAACAATGACAAGAATTAAATAAATAATGTCGGCTCTAATATGTGCATGCAACAAACGGTCTCAGTGCTTAATCGCGATCTATTCCAGACAAACTTTGGGTAGAGGACACAGCGAAAAGAAGAAAGTGATGGGTTACAGGTATTTTAATAAATTAAATTGCGACACTGTATTTCAATTGTACGTCATGTTCTTATGAATCCATTACTGTATTTATATTCCTTTATTATTGCAATTTGGCGCCATTCAATGGGACTCATGTCTACATAAAAGAATAAGTAACTTTTATAACTATTTTTTTTTATAAAATTTCTATGCAATATATGACATTGTATTTTATATGACTTTGTGAATGAAATCAAAATGGTTTGAATTGGAAAACTTTTGGTCATACGAATAACCTTACTATTTTTTCATTTATTGACTGAAAAATTTTCACCTCGTATCAAAGATCTTTTCCTTACAATGTAATCGTTAAATCAAATTTGTTCACTCAGAGAAAAACTGAGTTTTAAACGCGAATTGCGATGTCTATCATAATGGTGGCGCGTGGTTATCATGTGAAGTGGTACGTTGTGTTTACCTTACCGCATTCCCTTCCGCATACACACAAACTCGCAAAATTTACACTCCCTTTATGTTAGGAGTATAGATTTACATAAACAAGTCATAACATTCTCCGTAAGTTTTTATGTTAGAATTTTTTTATCGATTCAGCTCACGCGATAACCTTAGTGAACCTAATTGAAATTCGATACGATAACATTTATCAGCAAAGGTCAAAGATAACGCGTTATCGGTTTTTGAACTGAACTTTCTATAGCTAATGGGTTACTATTTAAATAAATGAATTATAATAGAACTGATAAATTGACTAATGGTAACTCTCCCTCTCGGCGGCATTAAAAAGGGCGCGTTCACGGCCGTCGCGTCTTGGTAATTTAATGGTTTACTTAAAAAATATCAAGTCATATATAGTTTTATTGTTTCTCTCTATAGTCTTAAATATGTAAGGATTTATAAATTATTTTAAATATATATATAGAACTTGGAAACTTTGGAACTGTTATTTTATTTATTTATATATATTTTTATATATATAAAATAACAGTTCCAAAGCTAGAAAAGATTATTATATTTTTCCGTATTTGTTTTGGTGCTACTAAGAAACAAATTAATAATAAAAGATTACATCAAACGCTGGTCCATTAGTGGTTTTCAAAATCCAAAAAAAAAAATGTAGAGACTTACATAAAATTTATTTCAATACAATCACAGACAAGTTGAACATCATTGTTAAATTAGTATTAATTTACTTTGCAACAATCCGCAAGCACACTTCTATATATGCCTAGAACCTCCCTCCCTCCCACAAATATATACCATCATGCATTGTGCTTGTGGATTGTTCCAAAGTAAATGAATACTAATTTAATAACAATGAATTTCCGCAAAGTAATGCCAGATACTATCAACTAAGTTAAACATCAGTACTATTATAATACATTTTTTTTCATGGGCTGACTGTGGCGCTGGTGTGTACGCGTCCGCCTTGACCCTCGAACGTGGCGCCAGCGAGAGTGAACGTGAAACATTGGCGTGTTTATCATTTATCAATATTTTAACCGATTAACGTCAACTTTTTCTGTGAAAATTATTATGCATCCAACCAGACTATCGGAATACGATTATATATTTAATACAATACGTAACAAGTAAATATATTAACAAAAAAAACGATTTCAATTTGAAAGGTGAATTTCTTGGTTTCATCTATTTTTCGCAATTAAAGTGGTATTTTTTTCTTTATATTTAAGTGGAACCAAACGGGAAGTTTATCTTCTAATACAAAAAAGGAATTTTCTAATAAATGAGGCCTCATGTTTAAAAATAGCATCTGCATGTTTTAGAAATGTTCTGCATTAGTGAAAACCGTTGACCCGGTTTTGAGATTAGCAAACACAAACGCACAGTCAAACAGACAAGAAATTCTTACAACTATTGTTGTTGTTGTTTCTTATACGTAAATATAGGTCTCTAATAATTATTATTATATTCGTATATCCTTCATGTACAAAAAGCGATCAGTTAAAATTTTATTATAAGTATAGACAGCAACTGCAATTTTGAACCATTTTCAAAAGCGTTAAATCCAGCCACTAGTGGGTGCGAACCTTCCGACATCTGGTTATTTACTGTAGTAACATTAAATTAACTTTAAAATCTCTGTTTGTTACAGTTCGTTGTTGCGGCCACTTGTGGTAGGATGCGAGCTTCCCTGTAACTACTGGTAATATTAACTTACCACATTATTTGACTGTTCCACTAATATTATTTTAACATTGTGCATCGCAATGGCCAAATACCACAGGGTTAACTCAAACTCACTTTACTATTCATAACAGTTCCATTGTGTCAGCCCTAAGTCAAGCTTACAGCCATGTTGAACTCTTGCTCAGAATTAGAATATGTCGTAAAGCAGAAGACTTACTTTCGCTGAATGAGAATTAATGGCAAAAGATCGTTCAACACATTGTGGCAAATTTCTCAGACAAAAAGAAGCTTCGACTGAACTGCAGGTTGGCACACTTCACATACCTTTGAGAATAATATGAAATAAAAACAGAAGCAAGCGGTAATTTCTCATAGAGTAACTTCAGGAGGAGAATTCAAACCCAGACCTGAATAGAAGACTTTAAATAGCGACGCTTACCAATAAACGGTATTTTTACCTGTTTAAATACCGAATTTAATTTTCCACATGAATGAGAAAAAAATAGTTTTATGTTAGACTAGCAAACTATAACTTATAGCGAACTTTTGGCAAACATTTTGCATCAGGAAATCTTCGCATTACGTTTAGAACTAACACCCGCATTGTTTTAGAACTGAGTTTTTCTCGTATTGTGAATTAGAAATGTATTAAATAACTTTTTTATTTATGAACGGATCGAAATGAAACGAACTTTACAACCACATCGAAATAGATTAAGCCTGCGCACAAACGCACAGACAAACACAACAATTCCAACAGCTATTGTTTTGAGTTCTATTGCGTTAATAAGGGCCCGTAATAATAGTTTTCTTCATATAAACTTAATGTACAGAAAATGATCAGTTAGAATTTTATGTATAGATATAGATAGATTTGCCTCCAGACCATAAGAAAAATGTATACAACTGCTGGCATTTTAAGTGAAACACCGTAAATCAGTTAATTGGATGTCTGTGGTCTGTGGTCTGCGGCCGAGTACCATTACTGCAGTGCAGTTGAACTTATTCTGGGAAACATACATCTAGTTTAGCAACCGTTATCTGCAATATGAATATACTGGAATAGATATAATGATTACATTTATCTACTTTTTGGCGCAAGTCGCATTGTTAATTTAGTTCTGATGTACGAAGACAATATAAAACTAAATTAGTGCTTAGGCGCAATCTACACCTATTACTACATTGTACATTTTATTTTAGGAAACATTTGGCCATCTTGTTCGTATTGCTGACAATATCCAGTTTCCATAAAAGATGTTTTTTATCAAGAAAATTAAAATTAGTTGTTAAATTAATATTTATGAATAATTTAATGGTTTTTTAATAATTTTGTTTCCGATAGGATGAAAAAGTCAAGATCGTAAGATTTTAATATATATTTTTACTGATACCAAAAAAACGTGGTCGAATGCAACTTGTAACCTAATTGATTGAGTTTAAGTAGGCAATTTATTTCCTCTGTCACGCCGCTACGTGGCGCTGATGGCGCATCAAATATTCGTAATTTGACTTTGTCAATTGGTAAATGAACATATCCAGTGTATTTATGCTATATATCTCAGTGTATTCAGAACTGTAGACGCGGCGAGTCGCTTTCCCATAGCTTCGAGAACTGGCATTAGAAACCATTTGCTAGTTGGATCAATTATGATAATATTGCCGTTTATCACAATAATATTCATAGTACTGTGATACCGTGACGGGCCGTGTAGACACGTGATTTCATTGGTGACAGTTAAATTGTTACCCCGTACCTAACAAGTTTAACACTTTAACACGACCTTGTAGACCTTGCCTATCGGTCTCTAGTTAGATTCCCGTTCGGGGTAAATATGTGGTAAATAATTTGTTGTTTTCCAGGTTTAGGTTTTTTTAATGTCTCGTTTATCCCTGCCACCCGCTGCACATGTAACTGTAGATCTAGAGACTGTTTATTTATTTCTATTTATTTCATGCTTTATATGTTACTGTAAGTTACATAAAAACATCTTTTATTAACTGTATATTTAGTTATGTACTTTATTATCTATATAATTATAAACTCGCAATGTAGTTGATTACATGAAAATTATTGCAAACAATATTCTCTGTATTAGCAAAAATCTGTAATTTGTGTCAAAATTGACACAACGGATGACGTTGATATTCAGTTACGTACTTAGATATGTCTGCCAATTAGTGAGCATCGCTGCTGCCGCTGCCTTCTTAAAAAGCATATTTATGTAACCGACAACGCGAGCGCACCGAGATCTCCAAAACGGAATTGGATTACGTTACGGAACCGTACCCACCCGAATTATTTTAAAACGTATTTATTACTAGGGCACAGAGCTTGAAATTGTATTTACTTAATGGGCGGCTTTCTACGCGTGCCCTGAATAAATAGCGCGCTATCCGCTTATCTGTTTGTGTGCTTACTCAGTGTGTGCCATTTTTGGATTATTTAAATGCAAGCCTACTAAGGTACATGGCGCATGTCATATTTTTACACTGCAATTGTCGAATTATCAATTAAATTGCGCTAAAACAAGCGTGTTTGTCACAAGAGACGTGAGAAAGTGAATATAATAGATGAAAATCTAATCTGATATTAATACAATTTTAATTTGACTATACAGTGTATAGTGACGTACGATTTTTTATATTAATAGCTGATAAACAAGTAGACAGGACGGTAAGTGGTCACACCGCCAATGAATATCCCTTACACCGAAAGTATCATCAGCGTCTTGCTAGCCAAAAAGGAAATGAGGAGTCTGCTTTTTAACCGACGCAGTAACCAAGACATGGTAAAACATCACATGCCAAGTCAAGAAGGAGCAAGGTAGCTAGTCAGAAAAGTAAAGACGTACCTAGAAGTACCTGCATGAATGTATATCTCTTTTGGATGCCATAGACATTATAATTCTCGGTTTTCTTGATTTAACAAAATTTGCCCCAAACATAAAAAAATAACCTCTTGAGTAAGCGCCATGCCAATTTTGAAACGTATCGACCTTACAAACTCATTTTCGTCCTACATAATATGACCCTGTGAGGGATCTATGTACGGGTTATGAGCTCATATTTTGGATTGTCTCTTATTTGAATATTTGATGGCTACATGTAGATTTCAAATGGTTTTAGTATTACGGTCGCGTTATCGGTACTTTGGTAGTAAACAGGTCCGACTTTGCAAGTCACGTGGCGCTTCTGTGTCGTAGAATAAACAACAGTTTTGTTGTAGGACGGAAGTAGGTACTATTATGAAGTACAATGTATGTATGTAAATTTTATTTATTTAATTGTTATTCAGTATTACTGTTGTTCATATAATCTGTGTTAGATACATATGCCATTGTGATTGTTCTTGATCATAAATAAATAATAAATAGTTCAAATATCTAGTGGATTTAAGGTCCAAGACAGTGAAAAACAATATAAGCAAATCGGCTGTCCCATTTCAAAACCTAGTATGGGACATTTTTTACAAAAATCGTTTTATTGCATAATCTTGTTAACCTAGGAAGTCATTACCAAATACAAAAACACCAACATCTTAAACTAACATGAAAGCAGATATATTAAAAACCTAACCTAACCTAATTATCTTGTGTCAATTATTAAAGTTAGTAAGGGACCTAAAGTATGTAATATACATATATATTAAAATATTGTTAGTACTACGTTTTCATTATTTAGTATTTTATAAAACCAATAGCTATTTTTTTTACCTAAAATGAATACTTTTCATAGGCTGACCTTTTTCACGTTTATGCGCTCTCCTGTAAAATTTCGCTTTAAGTCCTTACTAGGTTTTGAAATGGGGCAGCCGAAATACTTGTGGTATCATAAATGTTAAGCGAATTTAATGCCCCAAGTATTATTTTTAGAAAGATCAAAGAAGATACAATGTGTCGAGATTTTTAATATCACTCAGCAAGCGTCGTATTCTGGCTGTCGCATAAAGATGATACTACTTTTTACTTTAAATTTTTTCTCCCATTTTTAAACGACAACTGAAACTCGAGTTTGCCTGAAGTTATTATGAATATTGAAACATGAAATTGACCAAACATTTCCACATATCTGGAACCGTCTTACTAATTACACGTTCTTAGAGTGGTTGCACCATTTAGCTGTAATGATAGCAAGAGCTTATGTCCTTGCTTAAATGAAGTAATTGGACGACTGACATCAATGTAAACTTGTGTTATTTATGTTTTTAAATTATGTATTATTAAAGTGGTATAGACTCGATTGTTTTTATTATTGTAAATGCTGTTATTACATTCGTCAGCCTAATAAGTTCTATGTTTGTCGAAGAATAATCTGTACATTTTTATTGTCTATGGCCGTAATGGCTGTCCATTCGTGTTGGTAGTATATTATCATTGGCGGGATAATTGTTTGTTTTTTTTTATCTAGTTAAGTGCACTATTTGTGACAAATAGGATACAAATAGCTTGTCCACAATATGTAACCTCTGTATGTGATATATTTAATTATTTTGTTTTTTAAGAAGTATAATTATTTTGTTTTTTAAGAAGTAAACTGAATAAGGTTTCGGCTTTAATATTTTCATATAAACACATTCTTTTATTGTGTATCGAATTCTATAAAGATAATACGCAAACCCGATATCCACCTTCCAATGAATATGACAAGATTGATTATATTTTTGTAATGATAAGTGAATAAAGCGATTGTCGATATTGTCCTATTGTTAAGTAAGCAATGGATAGAATCTTAAGGTCGATATCTTGAAGTGCTTTTGTTATATTGTTACTATGACTCGAAAAAATGGCGTCTTGTTTCTTAAAATCGGAAGAAGGATCGAGTTTTAGATCTTCTCTTTCATCATATAATGTAGGACTGTTTTAGTTTCTCTGATTCTTTCCTTACGAAATTATTTAGGTACAAAGAAAACCAAGGTCAATTTTTAACGGCGTTTTTCTCGAAAGCAGCTGTTTCTAGTTATTCCACTTGTAAAGACGAAGACAGCATTTGTTTTACTAGTTCGATTAAGTAACTTAAGTTCTATAACCATAATGTGAAAAGAAACACGCGAAATTTACGAAGGAACCACATTTATTACTTTGTCGTATTACAATAACAGCTTGAATCTTCGCAACGATATTTTATTATGTACTTGGTAACGCAGGTACGTAGATATAGCTGATGCACTCATGTCTTGTAAAGATAATTGTTTGCAGAAACGGTGGCTTTGTCTCTGGTTTGTCTAACACGACGACACGAATGGTTTCCCTTGTAAGGGGCCTGAGGGTATGCTGGTTTAGATTGTATAAACATTGGATATGGTTATAGTGGATATGTTGTATAGCCTTAAAACCAGCCGGGGAACGGGGGCTGTAAATAATGAAGTATTTTACGCATGACGATAGGTAGGTAGTAAATAATAGAAAGATTTAAGTAATATACGTATTAAATTACGTGCTAACGATTTCATATCGGAAGGTATAATGGTTTTACGTTTTAGTCACGCATACAGTTTGAGGAAAAACAAGATACTCTGTGTATCAAACGGATGGCGAAATCACTACATTGTGTAATTAGACAGCCTATGTCGGTATGGTCGCGTCCGTTTGAATAGGATTATCTGAAAAAACTACAGCACGGATTTTCAAATTGTTTCTACCAGTGATTCAGGAAGCTAAAAGAAAAAGGCGATCAATAAAATAACAAAAATTAAAACGCCTAATAAATTCAACTAAAAATGGTCTCGTGAGGGTAAGTCAATAGTATGGCGTAAAGTATACAATCACAAAGAGATTAGAAATGAATAAGACATTAATAATTTGACTACGAAAATTTAAGTTTATAAATTACGGCTTTGCCCGCGAAAGATATGCTTGCCCTGCATTGCAATTTCCTGGAATGATAGCTAATTGATAAGTGAAATAATTTTTAAAATGACTCCATTTGTCTTTTAGTATATTCATTGCAAATAAACATACAATAAAAAATATTTTTCACACATTGTATAGAAATAAATAAATGCTTAAACGCTTATGCACTAGGGCGGACTTCACAATTTATGATATTACGGTAAGCTATAATCCTGAGAGCAAAATATTTATACAAAAATTTACGATCCACTGGGGGATGGCACCCCTTGCTCAGGCAGGCTCACTTTAAATCAAATGGTACATGCCTAATGGCGTCTCTGAATCGCCGCATGGTGAAGTTGTACTAAACAGACATTTTAATTGGCTCCGTAAAATCACTTACAATATCTTTTTTTATTTTTTATCATTTCAACAAAATAACAAACAAATTTGTAGGGAATAGCATAAAGAAACCACATAGGTTTATATGACATGCTATAACTGCGTTTACATCAGCGTACTTGTACATTCTAATAATCACAAAATAATCACGACATTGTAAATTAATCGCTTGAACGTTTCATGTAATTAACCTTGATTTTGTAACATCTCTACGGTACTGATCGATTTCCAGTGCTAAATATCCGTTGAAAATTTTTATTCATCTGTTTGGCGATCGACTGACAATGACCTGAATAAAATATTTAAGTTTGTATTTAATGACCTTTTAAAACTAGTTAATTTTTGTTTAATACGACACTGATGAATTTGAAGCTTTTCATTTTTATTTAACAATAAATATAATGTCTATAGTGAAGGGGAATAATCATAAGCCTTACTTGTAAAATGTAAATACAAAATAAACATTTATGATTTAAATTCATTCTATTATATTCATATTCCGTGTCTTCAATTACCAATGATTGCTGACAGGATACCACTTTCTTAATTTTAATGTAACACGAGAAGGCCATAAGATAAGTCAATATCACTTTCTACCAAAATTAAATATTTCTTTTAAATATTGGTCCTACGTGCTTTAAACGCTTCAATATTCTGTTTTCTTGTAGTTTCAAATTACATCGATAGATCCAGGTACCCTCTTAATTTAGAATACTTATGGGAAGTATAAAGAGCTTCTTTTACCCTTTTATTAAGATGACATGCTTCCCAAAGTCAATTAGTAGTAATTAGTAGTGCACCCTGCCAAACAACGGACCAGCAATGGCATTAGGTGCTTTTATTTTCGGGGTCACTAGGTTCTGTGCTATCATGTTTCATATGTAATGGCAGAATTTCCATTGCAGCCCAGTTAGTAAGCGGGTTTACAGTTTTCTTGTTGGTCGACAACGAGTTCATCGACTCGTTTCAACCTTACATGATTTGTACGCAGTATTGTATAATAAGGAATTGTAAACGTCTTAGAAAGAAACCTATCAGAAAGAAATTACTCACGATATGATTAATATTAAAAAAATTGACTTGAAAAAATTACATACAAAAAAATTGTATTCGATACAGAATACTTAAGTACTTGAAATTAAAATGTTTGGTTTCACTCGTTAAAAGTAATATGCACATTAACCAAACGTGTTTAGATAACCATATGTATTGTTAAATTCTGCAAAATGTATTGTGTTAAACGTTGAAGGTATTCATTCAACCTGTGTAAGCACACGTCAGTGTTTGTTGGCAACTCGCTAATACAATTTTAATAATTTTTCAAGGTAAATTATGCACAAATATACCATTAAATTGTATTGAAATTTTATTTAAAGTGCCATTTAAGTAGATACAGAAAACGGAAAGTCCCACTTTGATGATCCAGCAGTAATTATCGCCATGTTAGATCCAATGAAATAGTCATTAAAAAAAATTCTGTACTTCAGTGGTCAGCATTTTCTATTCCAGTTTCTTAATTTTCATTAATTCATTTATATATTCTAACTTATACAATATATCCCATATTGTAACAGATTTTTTCTCAAATTGGTGGATGTGCTTTGTCTAAATTATCGTTATAAAGTCAATTTACATAATAACAAAGCGGCATTATAATAAGTAATTAATGCTAATTACAAGCACACTTAATAATCACACGTCGGGACACACGTTACACACACAGCAGCGTCACGGTCACGCTGTCATTTGTCACGGCGCTGCGTCCAGTGGTGTTGGTGTCAAGTTTATACAATTTGTGTATCATTAATTTTGGGGTTCATAGACACTGGAAAATAGTGTCCGATGTTAATCACTTTATGAGCAATGTTCGATGTAAAGCTGTAATATTATTATTACAAAATAGCATCAAAACACGCCGAGGTTTTTGGAACTATTGTGAAAGTGAGACTATTCGATAGTTATTCAGTATTTTTAACATTATATAACTACATTATGTATGTAGACTTTACCCTTCATATTGTGACGAGAAATACGAATTCAGAAATTGGACAGTTATGGCTAATGGCCAAGGGATTGTTATTTTTTTTTTTTAATATTTGTTACCATTCTCTCACTCTTACCTATAATTATTAATCAATTGATATTGATAATAAATAAAAATACATACATATATTGATACTATCGCTTAGAACTAGGATTTCCTTGTTTTCATGTGGTATCGACGTACAAAAGAAAAATCTCCAACAACCAAGACCTGATGACGTACGTCTGTCGTTAAGTTCTGGTCGGATAAGAGTGGGGGTCGACTTAATCTGTATTTAATATCGCTACTCATTCTTAGTTCTGCCGCTCTGAGCAATGCATATTAATTTACGTTTCCAGAAACAAATTTTTGGCCGTATTGAGTACGGCCCAGAATTCAAATCCAATCCCATGCTGGCAGAATAGCTGTGTCGTAAGAGGCGACAGAAGCCAGCCAGCTCGTTGGTAGGGTTTTGCGTCAGGATTATATCATCAGTATTATTATTAACTCATTATTATTAT
The DNA here is from genome assembly GCA_003671415.1 of Megathymus violae. NCBI lineage: Eukaryota > Metazoa > Arthropoda > Insecta > Lepidoptera > Hesperiidae > Megathymus > Megathymus violae. Next base: position 418,360 of record PDGT01000011.1, on the reverse strand, counting down.
TACTGGTATTATTATCTAGCCGTGAAGCCTGCCTGGCCTGCTACCACCCTTCTGCTTGCGTCAGCCGTCAAACGACTCGTTCTGTTCCGGTTAAGGGCCTGAGAGCCAGTACTTTCTTTCTTACCTTCTTCTCGTTTCCTGGTCGACAGCGGATTTGTTGATTTACACAGTCCAATGTCAAGACATTCCAATAGAAATTGCGGTTTTTGTTCGGAGTTTTCAGTTGATTATCTAGTAATTGTATAATCACCACACGGGTCATCCGCTCGGTCACAGAGGTAGACACGCGCCACTAGTTATTATAACCGTTATTACGACCACCTCATTATCATAAGCGTCACGGTCGGACGCATATTGTTATGCGTTATGTATGAAGTATGGAAATGATTTGATTATGCTCGTCATATTTTTGTGATTGGTGTCTGTGCTTTTTGTTGGTGATTCGTAGTTATGCGTGTCGGATACATCACTAGATTACTCATATGAAAATACTTGATTTTTAATATATTCATCCAACTATAAATTAGTCTTTGGATGTCGAATGCTGGACATAGACCTTTTTTTTTTAACGCTGGGAAATGTATTTACGCATCCCGCCGCGGGGAGGCGGCGGGTATGTGGGACTCGCTGGACGTCCGCTACGTACCAGAATACCCACTAAAATCCAGTGGAGCCCTCATCGTCTTCATGGGGCGCCACGGGATCGCTCGCGCATTCGACCGTGACGCCCCGACGATTGGCCCGCCTTCGCCTAGAGCGCTCTCGGGCACCAAGAGCGCTCTACTGCCCACGATCGGACCCTTTCGGGCCCGAAAGCAACCACCACGTTCCCGTCCGCTGTGCCCTCCGCTCAACAGAGGGACACCCGGAGGAACCTACTCCGTGGGCCGCTCTTAGTCTGGTCCTTCACCCTTCGACATCCGGTATGAGTAGCTCTGCCGTATAGCCTCAGGGATCACTAGGACACGCAAGCCCCCCCCACCACGACAAGATGGCGGCCCCCGGGGGGGGGCTGGACATAGACCTGTACTAACTTGCGCTAAGCTGACCGATGCTAAAACCTACTGAATTCAGTAGATACTAGCTATCATGTTGAAGTTGACAGGGGACTGTCAAAATGTTCCAACGGGATGGATCTCGTTTTGACTCTTTTATAAAGCAGTTGTCGTTAACCGTCATAACGGAAGCAGTAAACTTGTTCGTTAATTAGCTCTTTACAACTAGAACTACAACCTATAAATATTTCACAGTAATATTGCATTACAAAAACTTTTTTGAATCCGATTCTTAAAAATTCCTTTTATAAAGCATTCTTCTCAAAGTTGGGGCTATTTTTCAACCGTGTGCCCCCATCTCTTTGATCAAGGTAGTTGAAGAGTGCGAATAGGGGACGTTTGTAAAGAATACCAAAAGGGTTGCAAACAGCAGTCCCTCGCGGAGACTACTTTTAAGGTATTTTAATGTTCAATAACGTATGAGTAGCTGATTTTCATGCATTTTTAATGTTGAAGGGTCTTGATTACGGCAAAAATTAGTGTAAATTTATTCTCGAACACCAGCTTCATTCAATAATTATCCAAATACATGAATCAAGCATTAGAGACGTAGAAAATAGGATTAATAAATTACTATTTTGGAATTCTGGTAGCCATCGATGTGATCATTTATATGTATATTATAATTCGTGGTGGCAAATTTTTTATGTTAATAATATGGCAACACGAGTAGGAGCTCCACCCGATGGTTAGTGGTTACTCATGGACATCTTTAACACTGAGAACTTTGCTGACGTGACTTGCCAAGAAATGGCGAAGGAAATCCACTTAACAACTTACAACTATACGGAAATTTCATTGCAACTAAAAACAATCATTGAATAATTACAAACATGTAACGTAATTATTCAGCAACTTTGTAATTACAGATGAGGCTGAGCAAAGATGTCGATTCTAAATCTTATTCTATTTTAACTAAAGTTTCTCTTACGAATATGAAAATATTTTCTCATTTTTCTCATACGTGACCATTTTGCATATCGTTTACATAATTGGTACTTGACATGTACTCTCAAAGTTAAGTCGTTGTCATTCGTTCAAGCTGAGGTGGCCTAGTTCTAAAGTCGTCCAGCAGATGGTAAGTGACGTAATCTTCTCCATAGTGAAAACAATGATGTCATAAATCGCCACTGTTAATCCACTTAGCACTTGACATCTCATTTGACCGATCAATCTCTTAGTTATGATAATTCCGTTTAAATGTAATTTTGTTTAAATTTCGTTTTAATACTTTGAAATCTTTGGGATATACGTTGAAAGTTCATTTACGATAAGAAATACTGCATTTAATTGTACCACTTCGTATGTTATTTTTTGTAAAAGCAACTTATTATTATCCTTGACCTTGATACAGTAACCTAAACACATAAAAGCAACTCAAGATGGATTCTAGGAGGGCGGGAGTTAGCCAGGCATGTAAAAAACCCTGCCACCATGCAAAATTCATGTCCTTCAACCGATTTTAGGAAACATTCGACTTCTCTAATAATAATACTGTAATAACAATACGTAATAAAAGTACTTCACGACCTCAAGTTTCAAATAATATCTTGTCCTTGCTTAACTAAATCAGTTTCGACGATAACTTATGCGTCATATTCCTTAATTCCATGTAGCCCGGTGGCCTAGTTAGTACAGATGGACAATGTGACGTAATCAGTTCCGCTTTCCGGCGCACGCCGAATTTCATTACGCACACTTTCTCGCTGCACACGCGCACGCGCAGCCGGACATGCTGTAATATAAATATGTACGAACACAATACTACGGTGGTTATAAATACGTAATATGTACAGTTACTGCTATTTTATGATACTGATACTTCACAAATATAACAAGTTGTGTTTTATTCGCGAACTAACGACACGTTTTAACTTAAATAGGACATGGAACTTGTAGCATATATTAACTTACGTAATACGTTAATTTTTGGCCTTTTTGTAGCTTGCTGTAATCTAGAAGGATTTGAAAGATCCAAGTAAATAATACAGTACCATAATAAGTAAACAATTAATTAAAGTACTATAATAAGTTTAAGCTAAATTATTTGTAGTATTCCATAGATAAAAGATACTGAAATTGATAAATGTACCCAAAAGTTATATATTCAAATACGTAGTTGGAGCTATAATAATTCTATTCATAATTTAAAAATTGTCCCTCAAAAGGTATGATCATAGATATCATTGGCAATGATTCACATTTGGAAAGTGTTTCTTGTGCTATTGCTATAAATCAGTTGTTTTAGAGACCCTGTCACCTCTATTTACGACCAATAGTTTTAATGGGCGTAGTTTATGAGGCCTTATGTAGTGCAGTGGGAAATTATCTTTATTATTATGGTTTAAAAAACGTACGTTTGGGTTCATACAACAAAGTATAAATAAATATTTTATACAGGGTTGCGCCATATATATTTACATATTTCATATATATATGTGTGTGTGTGTGTCAGGATGATGGTTAGTTGATTAGGTTTTCTAATATTTTATTGATAAAAAAAGTTAAAACCCACCGCGGTCGTTATAATCATAACCATGTTCTTCAAATAAAACTACCAGAATTAATTACAGAGGATTAATTCGTCAGTATAGCTGGTTCTTACAACCTGTAAGCTACAATAAAGTTACATCAAAAAAATTGTATCACGGCTGTATCAGTATACGTAACGTAGACTTTTGTTGCGAATCTTCTTGTTTGTTGATTACGAATACAGCAGTATTGAAGTGAGGATCTCTGAAAAGTGGAAATTAGCTCCTTATTTCGTTTTTTTAAGAGTTTACTCTAAAAGAAACATTGTCATCATTTATGATTAAGTAATAGTAACACGTTTATGTCCAACTTAAAGTAACAATTTGGTCCTAACTTATGTGTCTTATGTAGTTTAACTTTCAAACATTCACACAATAACTAATATTTATCTGTCACATAATGTCTGCCTAGGTTTGGAATCGAACCTGGCCCTTCGGTCGGTAGGCAAAGATTAGTACCGACTGGGCCACCGGGGTCGTCAAACATTTCATGATCGATTTTAGCAAGACGATCACCACCCTCCCTTGCTACCAGCTAGCCGACTGGCTAAAAAACATAACTTACCACCATGCAAGTGCAACTGGATGGTCCCAATTTAATCCCGTTGGTACCTTGTTAGTGTAGTAGGTGTTAATACCAACTAACACGAGGAACCTGACGCCATTGCCTATTTCTTTATTCATCAGTCACTTCGTTACATTTAACAGTAAGTGACTATTAAAATTTAATTCTATGCCGCTTTTTACTTACATATGTTGAAAGAGAAATAAATAACTTACTAGCAAAATTGAACGTGAACATGACTTACGATAAAATGAATATAAGTGCTTATACAACAGGTTAGAAAATAAAAGGTACGAGAGATGTCCCTTGCGGCACGCTAGACTTTGTTATTATAGGCCATATGTTATAGCCGCTGTAATGCCTATCTAGACGGCTGCCGCGCCAAGGCGAGATTAGTGATATTACGTTAGATAACGTACTAATAACATCCCTATAGGCAACTTGAGGCATGCGAATGCTTGAATGCATATGCGTGTCATACTACATTTCAACATTTACGAGGAATTCTACTTGTTTAGTATATTTCGAGATAATATTCTCCGCATCATAGGTACAAGAAATATTACTGGTAACTGGTTAGTAACTTTGAACAATTGTCAAAATATATCCAGTTCACATAAATTCTCAAGCGAATGGTCGCCCGCTTCAGTGCATTGATGGCCACCGTCGCGGCAACTGCTTGAAATGCAATTTGATTTAGTGCCGCGTCACCAGTTGTGCTGGGTACTGACAATGATCCCGCATCCGCAAACCAATATGAGCAACAACTACCGGAAACACTCCGAGATTGAGAGATCCTCGATTGTTTTCCGTTCGCTTATCACTTACTTGTACGTTACCATGAACAGAATTAACATTTTTTATTTTTTTTACCCTTATAGTCGTTATAAGTATTAAAGTTCCCTTAGTGGGCGAAATTACTCGATAATTGTTAGATAACCTTCTATTTCTAAAGTTTTAAATGACAAGATAGTTCGCCAATATCTACTAAACAGAACAAAAAAGAAAAGGAAATAGGTTGAAAAACACAGGACAGAATAGGAAAATTTTACGGAGTACCTTAGTGTTGTGCGAAACGTATTTAATATTGTATTACGCTGCTTATGTATTAAGTTATTAATTGATTGAAATTTAAATTAAAATTCAGAATGTGATTAACCAATTACAAGTACATTAATCAATCAAAAATGTTAACTTCAATACTTATACACTTATGCCATTAATTTGTATATTATTTTCTGGATCTATTTATTTTTTAATTGATTTGTTACTTAATTTATTCTGTAATTAATAATGAAGATTAATAAAATCCACTTATATGTATGAACAGTCATCATAAGATTGAAAGAAATAGGTGTACTCACCGTAGCCAGCCAAAATATGTATAGTAATTTAGTATTTATAAAAAAAAATAATGTACAAGCAGAAAAGTGATACACACAATCACTAAACAAGAAATAGGCATATTTTGATTACTTCTTCATATCGTCTTCAATAAGTTAAGCGTTCTTTTATGGAGCTTGGAATTCGTTTTTACAATAAGGTTCCGAAGTTGATAAGTAAGTTACCCATTGAAACTTTTAAAGGACGCGTTGAAATACAGCTTACAAGCAAAGAATATTATAATATAAATGAATATATTAATAACAAGGACGCCTGTACATAATGGTGTCGAAGCCAGTTCCGCACAGGTTTAAACTTTTGTATTTACCATGTGTTGTTTAAACTATGTGCTGAGTTTCTTTCGCCGTTTCTTCTCCTCAATGTTATAGCACCTAAATTGCTTTCGTATTAAGAAATATTAGTTCAATATATAGTTATAAGTAAAAGGAGACATGATGATAATTTAGCTGACACCGTAGAAAGTGGTGAAAGTGAAATATAACGAGAATTAACATAAGATTTGTGTAAACGAGATACAGCTACTCATATTTTACATTCGTCTAATTATCCGTTCGTGAGCCGAGACAAGCTGCGATCAGAAATAACAAGACTTCAGCGCATATACTAGTAGCTGCATGAGTTTATTCCATCCAACACCTCTATAACATCAGTCGCGTGTGGCTTTACCCATAATATCAATTTATGTGTTTCCTTTTTTTTTGTTTGAAATCGTAACTAATTACAAATATTCGTTATATATATTATATTTTTTGTATTTTTAACCAACTTCAATGTTTTTTACCTCAGAACTTCGTCATTTATTAACCGATTTGAAGAAATCCTTATTTTTAGAGAGGATACTTTCCGTCTGGTCCCACTTAAATTTAAGGAAAGCATACCACCCCTAAGGGTGAAAAATTGGAGATGAAATCAGACAATTCACCATCTTCAAATGGAAGTCAGTTTTTTTGTTACAATATTTTCTTGTTTCTTTGTGTACGGTATTCGAAAAACTATGATGCGGTTAAGAAAAAAATACGAAACTAACCAACTACGAAATTAATACCCAGTGAATTTACCAGGCGTCTTTAATTCTCGGCCTCCTAATAAGAAGTTCTAGTGGTCTGTGTGTACAATTATTATCACCACTTTCTATTTAATACTTAATTATCAAACAATTTCAGCAAGTTAACCGATTAAATTTCACACAATTTAACGTGAGCCATACCATACTGACCATACCGGCTTTTAATTCTAAATTACTGATACAATCTCATTAAATATTACTATTAAATAACTCGCAGATTATAACGTGATTAGTAATATTAAACGGTGCTTAGTTACTGGCAAGTGTCGAGCTGACCTATTTGTGTGGAATTGTAAATATTAGTATAAAGCAGATTAGATGCGCGACATTGATTTGATCGACTATTCATTAGCTGTACCAAGTCGTTCATGCTGCAAACGCTTTAACGAAATCAATTTGGGTACACCCGTGAACTCGTGTATAGCTTTGTATCCTCCGTCTCCAGTTGTAAGATTACCTATCGAGCGAAGGATTACATTTATTTCATTGTCTGAAGTGACATTTGTGGCATTTTAATGTGATTGAATCTTCGTTGGTTATAATGCAGTTATAATTGTACATGTATATTCTAAGTAACACAGGGTGCACACTAGTGTGTGAGCTATTTATTAAAAAAGTTTGATTAGCATAATTTGTACATGAAAGTTGCAACGTGTTTATTGGATAATACATATAATTTCATTTCGAGAAACCAAAGCAACAAATCAACGCAAAAAGAACAAGTGTTCTTCTTTCGTAAGACAAACATCTTATGTTGTAAGCGTGAAATGACAAATGCCGCTCCAGTCACGAATGATCTCGATTAAGTTTTCATATCACAACATTGCATCTGTTGGTACATATTATTGAATTAATTGGTGTTCGAACAGACGACTGGTCACTTGTTAAATCCTTGTTTATATCCTGTTTGTTGTGAGGGTAAGCAGAGAAATGTATTGTATTGTTTTCTTCCAAGTTAAGAATTTATAAACTTTTTTTGCGATACTATCTATCGATGTATAATAATTTTAGTGACTAAATCTTGAAATTACGCTTTCAAAGCTAAAGAAATAGAAAAGAAAAAAAGGAAGATAATTAACTGGATACGATATTTTTTTTCTTTAGAAGTATATATATTTTTTCGTCTACGTCTCTGGCTGATTGGATAACAAATCAACATCGTTGTGCAGTTACACACTTCTTTACTTTCTTTTTCTTTTTTTTTGACTTTCTATGGCTCATCAGAATAACGGAACTGACGAATATTTAATTCGCAAGTGGTAAATATTTATCTATGTTTTTATCGGTAATAAACTCTAAATAAATAAAAGATTTAAGAGCAATTTCAATAGGTATAATCCATTGCAGTCCATTTTAAGGAACATTTCTCCGTGTTTGCTTTTCCAGGAGTTAGTCTGGTGAAGATAACTAAAAGAAGAATGTTAGAGAAAATACAAGTAACAAGTGACGAAACAAACTGTTTACTTAGTTAAATTCGAAAATAAAATACATAAATTATTTTGCCAATAGCCAAAATGTTCCTTGTCACCTGTTATATGATACATGGTGCTATTTATCACATTTGCGATCGGAAGTTTATTCTGATGTTGGTACTGTGCTCGGTAAAACCACGCCCGTTTATGTTTGACGTATATTCCAAGTTTGTATTGTTGAAATAAATGGAAACTGCTGCTTTAACTCTTATACGATGTCCGGATAACATCACTATTATATTTGTTAAGTTAGCTGTAAAACAAATTATTTTTTTTGTTGTCCAAATCCTATTGATCATCATGTTGTTTAACCATTACGGGTTCGCATAATTAATCATATACCTAGTGCATATTCGTTTTCAATTAGTACTGATATATGTATAATTTCATAAATTTATGACATATAACTAAATCATAATTTAATTGTAAGATTTAATAATCGTTTAATTTTTTAGGTATTCTGTAAATACATTTACGCTTATTATTTTTTCCTCCTGTTACCGTTTAGAAAAGCTGCTTTATCACATCCTCTTATATTATCAACTCCTCAGCACATCTTTAAAACAACGTTTGGTAATTACAAAGTAGATTTTAACTTGCTCGGAATCGGGTGCGGGACTGTTATTGTCAAACTTCTTTATCATTTAAACATTCATCTATATCTACATATATCCTTTCCTACAAGCAGTGCTGCAACATGTCACTTTAAAGTTCCAATAAGTAAATCACGAATCAACTTTATAATCTTATTGTGAAATCGAACACCGAACCCCACAAAAGAACACTGAACCTATGAGCAACCTGAACTATATGAGCGTCCCATTGACGTTTTCTATCTAAGATCATATCTAAACATACTGTGAATTGTTCCAGAGTTAATATTTTATTATTTAATTTAACGTTTTTGACTACTTTCTACACATTTTGATTTTTTAACATTGTAGCGCCAGCATCAACGCTAATAAGAATGGCTGGAACAGATGATGTACGATAATTTACGATGTTCGTTTTGATATACGCCACAACATATTAGGCAAATGCACCGCACAGACCTGGTCCGCTGTGTTTATGCCTTCGATGATCTTTCACTTTGAAGTTCATTAGTATTAATCTTGTCGATCATGATGATTATGACGATGATAATATAATACAGATTACAATACGCCCGATTACACACAATTTTTTGTTTTCGAACCACGGAGTTAATTCAGATGCGCGCGCGCTGGCAATTAGGCGCAAAAAGGCGCCACTTTTACTTCACACATATCAAGATTGGCAGTTGTATCGGCACAACAGATTAAAAATAACTATCATCCGTCACTATTATGGCAGGCGAGAATAATGAACGGTAATGAAAGAACTGTTTACAAAATTATTTATAGCAAACAAATGTGACAAATTCATTTTGTCAAAATTTAATTTATTTCTTTTAGTAGTAAATGTTAAAAGTATTGTCATCAGCTAACAACACAATGTGCGCATAATCCTTAATGATATACGGCAAATCGTTTATATAAACTGGGAAAAAGAACAGACCTAAAATTGAGTCTTGTGATAAACCCGTCCCCATATAATTAAAATACTAAATATGTACTATCCCTAATGATTACGTCAAGGAAAATAATAGCTTCATTATTTAAAATAAAGACTTTGTTTCATTTAATCAATACAAATCATCGATATAATATATATAATAATATTTGACTGTCGATCTTGAGATTATTAACTTAAGTTTGCTATAATAATAACAAATGATGTCTACTTAGTCGCCGAGTTGAGTAGATTCTCATGTCGACATTATAACAAGACCAAAAGTCCGCCGACACAAGTTGTCACTTCGGATATCAAAATAGAAAACTACGCTTTTCGTGCGTTAACATCACCGACCACAGATAATAAAACCATCTCATTTCCGTCGTAACAGACGCGTATACACGCTGCATGCATCTCGAATTATCGTCTACATCACCTATCTCGCGATGAGATACATCTTATTCGATTTTGAACTGTATTTTTCAGTAATAAAGATGTAGTGACGCGCTTTTGCGAAATGCGCCAATGGTAATAAAATTTAAGCCAATTAAAACGGCCACATTTTCTCCGCAAAGGCAGAAATGATTGTGGCTTATCTGCCTATCGTAGCCCACATTTATTATCTGTGCTCGGCTGAATGTCCGCTATTTGTAATAAGAAGCTCGTGTTGCGAAATGTGGTAGGGAGGCACTCACTTGCGTATTTCTGATCTTTATAAGTAATTATGAATTCCCGTTAAGTATTCATAACCCCAGTATCTCGATTATTTTTCTTGGTTATGAGTCCATTTCGTGTTTAAGATTTATGAGGCTAAATTTTCACTGTTATTTTAAAGAACTGGACTGTATTCTGTTTCGATGCAATTTACCCCCTGTAACAAGATAGAAGCATGATATGAAACTATGATATATTTAGAAAAATTTCTCCATTGTACAATAGGCAACGCGTTCTAAGTAAAGTCAATGCACTTGATGATATTCCTACAGTACCAAATACGGGTATTGTTTTCCTGGGTATATGTTCTCAAAATAAGTGTGAAGTTTACATAACATCTCTTTAGTAAAGACAGCAGGACAGAATACGTGAAAAGTCAATGTTTGGCATATGGAAGCACTCCAACATTATTACCGAAATGAAGAAGAGAATTTCTTGTCCATTCATGTCGGTGACAAGAGAGGCATCACAGACGCAATGCCGGTCAAATAGTAACTGGGTTTTACTTATTATTGGTAATATTAATTGCCTTACTGGTACTGGTATAACAGAAATTATAAAAAACATTTCTTAATTCTCCAAGCAAGGCTACCGTCGGTTCAAACTCGGTGGTGCAGAGCTCATCGACTGGACAGAAGGGAACATTTCACCGTAGCCTCGTCCGTTGTTTAGCAGGATACACAACGAGCAGGGAGTGGACACTCCAAGACTGAAATCGACAAGACAATAATTACTAATTTACTCTTGCCTCATGAATATCTAGTTTACGTATTACCTTGAAGTGGTAATTAAATTTGTTAGTAAGACAGGGGAGGAAATCGTTGACGTAATGTGCTCAGATAGTTATAAAAAATGTGTGTACGTAACTTCTTTATTGCATTTGCGATCCAAAATTATAATTGCAAGATTGTTAATTATGTTTTGTAAATAACTTAACATATAAAGGTTACCAGAAGAAAAAAGACAAGGAAGGTTTTATTAAGGTACGTTTTTAAAATACCAGTCTTTTGCGCAAACTGTTAGTGTAGGGTCCTTGCTTAAACACTACAATATTGTTGATTTTACTTGATTTTGTTTGAAATTATAAAAGAGTTGATATGGTTTAACTGATGTATGTATGATACGGTTTGATAAGCGTGAGCCCGCGTGATCGTCCTTTTGCCACCGTATTATCCGGACCGTGTATAACCTGGCTAATTTAATGAAAATTCAAAGTATTAAAATAAATAAAAAAAAAAACGCGCGGCTCATGTAAATTGTCGACGCAGCAAGATGTACGAGTTGCCTTTTACAGTAAGTGTGTCATTAGATTTATTGATGCGGCACATTTATTTATATTAAAGAACAAGACTGGTTACGAAAAAAGAAATATTATATAAAGGCGACTTTATCTCATTATCTGAGATAACAAGGTCTTTATTTACATCACAATACTAACACAGAAAACAAAACAATACAGGCAGATACGTGATGATAACTTAATACATAAATCGAAACTTACTCGTATTATTAGGCTTGAAAACAATTTCTACTGAATAACAAAAATGTGTCAAATAAAGCGTTTTTATATAGCTGAAGAAGTACCCTTTTTGCTAATTAATGATGGATATTAATTTGCTGTAATAATAATTACATTTTTAATTTTAAAAGCTTGGTAGCTTTTATAATGTATAGTCACTGCAAATTTAGCCATTGCTGGTGCTAAAGCGTCGGAAATACACTTTGTTCACAACATGTGAGTATATTTAAGTTTACACTCTATGGGCGATGAAGAACACATACCATCAGGTGGCTCGCCTATTTCTTCTTCTCCTTTACATACAGGCTTCAAAACAATTACTATTTAACATAATAGTCCCAGTCCAGATACAAACGTGAGTGATTTGTGAGATCAGAGAATTGCGTAAAATCCTGGTTTTGTGACTTAAGATGTATTGTTACTTCGTTATCGATATGGGTCAATAAATGCCATTTTATGTAACAAACACTCGACACCTTTATTATACAAACAGTTTGCACTCCTCATCGGATCATTTTACAATTTTTGATTACTTCGAGGTGTATCCGTGAAATATAAGAACTAGACATTTTGCCAAATTGATACCATGAATATAAGCGACCACTGCTAGAAGCTTATAGTTTGTTCTTACGTGATATTTTTTTTGTCTAGTGTCCAACGGAAACTAGAAACAAGTGTTTAGTATAAGGGGTTTTTTCCGATCTTTCGGCGATACTTGTAGAATAGTCATTTTTACGCTTTGACCCACAAGCTCGTTCCGTATAAATCAATTGACAGTAACCTTATCTACCAAGCGTAAGATTCCGGGGTTAATTCAAGGGTATTGCAGTCAATTTAGTGACAAATAAATATTTTCATGGCTTTGATCTCCTTTACCTCTTTTAATTGCTTTTAGGTAAAGTTTGTTAAAGTCATATCTAGTTTGGTGAATAAGAATGATTTAAAACACTAAAAAAAATATATCAATACTAGTAAACATTAAATATGCTCTTTCCTACATCCTCATTGAATACGATCTCCAGATACAGTTATCACCAGTACACAGAGTAACGGTGACAAATGGTAATATTGTCTCACTGTAGGTACAAGGGCAATAGGTGAATGAAGAGTTTCGTATGCAGAACGAGCGCGGCAGATGATCTCGATACCTACATTGAATCTTGAACTGACATTCACACCATATGGTGAATGCTGAGTTTAATCAACTTGTAGACACCTGTATTGATAATTACGTTTCTTCGAACACGGTGAAAGTAACACAAATAAACATCGAAAAACACTTTTTATAACAAATTGGGGTGACAGTTGCATAATCAAATAATAATGCATGGAACGCCGCTTATCCTTGAGTCCTTGAGTCCAAACCAACCTCCTGTGATCACAGTGCATTTTGCTGAACAATAACCATGGCAATGGCATCGGATCCCTCCTGTTTAAGGTGATCTCTACTACCCAGCTTGATCCCGATGGTATCGTACCTGATGCTATAGTTCTTTACCAGCCATGCTAGCTACCTATTCTATTCTAGAAGGACTTAAGGTAGTAGAAGCAAAAAATGACGGGCACAAGTGTATTTACAGAAGCCCTAAATTACTAAAAGTTTTGAATTTAAAATCAACCATGATTTGTTTTATGTCAGCTGTAGATCTTTCATTTTTGGGCCTCAAACAATCGGCGATGACTTTCAGGTAACGGCAACTGACCACTTACCATCAGGTAGGCCGTCAGTTAATCGGCTTTTTATATTTAATAAACGGTTTTACGTACACTTGTCTCTTTCACTGTGGTATTATTATTACGAATATTATAACCTGAATATTATAAAACTTACTGAAAAGTTAGTTAGTTGTTAGTAGTACGTCTAGTAAGTAAGCTGGATCTAAGTAAGTTGTTGTTGTTCTGTTGTGTATTACTGTATATTATTCTCATGTAATATTAATTAGTTCATATATTTCTGTTTGAATTAATTTTATTATTTAATTAATTTCATTGTCCTTTTTGCTTGTTACAGGTAATAGATATTGCACAACAAATTTAATAATAATCAGCTATGACAGGTGACTTTTAGGTGAGAAAACTAAATTTGACTGGGATATGCTTCAGACTGGGGCATGCTTAAAAAAGGGCACATATTTATATTGTTTTTATGGAAATTTTTCTATCAAGTTCTTGAAGTCTTTAGCAGGATATAGTTCTATTTAGCATCAATCCGACGGGTACTGGACCCTCTGAATTTAACGACTCTTGAATAATAAATACTTATTAGATTAGGATAGTGTTAAGGATTAAGACTATGTAATACTGCAGTCTCAAATTGAAATACCATGACATAGTATATAAATGGCTACATAAATCGTCATTAATACTTGTCTTCAGTGAAAATTTCATTATCTATAATAAATTTACATATCAACTTATTTAGTTGATATATTATTATAATTTTTAATATATTCACTCCAATGAAACCGATCTCAAGACAAACTTAAGAAAGGCTTCAGAGCGTAAAATGCATTAATTTTTTACACCTTAATTATTATGCATGACACATTAACTGTTGATAATTTGTGGTTTGACACAATATTTATGCATGCGTTCTGCATATGATAATATGCAGAACGCATGCTTAGGTGGTTCGTATTATCTAAATACAATTATACCAAATTCTTTATCTCCGTTTTATTGAAGCCGAATAATGTCGCAACTGATAAAGTTGAACACAAAAGCTCTAACTAACCATTAATCCAACAGTTTTCCACAATAAAACTCAACTCTATTCCACAATAACATCTGTCATTATATTTATTATCGTTACATTAAATGTTGCAACTAAGAATAATTTTGAAAGTGTAACTAAAGTAGCATCGAACCTGTGTAAACAACCGTTACAATTACTAGGTTTGCATAACCTAACACCTCACCGCACCAGGGCAGTGGGTAATGTACTTTAGTATGCAGAACGGGAGCGGCACGCGGCAGATCGACCTACGGCTTTCCTAGTCACGACCGACCGACCGCGACGTGCGAACAATGCCGGAGCGATACTAATTGTTTTACTCATAGAGTTAATGGTTTTACTACAGTCTCGATGGATCAGTGAAACATTAACTATCGTGGTATACGGCCAGGTTACATACGTTTCGAAATGTATCGTATATATATGTCCTGCAGTATCCCACAAAAATTGGGAGATAGTATTAAAATTAGTTTTCAACTGTCCATTTGATTTAAGATGGCTGTGTTTGGTGATGCAAAACAAATTAAACACTTCACGTTATGACGATAAGGAACAAAGTCACAGATTAATATTAAATTTTTTGTCGAGTAATGTAAAACACTGCCAAACAACGACAGCAACAGAGTATGAAAGCTTGATCAAAATGACAGCAGACAGTTAACTGTCAAAGTTTTAAGCACAGACTAGCTGAGGCACGAATGAAACGCCATGTTGAAATATTCGATGAAAATAATTTATTTAGCTATCGCCAAAACCTTTGTAGTATTCGTGAAATATTTAAATATAAATAAATAAAGTTTAAAGTTACTTTTATATAAGATTATATAGATTTTACTCATAGTATCTTATGTTACACTGTAAAATAATGTAATAAACCGCTGCAGCATTATGCAGCAAAAGTGTCTGGATACAGTGTAATAGATAGCGACAAATTCGAAGCGCTGATTTTTCTGAACTACTGACTACCGTCAATTTTCCAAAATGATTAAAACCCCGTCCAGCAACAATCACAGTATGCGAAAGCCCTCAGTGAACAGTCGAGTGCCGATTTATTTAATTTTCTTTGAGCAAAGACGCATTCGAGCGGTGCTCTCTCGATGTTATTCCTAACACTTTGCGCAAACTAGAAACGAGACTCTCATAACTAAAAGCAACCGCAACGAATGTCTATGTTATGACAGCAAACGTTAAGTGTGGTCGTGGAGAGCCATCGGGTGCCGGTAGTCGTGGGCGTGGGCACTCGGACCCGCTCGAGAAGCGAGCTGTTCGCAGAAATGACGAGTCGACATGAAGCGCGAACAAAGGGTAGTAATGCAGGAAACACTCCTTCGAAGTTACAACGCTGTGCCCACTGTATTTTTCATAATGTTATGAGTATCTAACGAATACTTAAGCGTCGGTTTTCAACATTTTTTACTTACAACCTTACTCGACGTGTTTTTTGATGATTTAGCATATACGAAACGATTCTATATGTTTCAAGTTATACGGAACTAAAATTAATGAAAAAAATAAAGGATGTTGAAGTTATGTGTGCGATTAAAAAAATCAAAATTTATGTATTTGTAAATATCCATAAACGCTATTTTATTTAGAACCTGAACTAAGAAATGTTGACATTATATTACATGCGGAATTTATTTAACACGTATGCATAATTTAAATTTTTATTTTGTACATTATTTAAAGCTATCGGTATATTTAAGGAACAAACATTTTGCATTAAAAAAACTGTGTTTACCCTTTAATGTTATGAAATATCTACAACACGATAGTAAAAATAATGCCGTACCAAGCTATGCTGTAATAATCACTTAAATATTGATATGATTAATTACGAGTATTTTCACTTGTTATTCTAAAGTTATGTTACTTCAATTACTATAAATGCTCAGGTGTTCATGAGTTGGTGCGCGGCTGCGTGCTGTTTTTTCATTTAATTTTGATTTCTTTCCGCCTCGCTGCGCGTCGAACATTTTAACGAAACTTGCTACATGGTCAACAAGACATGAGGCAAGGTAATATTTTGGTTGGCAGGTGTATTTGACGGGTATGTTAATGCATACAAGGAAATTTATTGATAATTTAATGACGTGATAAAGAGGTAAGATAATTAACTATCAAGTCGTACGTCAAACGCTTCAAACCACATTATGTTTGTAGTGAAATATTTAATTGCGAGGAAAAGGAGAAAATATTGTAAAAAGCAATGTGATAAGAATACTGAACATTTGTGACATTTTTTAATGAGCCTTTTAAACGAATCTCATAATATTTAGATATATAAACGTTTTTTTTATATTACATTACATTACTGCCTATTGACCAGACAGAGATAGATGTCTTCTTTTAACCCTAATAATAATTGTCTAACTAACTTTCTAATTTTCTCACTGACTGTACTTATCCATTAAAAAAGGGAAGGGGGGGGGGAATGGTAAAGTTTTAGTGGATCAGACGGGAGTTTAAAATAAATAATAATTGGCAGCCGATCAGTTTTGGGGATCAGAGCGGAAAAAATCAAACGAACTATTGAATATTTTAGACAACAGTAGGTACATAATATTTTACCTATTCTATACAAATACAATTCAGATAATAATTATAATAAAATTTGGCTCAATATTACAATTTATAGCCGTAGTGTGTTACAGTATTTAATTTAAAAAAAACTTGGGCCTTTCAGTCTGATGTGCATTTCAATATTTCATAATGTAATTTAATTAGAGATAATATATTGATTGTTATAGTAAATATTTTAAATAAAGTAAATCATAGCGATACACCCTTGTCTTGCCAAAGTAATTATATTATACAAATAAGACCTCAAACAGTAAAGCTGCGCAGAACTGCAGGAGCTGTACAATTTAACTAATTATTGCATTATTACAGTAAAAAAATTAGCCCCAATGATGAAGTCTATATGTTATTATAAAAAGACCAAAACAAAAACGTTCAGACCACTTTCTGCTGTTTGAGAACCGATTTTCTTTTCTTTGTTCGGTAATTGTTGACGAACTTTGGTGTTATCAATAAAAACCGACGGTTATTTAATTAATATGGTCGAACTTCGGCCAGTAGCCGAACACTAGTAAAGATATTAGAGGGAAGTAAAATATGGTTACTTATAAAACGGCACTAACGGACCCAGTTTACTGGCCAACACTTGGTACAAGACTATTTATACACAAAACCTGCATTGCGCACCGCGATGTTGCAGGGAGTTACGCAGCACCGTTAACTAAACCCACAAGAAGCGGGAACGGAGCAAATATAGAGTTTTGTAACAATCGCGCTTTGTGCTCGAGTTGGTTGTGAGTTTATAGCGAGGAAGTAGGTTGTAGTAACGCACTCATAAGCCATCGCATAACAGCTGTCCTCAATCTTGTCTTTATATCTCTATATTTAATCTTGTCTTGTCAATATTATTAATAATATAATTATTAATAATAATAATTAATAATATGATTATGTATATATATATATACATAAAAAGCAACTGAGACTCGTAAACAAAATTTACCTGTCAATAAAACGAGTACCCCGCAACCCTTCGCTGTGCAGCTGGATTGGGGCATTCCATAGCGAATAACGTTGACGACGTTACGTCGACTTTTACGGTATCAATCAATATATTAACAATAGCTTATGGAGACACCATTGACGACGCAGTAATTTTTACACTCGAAGCTTAATTCGTAACATTTATAATGTTGTGAAGAAATTTAATATATTTTGATCGCTGTTATTCTACAAGTCAATCGTACCTAACGTGAAATCAATAAATAATAATAATCTTAATAATACTTTACACATTTAAAGGGATAAGATTGTGAATGTAAAATTATATGTTACTCCTTGTTCTCCAGCGTCCCTGTTGTGGGTGAGTAATGTTGATTGAGATTAATCTTCGTCCGTTTTACATAATTGTATTCGGTGAGTAACGTACATAATGTAATAATATAAAAACAGTACAAAAATAGTACAGCAGTTTGAGAGACAGTGGTCTGCGCCATTGACTGAATGCACTCGATCAGTCAATGAGAGTCCCGCGCGGGGCTTCCGCTGCGGCGCCCTCTGTGCCGGTCGCAAGGCAGTAACGGGAGCGAGTATTTTTATGTAGTATGAGGGTATCCATTGATTTACATCTATAATAAAACTCAAAAAAACAATAAAAGAATTCTAATTTATTTACATTTCGTTAATTGGAAATTTTACACAACTGCTTCATTAAATGTATTAAAACTGTTTTCTCTTTACGTAGACGGGCATAACTTCTTACGATAATCATCGTCATTGTGTGATGCTTCGTAAATGCGTCTATTAATGCAATCTATCACACAGACACCACGCACGCGTTCTTCCGTGTATTTATTAATTGCACTCGCACAAACGCTAAGTGACTGATTTTGGTCATCGTAAATCCTGCTACAATCTTCTGAAACAAATGAAAAGAAACTTGCACTGGTGATCCCTTTGCTGATCACTTACCTTCATGTGGCCAATTTGCATTTTCGTCTGCCGTTAATACTGAAAGAAAATTGTAATTCAAAACCGCCATTAGCTTGTAACTTTACAACTCGCGCATTCCCCTCTACACTCCATTGTATACAAAGGGTATTTAAACAGACTCAGATCGACAATAAAACTTATCTCCTTGGGCGTAAAGCTCATTATTCCTTATAAAGTTGTTTGGTGCACTCTGTTTATGCGTGTTATTTGTTTTGACGCTGCAGCCAGAAGCGGAAATCATTTTAGTAGTTTCGACTGTGTCGTAGAAATACTCGTACGCCTGCGCCGACAGACAGAGAGACAGACAAACTGACTGACAGGTGGATTGGTAGGTTTAATTGGCTTTTTTATGTTGTTAATATCCCGAAGTACTTGTTCCACATACATTTGGATAGAAAACTATTATAGACGACGCTTCACTTATAAAAAATTCAACGGCTTTTTCAACATTCTATAGCAATTTCAAATATTCTGGTATCTACCGTAGGGACTTTAGTGAGCAAAAATCCGATATCATAAAAGTGACAAGCTATTAGATAAAGGTTTCAAAGATTTACAGACAGACAGACTCCCAGTAATCAGTATAGGATTTCCATTTAATCGTTACAACAGAAGACTTATTAAGTATGAATTGGTTGAAATGTGTTAAACACCGCCCAGTACAGAACCTACCATCAGAGGTAACTCCTGCAGGTGGTAACGGAATATACGACACAGAACGACAATGCCTTGCGCTTCATACAACGGGACGTCACCGCAAACGGATACGACATTATACGAGTACTTGAAAACACGAGGGAACTAGCACGACTCAAATTTACTTATTGCAAGACATACGGCAACTTTGTATCCCAGTTTCAAATTAGTGGTCCATTGCTTTTGGAAGCCAATCCAACACCGACAAGATATTAATTTCATCAGGGTTATTACATGATTGAAATAATATCATAAGAAGGTAAATAATGCAGGCAGTGTGTATAATTATACTGCTCGTGTGCCCTTAACACTTTCCCCAAACGCTGTCAGTTACCTGTTAATTCCGGGATCATGTCTCCACTCACAGACGTGGACGATTGATCTGTGTACACCGTTCAGTTGATGGACCGTATGAAGAGTTTACTTATGGTCATAGTATGCGATCCCACACACTTTTCTTCTTTTCGGTACTTTTAGTTTACGGCCGCAGATTGATAAGTCTATCTACAAGTATTCTATCTACAAGTATCGAGTTGGGTAATTCTGGAATTAAAAAATTTAATCTCTTCCCTAAACCTTCTTAAACGTGACATTGGCAATAAACCAATTTGCGCTTATTATTATTTGCGCTCCATAAATCGAATAACATTCATCCATCTACAATCTACTAAATCTACTAAAATTCATCTTCACATCTCCCCTCGATGCGTTCACAATTGTCAAAGCCCATAAATTTATTAACCGACAACAAGATAACCTCTCCAATTGCCAGTTGGTCAGTCAACTAGCGACAATAAGTCACAAGAATAGTCAGTCACAATGGCTGCGTCCTGCCAGGGCGACACCGGCTGCCAGTCTTCCCGGGTCGATGACCCCGGTTAATTGGAAATGGATCTGTCACGTACAGCAGCAAATAGCATCGATACTGCATTTGTTATTATAAATAATAATACGCTATCGGACCTGTCCCATGTTTCTTTGTCCTAACATAGATCAATGCAGGATGATTCACTTTTTATTGTATTGTTTTGTTTGTCTAGAGAATTTTGGAAGCTCGCACAACAAGAAGATTCATCTTAGAGTCTTAGTTTTATGGAACAAAACGAAATACCAAAAATAATTTGTCTTAAATCATTAAGAAATAGTCTATGATGTTGATGATGATGATGAATGGAGATTGTTTCATACTGGGTGTAAATTAACGCTGATTCAATCACGCCCCCGCTCTACGATTTACTGTGTAGTAGTGCCTTGGACACACAAAACAGCACTCCACTAGATAATATTCACCAGAAATACGATCTTCATTTGAAACACAAGTTTCTATATCAGCTGATAATGAAAATCCAAATCCTTTGCTCAACAAATCGGGCCAATAATTGCTAAAATTAAAAAAAATAAAGAAATACATAAAATAACAATTAATTGTCTCTTATACTCCTAGTCCTGTTCACATTTCTTCTTCCCGTACATTTGTTATAAGAATTTCTATGTAGTTTGTTAGTTTATTACCAATTTCATCAGCAATAACTTATCCAATTCACGATGCGCGCGTGCAAGGCATAATTGCTGAACGCGGTCGCCCTACCGAGTGGGTCATAAATTACTTAATTCTAACACATGATGAGCGCACGTCATCGTTTTAGGCAATTTTTCACTTGTGTTTGTTATGGCTATGACTGAAATTATGTCATTAGATCATCGAGTCCTTAGTGATGAGAATTTAACTCCGTTTATTAGTAGTTAAGGAAGCCTAAGCGCTTAGAAAGCATATATGTACGTTTGTGACAATTGGAATCGTTAATGTGTTTGGTTAAGACCCAAGATTTTGTGATAACTAATGTATAATGGTCTATAGATAAATTGCCAGAGATATTACAATATAAAACTATCGTTTCTTTTGTTACATCATAGGTGGCAAAATATTATTAGATATAATAGAAAAAAAAATAGTAATGGTAGTGTTAGCTTATTCTTACGTTTCGCAAAGCACTGATTAGCGGTTATAAAATATCCTAACTCACAAATATTATAATGATACAGAGCATAAATGCGATAAATGAACACACCGGCTAATGCAATGATATTTGGTATAAAATCTGTCTTTGTAATGAAAGCGTGAGCTGTAGCGTCTTGTTATGAAAGAAAACCGAAACCTAACAATGGGACGCTTGTTCATTGGTTATTGTCAATTTAAAAATGATACATGAATACTGTCCGAAGACAGTAGTGGAGACATTACGACAGCAGACTTTTTTGTTTGATCGAACGCACTCAGACGGGAAAATGAATAAGGCGTAGTATCGGTACGGAGCTTTGAAGGTACTCAATCAATAAGCGGTAACTCATGTAATATATCCACGTCACATAATAAAAAAAGATTAACGATCGTTTTCAGTTTTTGTATTTATAATATCATTATTTGTTATCGTTACTTTTATTGGATACTACTTTAGGATACTTACGAAGAGTTCTCTGATGTACAAATTATCTTACGATGTTTTCATGCAAGCGATTGATAAATGCAGTAAGGTCACCTTTTCTTATGCTTTTGCGACGAGACGATTTAACCTTTTAATCTTGGTTAATTTTCGATTTTTTTTAAGACAACAATAATGTCATAAAACTGGATACATCATAATTTTTCCCTAAACTAAAATAACTAAGAAATGTCCGTAAAAAATAATACTAAAACATTTTAACTTATTCTGGGTAGTACTATTAATT
Source organism: Megathymus violae (assembly GCA_003671415.1). Lineage (NCBI taxonomy): Eukaryota > Metazoa > Arthropoda > Insecta > Lepidoptera > Hesperiidae > Megathymus > Megathymus violae. The sequence continues at coordinate 395,832 of PDGT01000011.1, read as the reverse complement.
TAAATTTGCTACATTAGAAAAGTAATTAAACGTTAATGACGTCGATAAAAATACAAAAAATTGTAAAAACTATAGTCACAAAGTCTATACGTGAATTTCTTAGAAATACATCATCATCAAAATAAGGGCTTCGCCTTAGACAGTGCTCGGGGATAGAAAGGACAACCTGTCATGATATTCCTGACGACTTCCCAAATTGGAGAGAAATACGCCCCTTACTTGGATCCTAGTATCTTTATTCATAGAGCAATGTGCGCGACGCGCTTCCGACGTGGGCGGCCAGGAATCTAAAAATTCCACGCCGTACTTACCCGCACTGTAAATTTGCAAGATTTATGCATAGTATAATCCTTCGGCTATAAATAAATCCGCGAGGAACTGGCTGTGTATAATCGTTTTGACGTTAATTATATTTGGGTACACAGTTCGTTTCAATGGCCTTCGTTAAAATCAATGATTTATTCGTAGTGATGAGAATGCATTCTTGATTTCGTATTTGAGCGGACAATAGGCTTACAGAATCCAAAATTCCGCAAAATTACTGAGTGAGATTTCGAAAGTAAATATAAAATAAAATAATTCGTATTTTCTTATGATTTTTTAACACAGTCTTAGTTTTTTAACACAGAACTGAAAACCCTGTTCAACTCTTTACGTTCCCTGACATTGATAGGGTCTCTCGCTGCGGGGCGATTATCCAATTACGGAGTCGCCGGGAGCAACGCACTCCTCTGAGATGGCGCGTTGATGGTTCCCTGCCCCGAGGGCTTTGGGAATAGCGAATGCTGTCAAACAAAGAAACTAATTTACAAGACTTTGATCAGATAGTTTACCTACAATGCCGACGCGGTCTATATAATTTCCCTTCCTGGCCCTGTTAAAATATGTACTATATTATTTGACGACCCCATAGTTGGTAGTGACCCTACCTGCTCAGCGAGGGCTTCCTGGTTCGATTCCTGGCCTGGGCAGACATTAATGTGACAGATAAATGTTTGTTCTCCGGTCATGGGACTTTGTAATGTGATATTTTTGTATGTCCATGCCACCCGTGACACAGGGAATCTCTGTGCGGCGGTGTGAGCAAACGTTTATTTCATTTATTTATAGTGTTCATTTTTCATCTTAGACCTTTGAGACCTTTGATTTATTTCATAGAGATAGATGCGTGTCACGACACTACACCGTTGCATAAGAAACCACCGCTCGAAGGTTTGTTAATTTATTAATTGCATTTCAAAAATACTTATCTCGTTGCTTCATTCACTTAGTCAACAAGTAAGTAGGAAGTGAGGTTCTTGCAGCCAGAAAGTCTTAAGAATTATAAGTTTCTAAGATTCTTTCACATCATCAGTGCGACTATTGCTAGTTGGGTACATAGAAACTGCATTGACTTGCAAGTGCAAACGCTCTAACCACAACGTTAACATGTTTTCCAATCATCTATTCGCATTACGTCGATAATGAACTTGCATTACAAAAACAGTAGCGCGGCGTCGGCCGGAGCGCAATTTGCGTAAATGGACTATTTTCTTGCGCCCGCTCAACTTGACCTATTCGCCCATGCGTGGGCACACGACCGGTACAATGCGCCACGTGCTAACTCTGACCGTGCACGGCATATTATCCCGTGTTTCGTTCACGTTGAGACACTTAATCGCATGCGTCATTCATGAAGGTATTGGCATTCCGCGGGCGCACTGTACGTTTTAGTTAGGGATGATCTTTACGATTCGATTTTTATGAATATCGTTTCAAGTTAATACGATCTAGCGATGTTTCAATCGATTTAATTTAGAAAAATCATGTCAAATTTATTTTTTAGACAAAATTTCTTTATCTATAGAATATCAGTCGTACGTACGGCAATACAGTAGGATAAAAATAAAGATGATTAATTGATAACTCCAGGAAAAGAATACATTTTGAATCGATTCAAAATCATACGATTCGAAATATTGATTTAAAAGATCGATTACGATCCAAAAATTGATTTAAAGCTGGAAACGTGCCTCCCTTGTTTCAATATGCAACATTGCCAGCGACATTCCTTTCAAGGGTACTTACTCCGAGCAGGTATCGAAACAATGCTGTCTGTGTACATGTCTACGTACTTCAAGTTGATCTTAAAATGAGTAACAAACAAAACGATTAAAGTGTATAACTCGCAATTAATTTTGAATATGTAGGTATCTATAGGTAATCGGTTTTTACTGTTCACCAATGTTCGTTCTATTCAATAGAATAATTTATTAGTGTCGCCTGGTGGTCGAAATTCGATCGTAATTATTAAATAACCTTGTTCCTATTTTTTAATTGATAACACTATTACAGCTGACGACCCATAGCCCAGATGGTAGTGACCCTGCCTGCCGAGCGAGGGGTCCCGTGTTCGATTCTCGGCCGGGGCAGATATTTATGTGACGGATAAATGTTTGTTCTCAGATCATGGTTGTTTGTAATGTCATATGTCCATGCCACCCGCAACACAGGGAATCCTAGTGCGGGGGTGTGAGTGTGTAAATGTTTATTTATTTTATAGCTCGCCTCTTGGAAGCTATTGCTTCCAAAATAAAGACAAGATATCCTTTCAAATTGTTAAATAATTTTTCATATATGTGCAGTGGTTTCGAAGATTACTTTTCGCATACAAAAAACTCACAAAATTCGCATTCACATTTATAATATTAGTATAGATATAGATTTGTTGCAAGAGCTGAAAGGCTTTTACAAAGGGCGAACGTAGTTCCTAGTGGTGTTTTCTACCAGCCTACCCATGTACAAGGGAAAGATTTTTTGTTAAAAGTACCAATTTCGGATAAAAATATCGTCAGGATACCTAGCGTAATCAGAAACTTAACGTATTAGTCAATCTGTAGAGTTTTAAAATATTTCGGTACAAAATTTTATTGATATTTTTCACCTTTATATCATCCCACGTTATTTAGCTGTTCCAAAACTGTTTTCAAATAAAAAATAGCATGATTTTAAATAAGGCTATCTATATCATGAGTCGTTTTGAACGACTACATAACGCCCCCTTAAAACCCTTATAGAATACAGTTTAACCTTATAGAATACTTTATCTATCAAATCAAAACAGATATTTTACAATAATTGACATCGTGCGATCGTTGCTAGTTATTTATTAATAAATGAAACTAGTTCACGTAACCAGACATATCTTTTGATAACGATCAAGCTTTGAATAACTTAACATGAATGAATATGAATAACCGTGCGAAATATAGTAATACCAAACGATGTACAATTATGGATATTTTAACTTAACTTCACCGCGTGAAGATGTCGTTACTGTCGCGTCCGGTTGTCTTCTCAGAACCTAATGAAGATAAGTATGCGCTTCGTCATATACAATCTTTCAAAGCAGTGTTTATTACAAAGATCAGGAAGCATATAATGTTAAAAAGTTAAAGTAGAGACCCTTCACCAGAACTAACGACTATATAAAGCTAAGTTATTATATGCCTGTTGTGTCTGTCTAGAGATCGGCTCGTCTCATGATAGGACGCCAGCTAACGGAAGTTGACTAATTTTTAATTATTTTTTTAAAGACAACTACAATAAATTAAAAGACAACTACACACCCGCTAATAAGAGAGTGTTTCAACAAGTTTCAACGTCTCGTCACAGATGTTAACGCTACTGTCCATTAAGGCCTAAGTGAAGGTTGAAAACAATATGGCTACGGTTGACACCACTAACCACACACCTTTGAAAATAATATAGAGAACTCTTAGATATGTAGTCTTCACAATACTTTATCGTACTTTAGCAAATAAATAACTTCAAAAATTATGGTTTCGTGTAGGACTCAAACCAAACCACCTTAAGTAGCAGGCTGAATAACAAACATCTTAATTATTAGTTATAATGCTGTAAAAACAAATAACAAATTTTGAATTCGATAAACAATAACAAACGTCGTGATTTTATCGTATTTTTACTAACTTAAAAGAAAATATTTTATGTCCAATAAGTACAAATCGCTTAAAATACTTAACGGTAAAGAGCGTAGATAGGTATACATCGTTTAAATCAATAAAATACAAACCACAACGAATCGAACTTCGCGTAATATTTCTTCCCACTGAACCTCGACCTTCCGTGCCAGAGCCAACAGCCTGAACTCATGTAATAATAAACTCTCAACTTCGGGTATAAAGGCTATTTTGCCATGGTTAGATAATGTCATGCAAAATATTGGTTAAATCCAGCGGAATCGATTTCCGGCGTTTCCGTGTTGAACTGTGGGAGCGGGCGGTCCCGGGTCGTCTCGGTTCAGTTTTTATTTCCATACTTCTTTAACTACACTTCTAAACAAATTGTACGTCGGATGGTTACTGATTGAATATTAGGTATTTCTTAAAGGATGAAACAGTTTTGTGTCAACATTTTTCATACAACATTTTGATAGAAGTTCTACACTGATTGTCAATTTGCAGTCACAATCATAACCTTGATAATATAAAGTCTGATAATGAACGTAGCTTCACGACGCGCTGTTTGTGGTCAGATATAAGTGACTATTATAGCTCACATATATCTGCAACCAATCTTTGACAGAACTGAACTGCAATTCAATGTAAAACCAGTCACATATATTGTTACTCCTAGCAATATTTCTACTCTCGAAGATGGTGATATAACGTTCCATGTATAAGTACTACCGGTCCTTTGACCAAAAATGCAAATCCTTAAATAATTTGCGTACGCTATGATGGACTTGCGCCCAATGAGGGTTCCACTGCTATCTTGGATTTTCTCTCTTAATGTCAGGGATAGAGATCACATTTTACCACGCTAGTAAAGAGAGTTAGTATGACTTTACACGTATTTGAAAACAGTATAGAAATATCTCAGGTAAGCAGGTTACCTCATAAAAGAAGCAAGTATAGTTAATTTCAATAAACAAATAGGTGTAGGATTCGAACTCGGGCTACCGTGCTGGAAGGCAGACGAGTCGTACAAACAATTTAACTATCAGGAATGAATTTATTAGTTATCTGAAAATTCTACAACTATTTTAATGATTCACAATTTATTATCTATATTGACATATTATTTTCGGTCGGAACGGCAGCGTTAAATCGCACTCGACAAAAAAAATATTTAAACAGTTTATCAAATTACTGTTTGCATAAAATGTTTCCATAAAAATTAGACTGTAGATTCCAAAAGTGGTCAATAAATAATAAACTCTACGAAAAGCGTGCACAGTGCAAGATAAAAAAATCCATTTGAGCAGTCTTACTCGTACATTGGCGGCCATCAAGTCGGTCACGGAGCATGAAGCACAGTAGAGACACCCTCACGATGGTCGTGTGCGTGACATTTATTGTGATGGTGTTCAATGTCCATACATATAAAATAATCAAAAATGATTTTCGATATATTTTGGATAAATCATCATCCTGCTGCCCTTATCCCAATTTTATTTGTGGTCGGCGCAGCATGTATTTTTCTTCCATACATCTCTATCAGCCGTCATCTCACTAGTAACTTCCATTCTAGCCATATCATCCTTCACACAATCCATCCATGGATAAACTCGATTTTAAAGTGATACTAGTCCCTTTGGTGTACATCATCATGAAAGCCACAGTTAGGTATATAACTTGGGCTCCCTTTAAATGAAGCCCCAAAAATAATACTAATGTGACGAAACAAGTTCCCCGATATTTACAATATTTTTCATTATTACATATATTTATTTATCACGTTAAAGCCAACGGGATGACGAGTCTAAAAGCACATAAGTGCACACGACATACGCAGAGAGAAGTCATACTGTATGTAAATAGACAACAAGCTACTATTAATGGATAACGAACACATGCTATATTTAGCCACACTATTGTTAAAGTTAAATTAACCCAAGACGAAATCGTTTCGCTCACACATCTCCGCGTACGATACTCACGAATGTTGCATATATGGTCATCTTCTGATGTGGCCGCAACTCCTTTTTGCTCATCCTATGCCGCGACGACCGCGAACCTCGGCGCGGTTCAAGGCCCGCCGCCATATACGAACCCGGACGTTATGGAATAGTAAGTAGCTGATTGTGTTCCGATAGCCGTGATCACGAGAGGATAAGCCTCATATAGAGCCTGATAATTTCAGTACTCACGAGTTGGAAATTTATATAAATTGCGGTATTTTCGAAAATTGCTCTATACATAAGGTAACTGTGCATATTTGTCTGAGTCATTTACTGAAATACTCAAACCCAGGTATACATATTAAAACAATAGAAATAGCTAAATAACTTTTCTAGAGTGCCGTTAAAGTATCTTGTGCACAAAACGACCGTCTAGGTAATTGGTCTCTTGTTCAAAACAGACAAAACCGAGACATTTAAATAAGCACCTGCCATAATTATTATTAGTCTCTGATCTACCGCTTTGTGTTTTAATTGCAGCCTTCGTCTCCCCTCATTCGTTGAAGAAAAAAATAAACAATGCAGCCCCTGTTGAACATGCAAATGAGCCTCCGAAAATTAGTTTCCAAGATGTGCCTCCTCATTGTATTGTTCATTTCGTATTAACTCTGAAGGTCGATAAAGTATTTCTAAATTTAGAAACCAGCCTCGTCAAAGAAGTCATTATGAATGATGTCACTGTGTCAAATCAGCTTATCATGGATTCGATGATAAAACATTCGAGCTAGCAAAACAAATGTTAAATGGATTTAATGTTGCATCATGATTATTGCATTGAGAGTTATCTAAATAGGCGATTAGTTTCTTTAACTTATGTACTTCGCTCGCATTGTGTAACGGATTCCTGATTTACTGTATAGAATAATAGTTATTGGCAATATGAAAGAAAAAAGCAACAGAATACGGTCACCTAATCAGTGAACAGAAACAATAACAAAAGGATACGATATTAACGTGCAACTATTAATTACTTTAAGAAAGCATAACAACCTGGAGGAAATTTGTAACGGAAATCGTCTCGACAGCTACTACCTGCGGTCATGATTACAGAAGTTCTATTAATATTATTTATTCTATTACAGATTCGTGAGCCATCATGGCGTATTACCGGTGTGGTCCAACTACGATCGGGAGTAGGGCATCCTGGTCGGTGACGAATACTATGGAGCCCAAAAGTTTTGAGCGGCCGCTGAGTGAAAATTTTGATAGAATCTTCAATGCCTTCGAAAGGACGAACGCTTTTGAATGCGTCCGGAGTACATTCGAGGCTAAAGAAGATGAAGAAAGACATGTTGGACATGGGGATATAGTGGTTAACAGAAAGATGAGTAGCAGCTTCGAGCGAGCTGACTGCGCGCTGGCTGCGCAAACTCCCTGTTCCGATGATGAAGACTTCTACAGAGAGAAGATTTTGTATTCGCAGGCGAGACAGCTCTTCCCTCTTCAAGAAGATCTGGCTGACTGGATTAATAAGACAATCGGTAAGTAAACCGTGCTTATTACAATTCAACAATTGTTTTTATTGTCCTATGACATTATAACGCGGCAGTTAACATATAGCCATAAGTAGTAAGTGCTATCTGTAACTGCAAAGAAAAAAAACCTTAGGACTTTCTTGCCACTTATTCTTTCTGGACCTCTTACGGTAGGTGGGTATTAAATGCATGGCGTAGTTTGACTTTCGAAAGGTGTTTGTAAAAACTGACTTCGAATAAAAATTAATTTTCTTTTATTATTAATAATTTAAATAACAGCAGATCGCGGTTTGTTAAAATATTCATTTTGTCTATTTTATTTTAGTAAAGTTTCGAATATGCTAAATAAATTAAATTTTTCATGCGTGAAAAACAAAGACACGAGTGATGCGCGCAGCTCACTTTCTGTCACCCACCATTATAAAAATAAAGAAAGAGAGAGTTGCAAATTGAATATGCATTACAGCGTTTTCAAAAGAATTTTCTTGATTCGCTACGCTACGAATATCACCTGGTTTGTTGTCACGAACACCGTGGCAAACACCTTTACAAGTTTCTCTGATCCATTCATTTGCAGGTAATGTATCGTATTTGCTATGAAATTTTATATTCGTCACAGATTTTGCGTCACCTCGGTTCGTTTATTTACACCTCTAGAATGAACAACATGTCACCATCACTTATCATTTTTATCAATCATAATTTTGATTTGCCTCGTAGTGACTAGTTTTTTGTTAGCTACGATTAATAATGTTTTCGTTTTATATTATTTAATATTCTTTTACGCAACATGTATGTTAAATAATTTTAATAATTAATTAAATGATTTATCTCTATGCATGGTAGTAGGTTTTTTATCAGGCTGGCTAGTTACCTACTTCCTTCTAGCATCATATGTATATATCATATAAAGTTCGGGTGGGTGACGGACTCGTGTACCAATTCAGAATAAACTGCCAACTTGTGCGTTGAGTTCTTAGAACCAAAGCCCTCGAACAAAGCTTTAACGCTATCTAACGGCATTATCCGACTCTGAATGTATGCTCTGAAGTAAGGAAACGCTTATGACTGTTTTGCGATAAGGGGTCACCTTCTCCGGTTTACGCCTGGCATTACGTGTGGGCGATTGTGTGGTCTTATTTAATAAAGTTTGAATGTGTGAGGTCTCTGCATCTGGAAATGAGTTACGTTATCGTTCAGTCATCACCGCATGGGCGATCTGAGAACAAAACAATAATAGTGTAACACGTGGAGATTGTAGCAGCCGATTGTATCATCGTTCCATATTTGCGCCAGTTTTTGTGTCATGATGCCGC
>PDGT01000011.1:364704-387057 GCA_003671415.1 Megathymus violae | reverse complement strand
CATGACCAACTAATAAATGTGTAGTTACGCTGGATATTAAATGATATAATATAAGTTTCGGTCCCAATTTTTATCATACACATGAAATTTAGTAGCCACCACACCCTGCATTTGGAATCCATTTCAAACAGAACTACAATTCTATTTTAGGACAGAATCAGGTTAATCTGTTAAGGACTGAAACGGAAAGCCTCTCTTTATATATATGAAGAATCACACTTTCACACCGCCGCATTAGGATTCCCAGTAGGCATTGAGATTTTTTTTAGAAATTTTCTTTTGCTATCGAACAATACTTTCTTAATTTGTCTACCAATCGCATGTACGAAGGTCATGGAGTTAAAACCTATGCCTATGTTTGCTTGTTTCATAGCAGTAATGTCTAAATTGATGGACATTGATTGATTATACGTAAGACCGATTTCTGTGTGCCAAAGTTGTGGTTGAATTGGCTCGGATCACGCACAACGGACTATGCAGGGAATTCTGCTCGTAATGTATTAATAAATCGTAATATTTCTTCCAGTATGGACCTCCTGTTAACCATATAGCTGAACGATTATATTGTGATCATGAAATCCCCATTTGGTCTGTCGAACCACTGACTCGTACGACTGTGCGCACCTCTGGCTCGACCGGTAAATAAATGAACCAATTGTTCTTTCCAAATCTGGCATGACGAGTTGGCAAGTTGGAATAGTGTAGAATTTTATTAATTCTATCAAAAAACATTAGAGTTCAAATAGTTTTACGAGACAAGCAAGAGAATCGTGGGCTGCGTTATGTATGGGCGGAATGTGATCACTGATCATCAGATGACCTGTGTGCTCGTTTGCAGGCCTAATAGAATAAAGGAATAACTAAGATGTATCTTTCATATAACTCTCTATACTCTCTGTGAAGAGATTCATCGATTATAAATTTACATATGTGCTGTTAACATATTATAAACTTTGCTTCGCATAATCTGCTTGTGATTTGCGGGCATAAATCATTAAGTGCTTCAATATGTTCTCATCTCAGTACAAAAAATCGTTAATGAGTCAATTATAGCTGTTATTAGAATGTTACCATTGTTACATATAAAATTACTAAACTCTGTTCTTATAAAAATATTTCATATAAAGAAATTGAATGACCCTTTTGTTTTTATCATCTTTTGGTCCATATCTTCCCTCCATGAAGTCTCTCTGCACCTCTCTCTTTTCTTATCTCTTTGGTCTATATTTTATTCTACCTCCCTCTGTATCCTATTTTTGTTTTTCTGTTGTTGCATCGAATACATTTGTTGTAAGCTTTGACCTGATGCCCACTTAGATCAAGTGCTGTGCGTTTTGCGTTATTATTTATCTCTCAACAACCTTTATATTTTAGTCATCATCATGTGAGAGAGACATCAATAAAAGGAAGCTTCGAGATATGCCTTTGAGTTTGGAGCATTCCCATCAAGCATATTTACTTAGCGCCATCAAAATTTCACACGAGTGTCATGTTGTGTCCAAGATTACGCGTTTCAGTGGCTAATGGCCTTCGGGCCTTAGACAATATTTCATTTAAATGTACATTAATTATAATTGATCAATACGAAGCCCGATCCCACGCGGCCATGTGTGAATAGCTTGTGACAAGAATTAAAACTTAGTTTTTACTCGGTGATTAGATGATATCATTATACCCGTCGTGTACCCACGGAAATTAAAAACATATGTTAATATTACGTGTATAGATTGATCGTCATATTCTTTATTTTATAATATTAAAAATGTGTGGTCTAATGATTCGCTTAAAGAAAACACCATTAAATAAAAATTATTTGTAATGTTACTGAAGGTATGCCAATTGTGGCAAATTAACATTTACATTGTGAATACACCAAAGTCTAGTAATAGGTTGTGATTATAATTATTAATGTGGCAACATTCCATAATACTACTATACATGAACCTGGTCAAGTACAAGTCTGAATTGGTCGAGCGCTACATGAGCGCAAGCATTTATCACCTAGACTAGACAGAATGGCGGGAGATTTCCCTTTACTGCATTTGTATTCAGTCCACAAAACTGGATTGAAATATCCAATTGATTTCATCAAAATTTAATCACTTTTACGTAGCATATATTAAAAATTTGGAATTGATGGACCACACTTTTAGACGTGAGTGTGAGTGAGTTTAGACGCGAGTTGCCCATTGGAACATATAAACGACGCGTTAAAGCACAGCTTAACGTAAAGGATATTATAGTATAGATGGATATATTAATGAAAAGAACGCATGGAAATAATAGTTCCGCACAGGTTTAAACTTTTGTAATTACCATGTGTTGTTTTAAAAGATGTGCTGAGGAATTTCGTTCGCCGTTTCGTCTCCTCAATGTTAAAGCATGTTTTCCAAACGGTAGTAGAAGCAAAAAATGATCTGCATAAGTGTATTTACAGAATACCTACATGATTTAATGATTTTGAATTTGAATTTAGAACCGTCTTTCGACACATTGAAAACTATTGCACTATTACATTTTTATTTTCTTTTCCTTGCGTCCAGATTTATGTATTACCAGCTGACTATTACAGCTGACAGACTTCTACAGGTTTGGCAACACTAGAAATACTATAAGTTAATAATTTTGCTTTTCATTTCGTGTAATAAAACATAATGGGCACGATAGATCAAATGCAGCCGCAATCGCCCATGGAAACTTAACCTATGCAACAAATAATATTAGTAACACAAAAAAATTGTTTGTAATTAATGATGATTTCATTGTAAAATATTAGAATAAAATTACTAAAGTGTTGATTGCTTCCGTAAAGACATCCACGGTTCAATTTTGTTAATTGTATTATTTATATTGCAACGAAATAATTTAGAATCCGTTTACCTAGTAATAAAAACGTTATAATGATACATATAAAAATAATTATCAACAGCTAAATGTTAATACGTGACTGAGTACGAATAATGTGTTTACTGATTATGGTAACCGCCGGGAAAAGGCATTACACGGTTGATTTAAGAAGGAAGCTAGGACCTAATCAGACTTAACCTCTAATACTGCGTGACTACCGACGGATTTAAATTAGGAAGTATAAAACCCAATGGTTAAAAAAAATTGAACAGATACATTGCGTCACCCGTTACATAGCAGGCTACATCACCCGCACCACAGATGCCTTGGAGTCAAAAATACACGATGTATTTTAAACACAAAATACTATGATTTTTTCATTGGTCGGGAGTGGATTTCGGTTCAGTACTTTATATCTATCTATACACAACATAAATCTGTTGAGATTTTCGTTTATGTGTGTATGTCTCGAGATAACTCAAAAACGGCTCGACCAATCGATCATAATGAAAATCGGTATGGAGTAAGAACACGTGATTGTGCAGATGATCGGCTGTATACAATATCGATTAACCTAATAATGTTTAATCAAGCCAAAATATGACATTTTTAATAGTCATGTATATATAATGAATAGTCCAACCCGAACGTATTCGGACGGGGTCGCTAGTCTAGTGTAGTTTGTATATAGTATGTGTATATAATTTCATATATAAAATGTAAATGTATATGCCACTGATCTCCTCGTAAACGGCTGTATAGATTTTGACGAAATATACTGTGTCTAAATAAGTGGGTCCCTGGAGGGATTCGATTCACAATTGGACCCGATAGTAGCTTGCGTTGCGATCGGGCAACGGGAATATATTGCAGAAAAACGTCTACCGGGCCAGCTGGTATAAATATATTTTCACAATAGTTTAAAACATGAACGTAGTAAGTGATCTACCACAATAGGTCATAAAGTAACGCGTGTTGCGCGCGCGCCTCCCACGCTACGCGCAGTCGCGGGAGCCGCCACGTGCGAATAATTTGAGAGCCGAAATTTATTGTCGTTTTGTACTCATACTATGTACTTTATACCTAACGACACGGGGACTTCAAGACTTATTCACAATGTGAGAACTATTTCGATTATATGAATTCTGTTAGGTTGTAAAACCTTAATTTTTTTTCTCAATAACTGAATGTAGTTACAGCCCAAACTGAAATGATCCATTTGACAGAAGTTCAGGAAAGTTATAAGAGGCGCGGCTAATTTTCTAAATTAGAATTATTTCGCAGAACAGTTAAGTTACGTTACAATTACACTTAGTAACGTTACATTTTTTTGAATGGAGGCATGCCGATGTGATGTGGATACTGTATTCTATGGAATTTGGTGATCAAGTTGTACATGTATACCAATTTCTTTTTAGAAGTACCACACACGTATTATTATTATTATTATTACAGAGGGCTAGATTTCATTTGTTTCACCCTTGAACAAAGGTTTTTATAGCGAATTGTTGAATTTCGTTGCGAATTGCTGAATGATGGACTTACTATGTATGATGGTATCCCACCCCAGAAAAACATTTAAAGGTACCACCTAATTAGAAAAATATAAGCAATTTATTTATATTCTCACCCCAAACGAATATGCAGCAGAGTGGGTCGCGATGGAAAACTAGCAATAACTACAGACATAAGCCCTTTTTTATAATATGACAACATCGAATGCCATAGTCGTACATTTGTCGAACGAAACATTGTTTTCTTTCTTTCTTACGTTATAAGGAACACACGATCGTGTCGCTTAGTCCAAAAGCTCCCACTGTGTGTATTGCCGTCACATTTGACTCACGGCGCGTACACGTTGAGTTATCTATCACTCTGAACGAGACATAACATACTTCACAGTCTCTGCATAGTTCACGGGGAATGTCAACACGAATAAATGAGCGGGGTGTATTGCGCCTACTCGTTGCTAAGTAAGACTCTCAAGATAAATTGTAATAAAATTTTCTATTTTATTTATAATATCATATCACAATAATTATTTTACTAATATACATACATAAATTGGTGTAATATTGAGAATTTCGATCGAAAGGGGCGGGGCCCACAAGCCGTACAATATTAGTAATTAAGTCCTTCATTTAGTCGTAATTATGTTATGTCATAAATATTTAATTAATAATAAAGAAATAACATAGAAAATATTAAAAATCAATTCCTACTTAGGTAAAAAAGTACAAAGTAAGTAGCACGGCATTTATTCCTTTATTTATATCCTGCTAAATATCTTATATAAGAGTTTTTTCTCCCATATAAAAATAAAATTAATTAGTTTTTAATTATTGACTCTATATTTGAAAAAAAAACTGTATAAACATCAAGTGTCAAACTACAAGCTTAAAAAATTTATTTTAATTTGAATATTTTAACAAGGTACATATAGGGAGAGTGTAAACTAATATGAATAATTGAAAAATAAATAATCTGACTTTAACCCATAATAATTAATAAGTAAATGTATTTTGAATTTATATTTAGGTGTCATTGGAGTATTCCTCGGTATTATTTAAATGAACATTTTTCAATGAATATAGTATAATAAAAAACATTTCCCCACAAATTCATTATCACTCCGTGGTATAACTCTGCGTAGTAATCATAAAGATCATTATTATCTAACCATAATCTCGCTATAATATTCCTCAACTCCGATACTTACTTTTTGCAATTCCTCAATTAGCTATTTACGAAGTAGCAATGTCAAGTATTGTCCACAAAGATTTGATTAAGATAGAAGTTGAGTCTGGATCCATGAAACCAAACTATTTTAGGTAGTGAAGAATGCATTAGTTCACACAGTGCAAGCTTTCATGCGAAGTATAACAGCCGTGTAATGTAGGCCTTTCTAATCAGTTAGATTTAACTATCCAACATGGCCGACATCACATTTGATGACGGATGACACAAAACAAAGCAGTCCGATGGCCAGCTCCGGCTATAAAAGGAATCTAAACAGGCGAACAGATGTTACGTATTTAGCTAATTAAATATAGACTTACGGCGTGCACAGACGAGCTCACACTAACCTCATTATTGAGATTCAAGTATTATATTACTTTTCATCACTCACTTTTTATTAACAAAATTTAAGTTACCCTCATAATGTATAGTCTCTTTCGATTTCGGTTACTGATCAATCGCTTGCTTCTCTTGTTCAAAGTGATTCCTTCGATGTAACAGTCGAAATTTTAATTGTATTTGATTTTAAAAATTGTACCTATTTTTTCACTCCATACCTATTTACAGTTTTATATTTGCTTAATGATAATTATATAACTCATTAGTGTCGACATTTCGGGGGGATGATCAGAGGTAAAAACAACAGCAATATTTATTGCGATTTGATCAGTAGATAGAAAAAATATTACAAACACAATGCAGTCAATCAGGACTAAAGCCGACTTAATAAAACCAATATGGTTGCATTTTCAATTTCCAACAATGAATATAAGACAAAACATAATTGTTGTTCGACTATAAAACTTAAAAGTTATGTTCTACGGTAAATACAATATGACTATTGTAAGCTCTTCGTGTTTCTACAGTCGTCGAGTCGACGTAACAGCTACGAAAGTTGCCGAGAGCCAATATAAAAAACACGCATTATACCGCACCGGAAATATCCAAAACAATTCCTTATGCGCTATATATACATCAGTAGAATAGGAAATTAGCAAACAGTTCTGCTTCGACAAATTGTATCTGATACCTTACATGGTAAATGTTAATTTAACAATTGTATCCCGATGAATGAACCGCCAATGGACCGTTTACTGCCGTGATTGTTTTATCGCATCGCCGCTTTCCTGCTTAGGAAACCAGATGCCGAACAGCGTCTTTTCATTGCACGACACGATATCGACGAAACGACTTCGACATGTTGGAAGGAAAATGATTAATGTACGGTTTAATGTTACGACATCGTATCGTAGTACATTAGAGATTTTGTGGAAAGTAATTTTTTTTTTGATCATCGCATCCGTCACAACTAAACGATACGATTCGACTAAATTGTCGCGTATCAGGTTGCTTCACGTAGCTGTGTGTTTTGAATAGTGTCGCCTCGGTACATCGGTGATCGAGCTTTGATAGTTTAGTATTTATAGTAATAATACCGATAAGTTAATCCTACAGATAAGCAGTGATAGAGAAGCGATTTGAACTTGGTTCTTTGGCCTCGTGGCGTTACCAGGGTATCTGGTAACACATCAGCCTGTAACTTGCATTGTTACGTGTCAGAATTCACGGGTTTGAGATAATCCCAAACTAGTTTCGCAAAGACTTTAAAATTACGCTGCTAGTAAACACTCACTCGCTATGTGACAGTCGGAGTAGCATTCGTTGGTCGCAGATATTTCGTTTCGTAGAGAGAACTCTACTCGTCGCTTGCGTTTTCGTAAACCGAATGATTCACTGGCGGTTCTGCCCTGTATTTATGCTGTTTTTCGGGTTTTCCAGAACTCTCTACGCTTTTCTCGTCAATTAAACATTCCTTAGAGTACAACAGGACAATCAATCGAGGACAACAGTCAACAGTCTTCTATTGTGTTTCAGTTCGTCAGTTTTAAGATACCTGTCATAGTCTCTATACTTCTTTTATTGTAAGGTCAGATTCAAATCCAGCAATGAGATAGTCACGGGTAATGATGCACAACGATGTAACTATATTCGTTAATTCCATACAATTATGACTGCGTATTATTTCGCAAAATCTAGTTAACATAATTTACTGGCTTTCATATTTCATACTGGCTTTTATATTCATAACGTTGAAGCACAAGCTAATAATTTAGAAGTACTCAGCTAAGTCTGAAGACTGTTCTGTGAGATAACAACTTCATTGTGTTCCATGGAATAGCTTTGAGTCCAGTCCGTTTACTAATCTGTAAAGTCTTATTTAATTGACGTTTTACGTTAGGAATCAAAATGCGACTTTTTATGTCAGCAGCTGACAAGCGAGTTGACGAAAACGTTTAATGATCAATATTCATATCTGTAATACTGAAGACGTTACCACGCATTGAGGGCCCGTAACGAAGCGGGGAATCTGCTTATCATTGACCCTGCTCCTGAAACACATATTAAACTTGTCACGGTTGACTCTAAAAGGAAAGTGGCAGCCAGTTAGGCTACTTTGGGGCGTAAGGGACTCCATCTGACCTTGAGTCCAACCCAACATCCCTTGCTCTTGATGCACCCCGCCAAACAACGGACGAGGCTATGGCGTCTGGTGCCTTCTGTTGGAGATCGCCGGGCTCTGTATCCCTCAGTTAAATTTCAAAGGTACTTGCATGTTGGTAAGGTATTTTGCTCAACTTGGTGATCCTTCTAAAACCGACCGTGAAATGTTTCATACGTGTTTCGTCGCAGTGTCGGAGAGCCACTAATGATGCGGGTCCTTCGCTTCCTCTTCTATAAGGAACACTTTGGTGACGCCTTTGAAGTTACTGAAGTCTATGGGCGACGGTGGCACAGCTGATCGTTTGTCGACTACTTATATAAAAAAGGCAGATAAAATACCCGTTACGCACGTGTAACCGTAGGATTAAACTGGGTGGTATAGAGTTCCTAATAGGAGCAGGATGTTTTTCGAGCAGAGAAGGGTTGCTTGGATTTAAGTAGTTTTGAAGCCTTACATACGCCAAATTATTGCTACATTACTTGCACAATAATTGTACAAAAGAGTACCTTTATGTTTTAATGTTAACTTATTGTTAATTTTTAATGTTAATGTTAACTTGCTTATAATTTAATAAAAAAAATATATAAATCAATTTGCTGCATGAATTAAATAGGAGTAGGGTAGAATTGCGGTTCGCCTCAAAACAACGGTACAAAGTTCACCCACCTAGCTATGTTCCCGTATCACTTAAACGGGTTAGTTCTATCTAAACCGGTGGGCGAGTTTAGCTGTATAAGGAATTTCTTCTCTCTTAGACATCTAACCGCTACTGACGAAACCAAAGAAAATGGACTTTTGCAATAGGGTGAGATGTTTTCATTTGTTACCATTAAAGCTGTGGTTTCTTAACAAAAGAACTGCGAAAGAAAAGCGAATGCATAATGCTGTGTAATACAGAATAGTGTATTTAGTGCTAGTGCAATTCTCACCAATCAACGTTTTTTAAGGTTTTGACATGTTCTAAGGTTTTTTTTTTCATTTTTTATGAGACCGTTATCGCCAATCAAGGACATTGTTTTACCACTGTGAGTTTTGTGACTCCCCTTACATTGTTACACCTGATAGCTACCGGTAGTAGTAAGGTATGTTTCTGCTTATAGAGAGTGCTACGGTACCATCCTACTTTACAAGTTAAATGTGAAATGTACAGGCGACTGTGGTTATTTACCATTGTTTACTTTCTAGTAATGTAATAGTTTCCATATGGGCTGTTAGCTGTTTTGCCGGACACTAACACGAAAATACGATTCAAATGTATTTACCAATAATGACGACGGCACATCGCGGCGGAAAGCTAAATGTATATGAAGTACTGTTCTGTTCGTATTCTGGCGTCATCAGGAGACAAGTTTCTAAATATGAAAATATCAACGAATATTGACAAGTACGATGACATGACAGCTGACTCCGAGCAATCCGCTAAGCCGATTTGTCAAAATGATGTATTGTTAACTTTGACATAATAACCCCCCTAGATAAAGGCTCACTGGTGAGTTTTCGGTTACAGAAGCCCGTAGTGAAAGTTTAGCACAGTTTGTTGTTTCGATGGTAGATAGATGCGTTCGGCAGATATAATGAATTGGGAGCTAGTAAGATGGTGTTTAAATGTGTAGATAATTTTTTGTTTTTAGATTTTTATTCGCTCGATTCCAAAGTTCCCACATAAATCAAGACTGTCAATCTATATTCATATTGTATTGGGAGGGCGAATCTTGTAAGTTCGTATGCGGAGAGTACCGGTACCGCGGCACCTATTTGAAAAATTCTTT
This sequence comes from Megathymus violae, assembly GCA_003671415.1. NCBI lineage: Eukaryota > Metazoa > Arthropoda > Insecta > Lepidoptera > Hesperiidae > Megathymus > Megathymus violae. Next base: position 377,199 of record PDGT01000011.1, on the reverse strand, counting down.
TACCATTTGAAAAGTCCATTATTCCGAATGAAAATAGGCTATATATGCCAAGTGTATGTATTTAATAATCGTTTATTGATCCCTAATGAAGCTGGGACGGGCCGCCAGTGGACATTGATAACTTTTAAAACATTGAGGTCACTCAAGTGTGTGATTCCTTCAAGATTCGTCGAAGCTATCACGTAACCACAAAAAACTTGTGATTGTAGAAATGTCATTCGACTTATTCGGGTATTGATTTTTAATGTGATAATAATTTAATTACCAATACCGTTAAACTTAGTGCTAAATTATAAAAATATTTTTCTTTCACTTTAATAAGGTAACACCGTTATTTTCAAAATGCGACTATTATAGAATTGCTTAAAACTGTACTTATAAATAAAATTTAGCATATTTACATTGAATAATATTCACGGGTTCGAGAACACGCCAAAATAGTTTCGGAAAAACTTTATTACACACTTAATAATCACACTCAAACACTATTTAACAGTCACAGTGGCACACTTGTTCTAGCGAAAACTTTTCTTTCATATTCATTCACCGAATCAATCACAAGCTTTTCTCGATCTCTCTTAATGGAACCCGGAACCCCTCGCTCGGTAAGCACGGTCACTAACAACTGGGCTATGGGGTCGTTATATACGGTTTTATTGCTCTGCCCAATTTTTACGAGCCTTCGTAACAATTATTAGTCCTTCTTAAGCATAATGAAATCTAGTTTTATTTTCCATTATAAAATAGAGTTTTTACCAAATCTTCTTGTTTGGTAAATGTCAGCTATGACATTCGCCAGAATTTTAGCAATATAACTTCTCTGCTGCGATAGTTATACATTTTCCAGTAAAATTTTCGTAGCATCGAGCCTCCGACAAAAGTAGCTACGTACATATCTACGTCTACTGGTGCGTGTTTCGTCTATTCTTATCCCTTTGTTCTGTAAACGTGCAAGGAAGTAAAAGAACTCCACTTGATATGCCGTGACAATCTCAAAACTACAAAGACGTTCTGTGTTAAATGTACTTTATTTTTTCTAGTTATATTTACAACGTTTGAGATTTTTTTTGTTGTATTTTTAACCGTGTTAGTGAAAACTGAAGGCGTATGTACCCTTCCTTGTTTTCTTGGCTGACAACGTTTTAGAAATGTCCTAGTTATGGATGACCAACAGTACAAATACTCCAGTAGTCTGTCTGCTCAATTGCCAACGAATACAGCCATTTAAGTAGAAAAACAAGGAACATACGAATTTGTTTCACACATGGTACCATGCCCATGGCCATGGTACAGTGACAGTTCTACCAGGAATTCTCTATCTCTCTCTAAGTATGAGTTTGGGGAAAAGTTTATCCGTAAGAGGGTGACCAGAGCGAGTTGCTTTTTAGACGTCAAAATTCCTGGGCTGATAAAATTTGCTCTACTGTTACTGACACTGCGTTAAGCAACCTGTAATGTTAGGCTGTAAAAAATAAATAAATAAATAAAAAGTCCACAATGTCACAACTTATAATCGTAGCTTGTGTGGTATGTTTCCTATTCTTGTAATAAAGCTTTAAAATCGATCGAAATTCTTCGTTATATTCATTCAGTTTGGTGGATAGAAAGCAGCTGAAAAATGGCTGGACACCGTTTTTTTTTAAATGACACCTTGACAATCCAACCAGATACAAGTAGCACAAATGAAAAGTATTTTTAACAACTTTATAATACGTAAAAAACTTTGTCCCCGATACGTACAATAGTAAATTGTATTGTCGTAGTAAATTGTACGTTCGTCGTACTCTCCGACTCCAGTTGTTTACGAGTCGCTTAACGCTGGAACCCTTGAACCCTTGAACGCAGCGGGATCGTCTTCCAATTACAAAGAACGCTACTCGATATTCGATGGTTCATGGCGATGTGATATCACTGGGCTCGGTTCAAATTGACGCGGGTAAAAACGCTATGATATTTTTAGTTATTAAAATAACCAATTTCCGCCCCCTGTGATCACTGTTAGCAGTTTTCTCATTTTTAGTCAAGTTTTTTATGTACAAAATTATACAAAAACATCGCTATCTCCCGATTTCCTACATTTCTTAATGTTTGGATACACTAAGGTAGAAAATACTATTAAAGCAAAATACTCATCGGTATTTTTCTAATTATTTATCATCTTTTGTCTCATCCTGTACATTGTCATCGCTATAAGGCGCCTTACTTTATAAAGAAACAAAATGAACATCTTAAATCTCTTCAGGAATAGCCCACTAGACGCTGCGTCGTTATATTCAGTGGAGATTCCCGATTTTAGTGCGTAAAGTTACCTTAAAAAAACAGTCGCGCTGCAAAAAATTTTTAAAAGTGAATTTTAAAAATACACAAGTCCGATTCTCATCGTATCATCATTCTCTACAACCACCATGCTGCTGATTGGCACCCTTCACTCTGCTTTGAAAACATGAAAAACTCATCATCAAAAAACAAACTCATCTATGCAGGTATATTTATTTATTTATTCGTTCGGAACCTTACATAGTAATGGAAGAAAGACGAACTTAATGCTAAAATCTTTCTCTTATAGAATATGTTATATTATCTTATTAGAAAAAGTATTGCACATTCGTATTAGTTCAATCAAAACTTTCCTAAAGATATTACGATCTAGAACTTCAGATTGATTTGTCCCCGCTGTACCGGCGCCGGCGGTCAATCGGTTCACGATCACATTGACATATATTCACCGTCCTTCACCGTTTAACTGTTTATAAAACTTTTATCAATTTCACATAAAATTTAACTGGCAACGCATAATTATGATGTAAAGATAAATATGCTATTATTATGTCAGTGAAAATTTTGATTAATGGTTATTGCATTGCGCAATATTGATGGACGTTTCAAGGGAGATTTTTTATTATGACAAAAGTTCAGAAATGTACCTACTTACATTTTAGTTGCCAGTTAAAACTCGTTAAACTCGCCTTGTGTTGACAAATAGCACCCGCATCCTAAACAATTGTTTTTGATTTTTGTCTAACGTTTCATTAACATCAATTTGGCCCATTTTATTCCTGATTAATCTAATAATTTTCCTAATTGTATGAATAAGAAACCTTTTCGTTTATTGCACTAACTGCAGAAAAGCAGTCAAAATCTTCACACTAGTATTTGAACAGAATAAGTATACTAAATTTTATTTGCTATTCTTCGGGAACAGATCCGTATAAGAAATAACTTAGGTATGAAACTAAAAATATGATAACTGTCATATAATTATATGTATTTATTGTAACAAATAAAAAGATGGTTATTTCGTCGTTGGCTCCGCAGCGCCTCAGTACCGCACCGACGGAGTGTCGACGGATAGTTTTTCAAACTCGTTTTATCCTTTCACTCAGTCCCTCCCATGTCCTTGCACTCTTTTACGCAATTAATGTTTATTTTATTTGTACAGTGTACCTCGACCTCCTAATTGTTAATAAAACGGTCAAGCGTGACGCGAACTGGTGAATCGACGGTTCCGTTCGACCACACCATACCATATACTCGTACAACAGCAATTAAACAGCTACGGAAGCGAAGTTGTACATTAATTATTGTTTGTAAATTTTAATGTAGACAGGCTTTGTTGTCGATATATAAGCCGCAAAATATATTTGATTTTTTGCATGTTTGTCTGGCTGTCTGACTGTGCATGTATCATGGGAAAACCACTCAACAGATAATGTTTGGAATATTTGTAACTTACATTTTGAGCCATTATTCAATATATTTTTCATCCCGGAAAATGGGTTTATTTCTGCGGCATAACAAATATAAGTTATGTTGAGAGGTATTATAATAATGATTTTCGTTTTTTTTATGTGGCAATAAAAAAATATAGCAATGTTTTGATACTGGCACAATTTATTAATGTATAAATTATGTTTGTCGAAGCGAGGAATAACTTAATCCTATCATTACGATAGGCTACATTCATATATATATACTTACTTAATTATTGACAGTTGGTGAACAGCATAAAATTTCTCAAAAGAAAAAAGTGGTTTCAGAGTCCACTGCTAGACTACTATTCGACCAATCACATAATTAGACAATATACACGTGAAATATCACATAACACATTCACGCATTAATAATTAATAATAATGTATCGAATGTACAGACGAATAGACGGACATTGGAGGCTTAGTAACGGGGTTTATTCTGCACGGAACCCTAATAACCGACCGAAGACCGGTTCCTAGTTCGTTCACCACATACCTAAATCATACCTCGAGACTGCAACGAAATTGAAAATATCCATGAATTTTAATAAAACATAACGACGGAACTCGACGCTGCTTCAGATAATGAGGGTGAAAAACTTGAAAGCAACTTGTGTGCTTCTTTAAACGAACGTTTTCAACGTTGCAACTGCGAGTGTTGTGCATTTGTAACGATGTTTAATTGAAGCGAAGCTGTTTAATGCTGTGCATTACAATTGCTGTGTACCCACCGTACCATTCAATCAGTCTCGTAGCTATAATAAAACTATGTTATGTTATTATTGTTTTTGTCTGTAAAGTATAAATGTTATATAATAATAAGCGTTTACACATTCACGCCCGCATATTAGGATTGCGTTGCGGGTGGTAAGGACGTACACATATGTGTTATCACAAACACCCATGAAATCCCCAGAACAATAATTTATTTGTCACATTAATGTCTACCCCGACCGGGAATCAAATCCGGGACCCTTCGCTCGGCAGATCACTACCAACTGGACTACGGGCTCGTCAATACTAGATTATACTCGAACATGGTTGTACATAGTATCAAGTTAATAAATGCATGACTTTTATATCTTAAATGTGTTATGTTAATGAACCTTAATCATCTGAAAGTGACCTTCGTTCCAACACAATACCGTCTCGGGCTCGTGCCGTTCACTTTCGCATCAATCGGGCACCTAGATCGACCTATGCGGAGACACCTTCGACATCTACATGTCACGATAGCCCTGTAGGCTGCACTCGTAACAATATCCTTTTTATAAATATTCCGATGAGTCGCGTGTATTTACTAGACTGTTCGACAATACCTTCTTAAATTCTTTATAATTATTATAATAAGGAGAGCTTCTTTTCTCTTTCTTACTTATGTTAGTAAGAGAGAAACAAAGTATACTTTGTGGAAGATATTTATTCAGATGGTTTTTTTTCTTGTCAATAAGTCAACATGAAAATCTATATTCAGCTGTTGTTGCTCAATGTGCTAAAGAAATTGTGAATTTATTTACTATTAAAACCTCCGTCCGTCCTCAAATTCTGCCTATTTACATTGGCTTATTGAAATGAGACTTGTGAACAGTAAGAATAACATGAATTAAACAACGCTTCTAAAAGCACATCTTTTAGAACAACACATGGCAATTTCAAAGTAAGTTTTAACCGGCGCGGAGTCGGTTTAAAAGCACTGTTATTTCCAGGCGTTCTTGTCATTGATACATATATTCATTTATACCATATTATCCTGACAAGCTCTACTTTAACACGTCGTTTAAAAGTTCCAATAGGTAAATCACGTATCAACTGTGGGACATTATTATAAAAACGAACACCGAGACCCATAAAAGAACCCTGAGTCTCTTGAAAGCGATATGAAGACAAAACCAGATCATGCCTTTTATTGTTTCACGGTTGTGTGTGTTATTTTTCTACTTATAAATATTTAAATGTTTTCGTGTAAATATAAAATTACTATAAATATATTGACAGGCTACGATGAGTACACCAAATTATTTGAATTATCGTGGAAAAACTCACGTGAATTGAATCTCTATAAATTTATTTTTCTAATTGCTCTAATGAAAATTTTACCTGCCTGGCTGTCTACCCTGAGTGGTAGACACATATTCATTATGCATTATTCTAGAAACAACATCAGGTGTTCCATCAGCTCACTTATCGGCTTTTAAATATATAAAAAAATAACTGGTTAACAGATATAAAAAAGTTAGCTTTTCGCAATTCTACTTAATCTATGTCAAAGGCACTAGGCTAAATATAATAAAAACACATTCATTTATTATTTAATTTTAAGATTAATTTTTAAAAAAACTTACGCTCAATTTATTAAAGGCATTCGCCGGCCATAATTCTCTTCGATCGGTAAATGACATTGTAATGACGTTGGGTGGTCCAGTCGTCCAGGGCGCGGCTCCATGAGCGATAACTTCATGCTCATTAATTTCGCCCAGTTTCGCCGTTCCTGCATGCGACATGCGGTTGATATAGGCTCACCTATAATTTAGTTATAACAACACATGAGTAAGATTAATATATCGTGGACTTTTACGGACATTCGATTATAATTTTGCCCCGACTTCAATTGCACCTTGTATTGAGTCGACGTTCTTGAAATTTTTTCTCGGCGACTAACTAAAAGATTATTTAACCGATTTTAAATGGTCGCTGCAATTCATGTACATACATACGTTAATCACCGTACATCCAGCGAAGGCTTCGTCACAGAGGCACCCAAGCGTCGGTAGTTGCAGTAATAATAACACACACACACACGCCCACACATATAGACACACATTATGACGCCTGGTTAACGGCACCACCGTACCGTTGCCCACGTGCAGACTACACCCATCAAACACTGCCTCATAAACTTGCTATTATGAAAACTGTTTAGTGTTGAGATTACGCGTATTAGCATAGAAAATTATCCCGCTGCTGCGCTCCGGCGTCCTCTCATATAGACGGCACAGACCATAGTCGATAATCCACTACACTGTTGCAATGCTGATTGACTTCAAACATCTTTTAAAACATTATCGTTATAAACGTTTCCCTCACAATGTTTTCCTTCAACGAATGAAGTGATAATTGATTTCTAATCTACGAGTAACACACATTTAGAGGTGCGTGTAGAATTCCAACTCAAGCCCCTTTTGTACTATGCTGATATTCACGCCGCTAGCGGTACTCTTGCTGCTTATTATATCTACTTTCATCAATAGATCAAACATAAGTTAATAAGGCAATATATATATATATATATTACCCCAATGTTTATTGACGCGAGGCTACAATGCTTTATCGCTATTGTTCAAAGTCTGAAATATTACTACTCCATTAGTCGTCCCCTGCAGTGTACAGGTATCTCAACAGAATTGGATAAGACTGGGGCATACTCCACTACGCTGTTCCAGTACGGTTCGGTGTGGAAGTTAATGGGAACTTAACAATAACGCCGGGGACGAACGACTTAATTCGCCATCCGAAGCACAGAAGTGCTAATGATATTTTTCTTTAGTGGTCACGGTGATACACGAGTGAGAGAAAAATACATAACACATAATAGGTGTCGTACGGGCTCTCACTACTGATTATTATTAATTTTATTTAAAATATATTTATATCGGATTCCAAAATTGGCTAATTCTCTAAAGCTCTAAGTTAACTTCGTAGTAGGTGTCGCAAAGTTACCGTACGTCATCTACTACGGATTATATGTATATGTATTTTAAATATTTAATATGCATTTTATTTTTGTACTAATTATTTTTTTAGTTACACCGGATTCTAAAATCTTCTCACTCAAACTTAACAAATACTCTTAAAATTAATTGAGCCATTTCTAAACTTACTAAGAAAGAGTTTATTGCACCGCATCACCCTTAAATGCATATTACTACCACAACTCACTGCTCAAAATATTTTATCAATTTCTTGGTTAAATCTTTTAATAGATTAGTTAACAATAAACTGATCGACATCACAAAAAATGTTGTACGCAGTTCTTGAGTAAAAACGCTTCATGCTTCGTAAATCTAATCATGTTTGTTAATACAATAGCGTGAAATAATCCATTAAGTTCCCGTTAAATAGTTTCATGGGTAAGAATTCATCGCACTCATCACAGATGATCGTTCGACGCGTGTTATGAACGCTATGCCAATTACAAATTAGTGTTTTTTTTTAATTTCAAACGCAGTTTTCAACCTTATCCCCAGTTGTTACGTTCGAATATAGTCATATTCGAGTCAGTGTGAGTAGTTCGAATAAATAGCCGATCGTAAACTTCAGACATTACTGTCCGGCATGCACTTCACAAGAACTGAGCATTACACGCGCCTGTGGATCTACTATGTACTCGTAATTCTCACTCGATAATGTTCCAGTTCCGAACTGTTGTACACTATTGCTATTGTTAGTTTACTCAGTGATTTTATATTGATCTCAGAGTAATAACTCTAGCAGCTCAACATTAGTATGTGAATACTATGCCCACTGTTTCCATTTTATTAATATGTGTAATAAATCTTAGTTTTTAGTATACACCAAAATTATTATTTCATATGTTCATATCCATATCCAGATTCTAAATTTCACGTCCATAACATCCTTACATAAAATTACAAAGCAGAAAACCTAAAACGGGAAGTTTAAACATTGAAGTTAAATTAAAAGCAATATTTAAGTCAATAAACTGTTTTTACGTAATCGAAAAATAGTTGTTTTTTTGTTTTACTTTCGTATCATTCTTTTTTTTTTATTATGGGTTTTTTACAATTAAATTTCACTGCCCTCTTGTAATAAGTTTTATCAAGTATCGATATTTTTAGAAATAAACTCCGATTAACAGTATAGTGTTTTAAAAACTCCTATAATATTATAATTATTGTTGTAATTGTTGATCAGAAGTAAAGACTCCAATTTACAACCTGAACGTTTTGTTTTAACTTATTAAGTTGCTATATTAAACAATCTATCGTTACATTAAACAATGCTCTTAATTATCTTACCTCCGTTCCAGGCATTACGTATCTCAGCGGCGAGAACTTCCTGGACGTACTGGACAACGGCGCGGACCTGTGTCAACTGGCCACCGTCATCCACGAGCGCGCCAAGGAGGCGCTGCAGCAGGGACTGATTATGGGGGTCAGTATACATTTGTACTGTACATTCACTGTGATGCACGACAGGGGAACAATTTTGCTTTTTAGCGTTACAATAACACACTACAAGGCTCCATAAATTAGGTACATCAATGCACTTACGTAAGCAAATACAGGCACGGTCGGAGGTCCTGGAAAAATAACTTGAGCGACTCCGTGATGCTATTTAACTATAAGACGCATCTCAATAGTGAGTTAGATGCCATAACAATCGGAACATTCTTCATGAGTCTGTAAATATTGTAAAGCGCAGAAGCTGTTAACTGCGATTGATTTTGCTTTTATCGCAATAATCTTGTATCGAAATAAGCCGAACATGGAGCTCAGTGCTTCACCACAAAGACAACCACTTAGTTCCGTTGGTGACTTGGAATGACCTTGCTCGTCGAAATGAAGGTGCATTTCCAACGGGTAAGGATTTTTGTGACAAACTATTTATAATTACGATGTTTATTATAATGTACCACAATGGTGCCCAATTGTACCAGTGATTTAAACTCCATTGACCCAGCCGTTTTGACTTCTTTTTTTGTACATATCCATTATCCTCAAACACAAAATCCTACAGTATGGTGTATTTATAGACACTGAGATAAAAACATTTTGTACAGCCGGTGCCAGCCATCAGAGGGCGTTGCTGGCAGCGCGCGGCGCGGCGCAGCTTCTTTTCTCGGGACAACGCGGAGAATTTCATCACGTTCTGCCGAGAGCTGGGCGTACACGAGAACCTACTCTTCGAGAGCGATGATTTAGGTATGGATACGTAGCTAACAAGCGGCATATCTCATAGATCAACTTAACAGCTGATAAATATAGAAATCTTGTGGAGTCGTGTATAAATTGTGACACAATCTTGCATCTTCAACACTTTGCCCATCCACCTCCAGACTTTCGTATTAGTTTCCGTGAAGCCTGCCTGGCTAAATACCAGTAATAATATTAATGACTTCATAATACTGATAATACAACCTTTACACGAAGCTCTATCACCAAGTAGGCTGGCTTCTGTCACCTCTTGTCTCTTGTCTCTGGGCCAGTATGGGATTGGAGGGAGTATTCTAGGCCGTCCCAATACGGCACAACTAAAACTACAACTGTGACGGTGTCCACAGTGCTGCACAACCAGCCGCGCCAAGTGATCCTGTGTCTGCTGGAAGTGGCGCGGCTGGCGACGCGCTTCGCCGTGGAGCCGCCGGGACTCGTAGCGCTAGAGGAGGAGATCGCCGCCGAGGAACGAGACTCGGGCCTCGACTCCGCCATGTCGGGCGCTGCCTGGCAGTTCCGCGACGCCTCGCCCGTACCCGCTGACAAGTGAGAGAGATATGAAATAGAGTTGGAGAGAGATAGATAGATATTGAAGCATTACTATTAGTTGAATCTAGCCAGGGCAATTTTTATGTGACAAATACTTGTCGGTGCCGGGTTTAATTTTTTACCCGGACAGACAATTTATACAACAAATTAACATTTGCTCTCGGATGGTAATTGTTTGTGTTAATAAAACATGTCCATGTTATGTGGACAGTTAACATCACAATGTCAGTTGTCTTGTAACTATCTTAATATATGAATTTGTTATTATTATATTTGTAATTTAAATAAGCATTTACTCAGATAATCTTATCTCCAGGTCCACCGAAGACGCTGCTCTACCTTCGTCACCGGAACCAAATGACGGTAGGCCGATCTCTATACTTAATCATTGACGTAATTCATTGATTAAAACAATATCCAATCAGTTAACAAGTTATGTGACGTTAATAGAATAATTTGATTAATTATCACAATTCATATTTGTCTCATTGTCGGGCTTACACATATCCTCTCAATTGTAGCTGTAATGTCCACATGTTGGCCAAGTGCAGATTGGCAGGATTTACAATCCTTTGAGAATAATTCCCATAATTATGACAATTATTGTCATAGAGAACTTTCACATGCACAGAAGTTTCATACGTAGATAACTTGTAAAGTAATAGTATTGATTTTTGTAAAATGATTTTTAGTATGGCCACATTATCGTAATTGCACTTACAGAAGGTTAGCTAACTATTAATTTGGTTGTTCCAGCGCAACTGTCGGTGCCGGACAACGTGGACGCGGAGAGCACCAAGTCGGAGGGCACGGTGGCCAGCACAGACTCCGACGTGCCGCTCAAACCCACCAACGAGCTTGACAAACGGGTGAGACAGCTTACCGATGAGTTATTACATCTATTTACCTGTGTCCCGCACTCGACATGACAGGGTTGGTTAGTGTGTTCAGTGGCGTGAAAACTGGAGCTAGTCGCGGCTTAATGTTCGTTTGCCGTAACCTTGTAACTAATAAACAATACGTTATAAATGAAGATAAGTAGTATTAGAACAGTGGTCAAAAGAAGTAACATGAAATAACTTTTTTGGAAAATGATTGATTTATTTATCGAACTGTACACAATTTGTACGAAAACACTGCTTCTTTCTCATAGAAAGTTCTTCCAGCATCCACTAATTGGACACCGCTAAACATTTCGACATAGATGATTTGGGTTACAAGTGAAAAGTTATCTTGCAATATGTTAATAACGATGTGTTTGTAAATGATAAAAATAACACTTACTGACCGAGAAAATGGTAAAAAGTGCTGAGCCTACATGCATGGAACTTTGCAACCTTATATTTTTAGGTGTGTACTAAGATACGAAAAATGTTGCCAATCCTCATTCACGCCTGCACAGCAGCACAAATATTAACAAAATATATAAACGAATGTCCTGTGAATGTCTAGGTGCAGCTGGTGACGCGGCTGATGGAGCGCGGCTGCAGCTGCGGCTCGGGCAAGTGCTCCAAGCTGCTCAAGGTGAAGAAAGTCGGCGAGGGGCGCTACAACATTGCCGGGCGGAACGTGTTCATACGGGTCTGTGCCACCGTTAATACTATTGCTGTACACGTTGGTTATCTTATTAGTTAAATGACCTGGTGCGAATTTGAAAGGGAAATGAAACACACATGCACATACGTACGTACGCTCACACGGACGTACGCGCGCACGCTTGTACGCACGTACGCACGTACGCGCGCATTCAGATCTCAATAGTTGTGTACGTTACTGATTGTATTTCACTGAAATAAAACTGTTTATTTTTATTTTCAAATCGCCATTATTCTGTTATTATTAATTTTCGGTACTAACAGACAGTACAAATTCATCAAAATCATCGTTACTACCCATAATTATCCCACTTCTGGACTCGGATCTTTTCTCACAATTAAGGTTAAGGCCATAGTTCGCCACATTGGCCAAGTGCGCATTGATAGACTTCACATACCTTAGAGAACAAATAAAATTTGAGATTATTTTAATTATTAACTCTTAAAAAGTTACTTGACTACCTCCAAAAACTTATTATAACTTATTCTTTCCGCAGTTACTGAAAGGCCGTCATATGATGGTGCGCGTTGGCGGAGGTTGGGACACGTTGGAACACTTTCTTTCACGCCACGAGCCCTGCCAGGTGCGACTCGTCACGAAGGGCAAGAAGGGCGACGTCCTCCCCGTCCCCATCACACCTCCCG
>PDGT01000011.1:326586-364695 GCA_003671415.1 Megathymus violae | reverse complement strand
CCCCTACCCCTGACGACATAGTCAATATAGACAAGCTATCACCCATCCGCAAATCCAGCATCTCCCCAGCCAGCAGCAAAGCGTCGCTCAGTAAGGAGCCCTCCCTCGCCGGCACGGTCTCCCCGGTTAACAGCAAAACCTCATCTATCAGTGGGAAAATATCCCCAGTCGACGGGAAATCGACCCGCGGAACCAGCAAACCTGGCAGCGGGAAGACTTCTCCACTCCAACGCGCTTCCACACCTATAGATGCAAACTCTAAAAATCTGCGCTCCACTCTAACGCTGCCCCTGAACGCACAAAAATCTTCTGCACCGACCACCCCTCGCCCCCGCAAGCAGTCCGCTCCGGCGATCTATAGCACCCCCAGCACCCCGACCGGTAGGGTAGTTAGAACACCGCCCGCAGAGTTCCGCAAATCGCTAACTTCCAACAATCTCACTTATGCGCTCAAGAAAACGATGAACACGAATCTAGCGCCTCAGGACAAAAAGCCGTTCTGCGGGACGGAGCGGCTCAACCAGGGTAAGAAGAAGAACTGCACCACCACTCCGATGGAACCGCAGATCCAAGCCGCGAGAAAGACTCGGAGTCAGAGCCTGGCCTCGACTCCCGTTAACACACCCAAAAAGCTGTTCAACGGCATGTCAGCAAAAAAGACGAGAAGCATGAGTCTGGCGAACTCCGTAGATTTCTCCAAGTCGCTGAAGAAGAGCGTTTCGATGTCCTCTACGCCACTGACGCAAGCCGCCATAGAAGAGAGCATCAGGTTATCCTTGGAAGCCACCATCGCCGACACGGACGTTTCGAAGAAGCCCTTCCTCCACATCAAAGCCAAGTATCGAAGTCCTCCACCCCGGGAGGTGCCCCCCAGATAATCGTGGCGTGCTCACAATCATTCCATTAATTTTATCGATTGACAGCATCACCGGTGGCTCGACGCTGATGCGTTTGAAGTTCAATTTTCTGTTAGATCGCAATAAGTATTAGTTAAGCATCCTTTAGATCTCTTAAGCAATCTCATCTACCATCGTAGTGTGTAGACGCTTTCGAATGTTTATTGTATTCGTGAACACACCGATTAATTATGGGTGACTAGTCATAGTGAATTTGTTTTGTAACCGTAATTTTAATTATTAATTAATGTATTATAGTGATTAATCGATTTACAATTGCAATAATGAATCTTATCTTATTTTATTTTAATTTTAGTATTGATTTTGAATATTGTCCGTCATAAGGACATTTTATTTGAACCAAACATCTGCAATAAACCGCCATTAATACACATTAAGTTTACATCAGTATGAATAATTGTCAATTGATATTCTTGAGCAATCTGCAATATGTAGACGCTAAATATTTAATTGTACGCCTACGAGTATATCGCATATTTAAATCGTAGCTTAGATAAGATTAAGAATCGTGGCCTGATACACACTAGCGACCTCTACGTTGGGTACAAAATTGTTTTAATGTTCACACATACTCTATTTTCGTACTGCAAGACGATAAAGATATTTTTGCACTGACATTAGATAGAGCACTAGCTAGCATTGTAATTTACCTGTCGACATGTAAGAACAATATATTGTATAAGTTATCAGGTTGTGATATAGATCGGCAAAGGGAGGAAGATGACAGAGAGATGAATCTGCAGGTTTGTTGTTAAATCAATCAAGTTCTCAGTTTCTGTTGATTATTTGTAACGCTGGTGTTGTAATTTTAAACAGATCTATTTATATTTGATTGCCGAGTTTATTCATATTCGTTTTCGGTACGATTTTCTTCCATCCTCACTCATTACTCATTGTTAGTTTAAATTATTTGATAGGAAACAACCAAAATTAAGAATTATTTTGCTATAATAATATAAATTTTATTTAAAATCGGTGAAAAGTTATGACAATGGAAGGGTTTATAAAAGTGTTATTTTATCACTGTAAGTTACGATCGACAATAGTTTTTAACTTCTAAAGGCGAAGATTAAGGCATTATTTAGGTACCTTTAGATAGACGGGTCCATTTGTTATGAGTTCATATTTTAATATGAATTCATAAGATCGGTCTCTGGAATATGTCAACGAAAATTGAGGCTTTATTATACCCGAAGAGCATGTTTAGTATACAAATATTTTGTAGTTATTTAGCACGCTGGTCAAATGCAAAAATAAATAAGGCTACCCTCACACGATAATCGTGTCCTAATGGACTTAAAAAGCGATATAACTCATAGAATTGAAAGAAAAATTACGAATGTATATAATTCTTTCCAATGTCGCGTGCGAGTCGCCTTACATTGAAATCAAATAATTAGAGCTTATTATCTAGCCGTACCACGAGTGAAATAGTTCCACAAGCTGCAACTTACTGCCGTTCTGCCAATATGTCTACAATTTTGTGCCAACATTTTCAATATTGTATTTATGGTTGATAATAAACTTTTATAATCAATTACATTATGCTTTTCATTATCGAACTCTCGAGTCATATAGTCCCCTATATTTATTTCAATGGTTTATATGTTAAAACAGACCATAGTAATCGTAGGTTAGCTTGTCAATCGCCAATGCTTCATCGACTAAGATACCGAGTGGCAAGCTTGCACAGTCACGTAGGATTGTATGATCTCATTTAAAGAAAAAAAAAGTTCCAACAAATCGATACCATGTCTAGTATGATATGAATACGATACACTGCTTTTTGTTATCACCAAACTTGCCGACAGAACAAGTGGACTATGAGGTATGTAAAGATTTTTCCTAATTAAAAATATAGTAGTTTTGTACTTAGCGCAATTGCTAGTCGCTGCTATAAATTAGTGCACGATATTATCAGGATAAACTTCCCCTTTCAGAAAATTTGCAGACTTATAAAAAAAACTAGCTTTATTGATGGGTCTCTTCCATATTATGGGTGAAAGTTCTTCAAAATATTTTGACTGCGATTCATTTCTTCGGAATAACCTAATTAAATAAATAGCCTCTATATTTATTTAGACGACCAGGTCGTTATGGACCAATATTGTGAAGACCTACCTAAACTATCAGATATAAAATAACTGATAATAATATTAACCCTAGTTATTAATCTATTTGGTTCTTCTACTAATATCTTCCCCACACCCCATAATGACCAACTTAAAAGTATTTTTTATAATTATTTAGATTTAACTTTATATAATATACTTTGTAACAATCCGTTTGCAAAATTCTTATAACGATTATTCTTTATCTTGAGACATTTGTTGCAGACAATATACATTCACACAAGTATAACCAACAAACATAACCATCGCTCACTAATATATGTTTAAAGTCGTAGATAATAGTATAGTAACATATTTACAGCGTTACGACATAGGATAGCCTTACAGGTTCGACCATCACGGGGATTGTTGCAAAGTAGATTGAACTGTTGACAATAGATCATAATTTTCTAATTCTACTAACCTGGCTACGTTGATGCGATTCCAGTGCCGTAAGCTACCACGCCGCCCCCCGCCCGTGGTGGTTCCGGTGCGGACGTCGGTGACGCCGTATAAACGACGCTACACTTACTACAACAAGATGTTCAAGCCAATGTGCTACGAGTTGCCGCGGCCGCTCAAGGTGTCCCTCGTTTGAACGAACGAATGACGTCACGACAGACGTCAGACACCGACAAGCGTGCAGATTGAACCAGGCACCATACACCGACACGCTCCAGACATATCTTATATTGCGTACTACTCGGAGATCAAATAAACATAAGCGGCTGAGTGGCCAACTTAAATTCTTCTCATTAAATTATTACCAGTCTATTTTGATTCCACTGAGAATCCATAATGGTAACATAGTAAACCACATTTCAACAGAACACCGTTATCATCAAGCTCGACCCCTTTAAAAGGACCACTGAACTCATCAGTTTAACAGAATACCTCGAAAAGTTCATTCGACATTGTCGGAGTGATGGCCGACTTCAAATATTATAAAGAACCATATGTAAAGTTTTCACACGATCTTTTTCTTTAGCGATGCAATTAAAGTAAATATCAATCGTATGTAACATCAGAATATTCGAGGCAACATTTAAATACCAGGTCACCTAAGCACGTAGAGCAATTGCTCAAGACAAGATATCACTGATATCACAACTCCTTACTTTGTTCCATTCAAATGCTATTGAAACAGTGACAAAATGCATTTGTTAGAAATGCTCGTACATCGAATGGACATTGCTCACTCGACTTGAAATACGTGAATAACATAGGTACCTATTAGACAACTGCCGCATGCTCGTTCATATCATTAAATTTACTAACGCGCAGTCGGTAAAGATTAAGTTTTTTTCAAACAACGCCGTAGGTTCAAGTCAATAAAAGTACCTGCCTATCGCGTAGTCCACTATCACTGATCGTGGGTGTTGTGATCTTAGTGCACGCTGCGTGTGTGAAAATATATTTGTTTACTAAAGGGAACGAATTCACTAAAATGTTACCACCTCTATCAACTGTGATCAAATAAGGAAAAACAACAGTACAGTTTAATACTTTATTATAGACTTTCTATACAACAAATACAAAATAAAAATACCAATATAAAAGTTGACAAAGGAATGAATAATTAAATGCAAAGTGTGCTGCCGGCGCTCGGACTATCGCGCCGCTGCGAAACAAATTACACGTTTGTTATCTATAATTGTATTAAAAGGAGCAGGTGATTGCTGTACGGTCAATTACCGCTACTATTTGAAATACATTTAGTAGTAAAAGTTAATTAGATCAACCATATTAATGATCGACTTTAAAGTACGCGAGTGCTGAATAGGGCTCGATCGCTATCGGAGCAAGTTCAAAGCGAAGCGATAATACAAAATGTTACATTGATTGACCATGACTCCTCCATATAATTCATAAATCATTAAACAATTCACTACGTACAAATCCAATTCATGCGCTCAAATTTATGTATTATCACACTTGATCCAATTTTGGATTGTCGCTTCGATTCGTTTCGACTCTTGCGTCAATTGCTATTCACTCTCACGACTTTGGACTAAACTTTAGCAAAATTATTGTGTCTAGTCATAATTATGATATACGAATACTATTTGCTTAGACAATAAAAAAGTTTTCAGATATTGATTTTTTTTATTCATGCCTAACGAGAAAACTTCGAAATAACACGAATATTTTGGATTATGCTTCGATACGATAACTTAACACACTAAGTGATATTTCATTGATTGCAATCCTATAATGTGTGAATACCCTCATATTCTAGTAACTTTAAAATCGGGTGCATTATTATCGCTTACAAATAAATGTTATTCATTAATCTTAACCTAATGTTATAAATTAAAATTTCATTTTGGTACAAAATAGGTATAAACTAAGTCTAACATCGGCTAAGATTCCAGGTATAATTTACTTATAGCCTGATTACATCAAGATACTACACACACAGTGTTCAGTATTAGAAATAATGTGTTCACTAAATATTGAATTAGTACAATATCTATTTAGTATGTAGTGAGTTCTATCTGTATTATTAACAGAGGAACATAATTTATAAATCCCATTATAATACACTTACATTTAATTCATTACACATTTTAGTATGTCATGTATTCTAATAACAGATTTGTCGAGAGATAATCATTTATAACTGCGAACACATGTATTGCATGTCTGTAACAAATTGTAAACAATGCAATAATAAGATGATATTTCCATAACTATGTCAGTGTAAAAACGATAAAATTGTTAAATGTATTATTAGCAAGTGTTTATCAATAGAATATTTAAGTTATTTTATTGAGAAAGTGATTAATAGATTCGTAGTTTAAATCATAGAACTGAAGAACAGAACAGAATAGGTTTAGTAATTGCTTTATAAGCTACAAGAAGGATAGTAATAATTTCCACACTGACATCAATTTTTAAAACACTTCAGAGTTTACAGTCTATTTTCGTCTAAGCCTTACAGGTTATTTCTAAATGAAATTTATAAAATACTGACAAGAATTGAAAAGCGATACACACATTCAACTCCCCTTGCTTCACAGAGAAGTTATAGACATTTTTTTAAATATAATTTTATGAAACAGTATTGTGAGTATCATAATAAATCCACGATATACTTTCAAGCTTGGTAATTAATTAGAGGATCGGATTCCACTTTCAGGTGGCGCACATGGCAATAGCCTAAAGCAGTCAAGTCCGAATTGAACTCACGTTATAGTGTTCCTACTGTAAGATCTGTGAATGAAGCCTAAGTTTGTAATTTCGCATATGTTTTCCTATACATTTTTCGTAATCTATTTTTGTTTCTCGACAATTGCGTGCTTTTTGTCTTTTAATATCTAAAAATTACTTAAAACCATTACGCACTTACAAGTTGGTTTAATTAAGCCATTTAGGCCTGAAACTCATATCTCATATTTCGAATGAGTCCGTTTACGAATACATAAATTTAAGAGTTCCGATGAAAAAGGACAGATTGCGCTGAATACGTGTATCGCTTTCCATGTACTTCGATACCAGTACAGGCCACTGTCGTGTCGCCGGGGGAGGACCGGGGTGGAGCTGGTTTACTTCTTCTTGCTCTTGCCGAGAGTGAGGGTATGGTGCGGCTGCGCACCCTGCTGCTTACGCCGGTTCAACTCGATCGTGTCGTCTTCGATCTTCTTGCGGAGTTCTTCCAGACGCTTCTTCTCCTCAGTGTGGTCCTTCTTAAGCTTATCGAATTTTGCGTGCAACTGCAATATAATGGAAAGTTGTTAGGTTATGCATTCCTGAAATGTAACTGCATGCGTGACAGATAAGGAGGCTCTCCTTATAGCTTCTAAATTCAACAAGAGTTACTTTGTGGCATATGAGATTCTGACACCTTGACATCAGATCTTATCAATCAATAAAATGGAATGTCTATCTGTAACTTCAAAGTAATAGTCAATAATTAATGCTACTTATGTGAAATTTATATACATTCCAGTGTTTTCAGAATCTTTGTCTGTCCTTTTGCATTTTTTATTTTGATTTGGTTCTGATCGCTGTGGATTCCTTAATTTCGAACATACGCCATTTTTCACCTTGATATCTTAAAGAGCCATTAACGTGTGTGACCAAGCTCTCTTACTTGAAACGAAACACTACGCATTGAACTAACACAAATAAATATCGGCATAGACCGATGACCCGCTACACTACAGATGAATGACTGATGGTCCCGGGACCGTGATGCACATCAGGTAATATTATTACATTCAACAATATCAAGAAAATAATATGATTTAAATGAACATCACACCACCATTACATAAAATTTCTGTCTTATGTGTGTATACTTACAAAATGTTAAAATTTCAAGTCATAATCATATGTACTCAGATTAGGAATAAATATAAATGAAGTATCTATTAGTCTATTTGTTTATAATAGCGTCATGCATCGACTACTGTACAGATATTTGGCTGACAAGAAAGCGACAACGGAGAAAGGAACAGGATGTCCCTAAAAATGTTTCTGTAGCCAAGGAATAAGAAACGTATCATAGAATGTTAATTCTGGCATCGGGGTCATAAGTTTGTCGAGTTCATGTACATATTTATTAAAATAGATAAATAAATTTTAAAATGATGTATGTTTATAAAAAAAAACACTTTAAAAAATGCTTAAAAGCGCTTATGAACGATGATTAAGAGAACCTCAAACGTAAATGGCAATCATTTATATTACGATTGTAATTTTATTAGTCTAATCACAAAAACATACATGGCATGGTACTTGCACGCGCAGGTGTTGTTTGATAAAGAATATTCTTGTTAAGTGATGCGAGGTCGGGTTACTTGTTTCACAATAAAATCCAACATTATGCAATTTCCATTTACTAATGGGGTATATCATTCTAGAGCAGTAGTGACGTGAAGCGCACTTTTGACACCGTTGTTCTGAACCGGTGCTCTAGAAGGAATTAAGATGAAGGTTGCGAGGTCCTGTTGGAGCCGGCTCAGAACACAAAAAAAATCTTAGCAGTAGCAGTAGTAGTGCTAAAAATATTACCTCGATATATTTGTTACTAAAAAATAATTATATGAGTTAATGTGCATTTGAATGCTCAAAAAATTTTATCCAAATCCCCTTTAGGTGAATATTGATATCAACTGGTAATTTCTTTCCTACTACCTATCATCAACCATGCACCTATATACAAATTCATCGTTTAATTTAATTAGACGTTCCGCTCTGGTATTGGGTAAGTATACACTGCAGTGGCATCCCATACCTCCTTCTCGGCCTCCTTAAGCTCGGCTTCCTTCTCCTTGACCCGCTGCACGAACATCTGCCGCATTTCGTCCTCCTTCTGCTGCAGCTCGGCCAGGTGTGCGCTGCGCTTCTGCTCGAACGTTTGTTGGAACGACACCTGGGGTATAAGCAATGATTTATTTCAAATTATTATACATTGAATGCGGCCCACGCTCGCAATTACATGTAATGTAACAAATCAAATACTATCAATGTGAGTACAAAAAATAAAATACAAAATCCTGTGTATCTGTTACAATTAAAACAAGTGACAAGTCCAGTCGAGAATTGATGCCGGGCATTTTCAAGCAGGCCAGCAGAACTACAACACAACTTATAGGCAAAGGATATTATAGTATAGATGAGTACATGAATGACAAGGATGCCTGGACTAAATTAGTGTCGAAACCAGTTCCGCACAGGTTTAAACTTTTGTAATTACCATTTGTTGTTTTAAAAGATGTGCTGAGGAGTTTCTTTCGCCGTTTCTTCTGCTCGTTGTTAAAGCACCTTTTCGAAACGGCGGTAGAAGTAAAAGACAACGTTCATAAGTGTATTTACTGAATACCTATATGATTAAATGATTTTGAATTTGAATACATACGTAACTGTACCGAGTCTAGTATACATACGGGTTTATTGTCCGCGTCCACATCGGTGAAGCCCATCTGCTGCAGACGGCGCCGGCGGTACAGCTCGTAGTGACGCGCGTGAGTCTTCTCGCGCATGTCCTCCATGTTGGTGCGAATCAACATCTCGCGCAGCTTCACGAAGTCGCAGTGGGACTCGTTCTCCACTGCAATATTGTGTTTGCCCATATCATTTATGTGAATCGAATTACTCCCTAACACTCGCATCTCTGCACTAAGATTCCCTTTAATGCCTCCGACGTGAACATACCTAAGGCTGCTCTCCAATATATTAATTAATACTTAGATAAGTTGTCACGATTAATTAATACTTTATAAGTTACCGCTTACCATCAGATGAGTTTAATTTAATAATAAATATTCCCACACTCGTCTTCCCACAAGTAGAGTGGACAAAAGGAATGCACAACAATCAACCATGAACAGAGAAACATTTATCGGTCGCATAAACATCTACTCTGGTCATGAATAGAATCAGAAAACCTTTCGATCTATAGGCGGAGTCAATACCAACTTAATGGGATGTCAATTATAGACGAATACAAAACTAGTCGAACACTATAATAACAGACTCCCGGTCTTACGTTTGACAAAAAAAAACCATTTCAGTTGAACCTAGAACATCTCATTCGGGCAGATCTACTCACAAAAACAGAACTGGACCCTTCAATCAACATTCAACACACATGATGCGTGATGCAAAATTTCCGCGGCCCACCTTGCACGGTCCCCCAGGGGTACTGCCTCGCTCGCACAGTCTTGTTGCCGATCTTCACGAAGTCCGTCGACCCCACCACAGCGAACGGTATGTGACTGTTCATACTGGTGTTCACCTCCGACACGGACTCGTCGTCCACCGGAAACTGGTAGATCTCCACGCCGTTCGCTTGGAGCTCGTGCATTATCTTCGACTGGAATTAACAGAGAAATTAGTTTTACAGAATAGAATTATACTAATTATATATTATTGTATACAATACACATGTCGTCGTCTTCTTCGGTTCCTCATGACTGAGGGGCGTGGTCATCACAACATGTTTTCCCATTTAATGGCTTACAGGCTTCTGTCTTATGAAATGTCAGAGGTTGTTTTACACGCCTGCTTAACAGTATCGGTCCAGCGGGTCGACGATCTACTTCTATTTCCTTCCATGTGGCCGACCACTATATGCTTCTCCAAATTATACGGCTCACGCCGTACCACGTGACCAAAGTACGTTGAGAACCCTGCTCATACACATTGTAGAGACACATGTGTGATATGCAACAAATGATTCACAGTGAATTTAAATTCCGAGTTTTACTTTACAACCACAAAACTTGTGACATATTTGTAAGTGCAGTATACCTCTTTTGGTTCATTCCATGTTGCAGACTAAATGGTATAAATGTCGAAAATTCTGAGAAGTGAGCGTTCAATCTCCATACAAGGGCAGTTAGGAAATATGTTAATTGAACCTGCCATCCTTTTTCAGATTGATTACACTATTCTGACGTAAAACAAACAACACATTTCACTCTGCATTCCTTTTACTTTACCATGCCTTTATGACTATAATTGAATTATGTACATATAAGACATTTACATGAGTATGTGACTTATTATATTATTACAGATAAATTTATAACAAGCAAACAAATGTTGTTTGCCTAAAACAAATACAAATATTATTACTAAATATAATGCAAGGTGGATTGTCTGCATTCTATTGCATTTGTTGTCATTTGTATTTATTTGCAAGTGTCATTAGAGTTAGTCAAATATTTCTATTAGAAACATTTTCATTTCACTAAAGTAGATGAATAAAATCGAAATGTACAATGAATGCTGTGACTACTACACACTGTTGTCATACACTTATCTACTTTAAACGCCGACTGTACAGAAATTTTCATGTCGTGTTGTTTTAATAACAGCTGGAAATGTTGAGTAAGTTGTTAACATTAAATTTAAAACTTGGTACACACCTTGAACTTCTGCAGCTCCGTCTTAGAAATGGTGTCGGCCTTAGCGATGATCGGAATGATATTCACTTTAGTGTCCAGTTTCTTCATACACACCAGGTCAATTGACTTCAGCCCATGACCTGTAATTACACAATGTAATACTTAACACCACGTGTGATGTTAGGACAGGGTGAAATGGTATGAGTGCTTGCATAAAATGCTCACTAGAAAATTATCGACTCTCCAAAATTGATAAGTAACTAAATATCATTATTAAAAAAAAATTATTTATCATTAACTACCTTCTTTTTAATAGTGCTATTACAAAATTTTATTTAAACACTATTTCCTAGAGCTAACATAGCAGAAACAAGTCCCCAAGAAGAGAAGAATGTATGTGAAGATTTTTAAAATAGTTCTGTTAAAAATGATGTTCTAAACTACCATTCCTGTCATAAACAAACCCGACTAAAAAAATGTCATGCCATTTATGGCTAACATCGGTAAATCTATTCATGTACAGTACTAATGTTATACAATGTGGTACTCAAATATGATAACATGAGGTCGTAGAAGAGTATAAAATTGTATTCATGTGACATGATATTCTATCCATACAATACAGTATAACACCTACTTCATTATACTGTATTAGGATGTCAGTTTTGATGAATTATGTCATCTATGATTGGCATGCCGCCAAAACAGGCAATGAAGCATGTTTCTACAGACTCCGTCCGTTCTGCTGAGAGTGAAAGACTGGAATAGATAAGTTCGATATATTAGAGTCTATATAAAATAATATAATATAGGTAAGTACTTACTATAAGCATTATCTGCCAGCCAAAAAATATGATACATTTTAATATACAACTTTAAGTTTGTGTGTATGTCCAATGGAACGAAATTATAAATTATAAACGAAACGACTTAAGTTACATAAGGTCGAGAGAATATTTTCAAAACGTACTTGTAATGGTCTAAAGAGAGTTTAAGAATTACGAGTTAACTTCATTGCTTATTATATAATTGATTACTGACGTCAAAATGCATTTTTTTCTAAGACTTCAAGTTGGTACACTCATACCTAAAGGTGAACCGACAATATTATTTTCCATTAGAAATTTCACATGACCAATTTAAAATGTCCTACACCGAAGGCGGTCAGGTAAAGTAAAAGTAGGTCCCGTTATGTTTGCCGGCAGCTACTCCCAGTGCGCTAAGCGTACGTTTTCCGTGTCATACGCACGGGGCGCGCATCGCAATCAGCTCCTAATGTCAAGGACAACCATAAAACTCTGTAGGTCAATCATGGTGCCCTCCTGATCTAAATAATACAATGTCAATACAGTGGTTGTGATTTTTTATCTATAACCAGAGCGATGGTTAAATTGACTAGGATTTGTTTAGTAAGAATATTCTTTAACTTGCATACATTAAATACAACAAAATACGTTAGCCCTTTGAAAGTATAAAAATTGAATTAAATTTTCTTTATGGTATTAAAAAGTTCCCGCCATTTAAAAACAGTATGTCTCTGAGATATTGCTTGTTTCGTTTAAAACATGATAAAGCTAGTTTTATTGCATTGTTAATTTCTTTTTTTTTTCACAATAATTACAAAGCATAAACATCACATTTTACATCAACTCTGAATGTAGAATTTCTTTGGATTTTGAAATACTTGACGAAAGTTTCTACCTCCTTAAGGCCTTTAATAATGTACAATAATTATATATTGTTAAATATTGAGTGCAGAATTACGAAGTAATGTAGCAATATGATTTTTATATAAAAATTTAATTCATTCATAATATTACAGTTCTTTCTGATTGAAGAATCAAAAACCGGGCTTTCAATCATATTCAGTATAACCAAAAATAAGTTTAAATGCTGAAGTAGCTAAATATCAGTAATCCTTATTTTAGTAATGAAAAACAATAAAAACGAACCTGTGGGGCATATGAAATACAGACAGACGTGGAGCCTGCTGTCATGGTAAGCGGATAGAGAGCGCTTGATCTTCAGCTCCTCCTGAAGATAGGCCTCGAACTGAGCATCGATATAGTCCACCACCGCCTTGAAGCTATCCTCTTTATTCACTTGGTCACCATACCCAACGGTGTCGCAGATTGTTAGCTGTGTGTAAGTGAAATTAACATCATCATTACAACCCATAAATTATCATACTGCTAGAATTGTTACTTATCACAGAATGAAAAGAGCATAATCCAACAAGCTAAAAAAAATTTATCTATACCAAGTGTGAATTAGCACACTTCAATTATGAGGAAAAAATAGAGGATTATCAGGTAAGGTTTCCTTCATTGAAACATGTTATAATATTTTTATTAGAGTAATAAAAATAAATGAAATTATGCCCAAATTAGTGTTCCCACCTATTTATGATGTGGGAGTCTTTAAAAAGAGTGCTTAGGGCTCCATCATCGCTCACCATCAGGTGATATTGTTGTCAAGTATTAATCTATTTAATGTAAAAAAAAAACATGAAGGATCCTAAAGGTCCCTTGATTGTGAACTCAAAATTCTGACCACTAGACATGCAGGACTGAATTTAAGCGATATTATGTTAACAGATTAATATTGAAGTATTTTTTACATCCTTAGCTGAATTGTTGCTTTATTCAATAAAAAACAACATCTTATGATGCAAAGATTGGAACAATGTTTTCCATACCCTAATATTTTTGTATAAGGTTTAGGTTAACAGAATGATACACAGAGTAGAATTTATTTTAATGTGGGATTCATATTCAAATTCAAATTCAAAATCATTTAATCATATAGGTATTTAGTAAATACACTTATGAACATAATTTTTTGCTTCTACCACCATTATATTATTTATATTAAGTACCCATTGAAATCCTCCAAACCAATTAAAAAAATGATTTACCAGGATTTGTCATTGAGGATGAAGATTAAATTAAAAAACCAATTAACTAATATAACCTGGTCCATGATTGATTGAATGTAATTGCTTCAAATGAAATCATAAAAATTAGTTTCCTGTGGTCAATTTTTCCCAATTACAGGATTAAGGACATAAGTAACGGGCTATATTTTAAACTAACTAGTAAAAATTATGATTTATAGATTTATCTCATTTATTAATTCTACAAGGAATTTATAGTATAGAGCTATGATAGTAGTCTAACAGGAAAATTTTAAGTGGTAGCATAAAATGTTTATCACACTACAGGAACATTTATTGATCTTACTTAGTATTTCAGATACATCAAGCATTTATCACTGCACTTATTAATTTGAAACTGAATTTATAATTTACATTATTGAGCAAAATCTAGGATTTATTGTTTCTCTGAAAATGGCTCTGTTACCATGGGACTAGACAAATATTAGTATACAAGAACTCTTAAAAGACTTTTAAATAACTTTTAGAGTATTATTGTAGGTAATATTATAATAAATATGTAACTTAAAATATGATATAATCAACATTTCAAAGTATAAAATGGAGTAAACATAAAAAGCCTGGCAAGACTTACACTGTTTGTAAGCAACAGTTGTTTCTCTATAAGCGGTTAGGATGAGTACTAGTAGGAAATTCGCTGTTTATAATAGGTCATAGAAACCCATTTTTACAGAATCCCAGATTGATTGTCCAACTTTGTGAATAACCAGCATTAAAAGATTTTTATGAAAAATTACCTTATATTTATAATTTACCTTCAAACGTACACTGCTCTCCTGCAACTCATATGTGTGGGCTTTCAGCTTCACGGTAGGCAGATTGTGAGGGCTTGGGGTTGACTCAAAGTTGGTGTTGAACAATGAGTCCATTAGAGTTGACTTGCCAAGCCCAGTTTCACCTGCACAAACAGGACGAGCTCGAAATAATAGATGAATTAAAGCCTTAAAACTGTAAATGTGCATTCTTTTGGACATTACATTCATATACCATATAATTTAATGACTAAAAGAGAATACCAATAAAAAAAAAATTAAAGAGAATTTAACTTTTAACCACATAATAACTGAAAATATTTTATTCCTATTGCACTGCCATCATCTAAAACAACTTGTATGCTTGAAGATATCTAATATAAATACACTTGCACCGACTTCAAAATGGGTTTAAAAGATAACAGTCAATGTACTTCTAGACAGAGAAGTGTGGGTGATAACTGATACAATGATATATTTATATGTAGGCGCAGTGTGATTCATTTCTCACCTATACAGAGAATATTGAAGACGAATCCGTTCTGCACGCTCTTGTTCACCAGCTGGTCCGGGAGGCTGTCGAATCCGACGTGCCCCGACAACTTGAGAGTCCGCATGACGGACTCCATCTAAAACACGATATCTTTGAAACATGCACAAAGTAAACAGTTCGCTTGCAAAAACATCGCTTTGTATAATAATGACGATGAGTTGTTTGCATAACACTACTGACGATGTGAAGAACCGTTTCCTCTTCATCTAACATTCAATCGATTGCAATTTTGCCGGATGCTCCCAACCCAACCAATTTATAAACAAGTGCAGTCTGCAAGGAGAACGCCCATAGCGAATCATCAGTTAAATAATATCACTGATAGGTTTTTGTTGATAGCATTTTATTAACACTTTATACAATATAACAAGAACAGAAGCCGCACTATTATGGAACATTTAATTAAAGCAAATAATTAATTTCTAATACCTTAGGAGGATCAACGTCAATCGCCGCCATGATTATTTCACAGTCTGTGACTAACACGATATGAAGTCGGTCGAAATTGAGAACAAACTCGGAAATACATACCCACACGTAAGAACTTCATGTAACAGTAGTGGCAAATGCATAACAAAAATATGAATTCATGTTTTAACAAAAAGTGTATCTTATATTGAATATTCGTATTAGAGGATATAAACTAAAGTTTCAAATAGTATGGAGAGTTAAATTTTTATTTATGTCAATTAACAACTACTTTATTGAAATAAAGAGGAAAAGAAACAATCATTTTAACAGTAACAATTTCAATGTTGGTACAACTGTACTGTACTGTACTGGCGAGTACATTGTGTTGCCAGCTGGCACATATTTACAATGTTTGTATGGACTTTTTGTAATTTATAAGTTTAGAGTAAATAAAGTTTATTTTAATTATATACAAGTCGGCAATGCGTGGATGTTGCCTTGAGTGTTAAGTACATTCATGGGCAGCGGAGAGCATAATATCAGGCCATCTGTTCATACATGAATAATTCACATAAAATTAATTATTTGCTTTGATTTCCATTAACATTTAATACTAGTATTATCTGACACGCTAGCATCTTACGCGACATTGTGTTTAAAGAAATTGCAAGACATATTTTAGAAAATATGTAAACAACATTTTAAAAATAAAATAAAAGTAAATAAAATTGTAGTTTCGGCGAAAGTAAATCAAAAAACCGAGATTAATATATGTATATTTAATTTTTTGTAGTTATATGATTTACCTAAAGCGTTAAACGTTATGTAATAATATATAGATATTAAGATTACAAAGTATTTTATTTCAAAATCAACATGGCTAAACTCAATATCATCCAACATTACGAAATAATAATTACACAAAAGTTTTATTACTTTATAAACTTAGTAAATTTTGATATAAATGCCTTTAATTTTAAGTTATGTTTAAATAATTAATTAAAGTAAAGAGTACTTTAATTTTTGTATTGTATAAATGGAGCCAAATAATATATTATTTACATTATTAATTATAATGTAACGCCATAACTTTTCAAATGCAAATTTATATATTATTTAATACCTGTAAATTGAACTCTATATTAAATATTAAGTCATATTTATAAGGCATACAATAATATTTCATTTGTATGAATATTAGCTATAGATATACGCATACACATATATTACGCATATTATATTATAATTTCCAAGAGCGATAGTGAAATTAACTGGATGATACTTAGAACATTTATGCGTTAAAATATAACATTTCAAACATGAATGCACTTCGGAAATGCTTTCACTTGTATGGTTTGAAGTTACGTCTCCAATAAGCTTTATGTTTCAATTATATAGTTTCGGAGAAAACTTTTAAAGTTTATATTTTGAGCATAATTATAGTACTTAAGTTAACTAAATAAGAGAATCTTGTACTGTAGCCAGTAAAATTAAATTTATATCATAAACGGTTACCAACATTGATAGATATTATCAGATTACTAGTTATGCTACAATTTTTGTTAATTTTCATGTTTCTGGCTATTAATTATTAAAGAACTTTCATATGATTCATAGAAATTCATAATTGAATTGCTTGTCTTAGGAAAATAATTCTCCTACGTGTAATATCGATTGAACCATGGGGTAATTTGAACAACATTATTCTTGTATATGGCAACACCTACTAATTCCAAAATGGCAGAAAACGACATTGGTGCGTTATCATGTCAGCCGATGTTATAATGTTTTCTTGAATTTTGTCGTCGTGAGTGGATCATAAAATTGTGTATTAGTGAATTGTGACATATTTAACCATGGCGGACTTAAAATCACCGCCGTTTAGTGATATTAAAAGACCTGAGGAAGTTGTCAGGATGACGACGAACGATAGCCTGAAATTTGCAGTTCTTATCGGGCTGATTGAAGTCGGACAGGTGACCAATCGCGAGGTGGTGAACACCGTTCTGCATCTGGTGAGTTCTCATAATATTATCTCGGATTGCATCACGAGTACGGTAGCGCGCCGGTTAAATCCTATTGGATTCGTCTTGGAAAGGTTATACTAATGGTAAGAATGAATTACTACTACGCTGTTTTAAATGTTAAATTGGATTGAGAGGGGGTCATGTGGTATGTCGTCGAGAATAACATACAGGCTTGTTGAGTGCGGCGTGCCGCGTCTATTTTCATTGTTTTTATCGATCGCGCTAGGTGGTGAATCGAAGGTTTGTGCGACCAGCTAGCGGCCGGCGACCGTCGGGTTTGTTTTGATCACATTAATGCCGCTCGCCGTTCACTTCATTTATTTGTTATATTAAACCGGAATCATCTGTTTTTATGCATGGCCAATAAACGATAATTAATATATTAATAAACGATAGTTTTAACTTTATATATATGTTATTGTAATTATGCAAAACATTCCTTGAAAAAGATAGGCAATCGGCTCAACACTCAGCAAATCAGTCTTCATTCACAAACAAACATCAAACATTCACAGCAATTAATGTAGATTTTTTGATAATGTTACATCTAAATAAATTGGAACACAGGTGCCTCTTTCTGTCATTTTTGGATGTATTTATTTTAAACAACGTATCATATTTTCATATCATTGTTATCACCATTTAGAGAATATCTTTCGAAACGTTTGTACATAATGTATATTTATATTATAAGAAAAATAATAAAGAAACCTTGATTTTACGCTGTGGGATACGAATTGTTAATAAAACATAGTGTATCGAACTATGTCATTTTTTGTTTATGTTGTCTTTATTTTTCAAAAATTACACCTTTTTCATCTTTTAAATTGACTAGATCTCGTATCACACGGGGAGCGAGAACACTGATTGCATACAATTAATACAATAGCGCCAATATATTCTTGTAATATTTTAGTCTTTACATAAAAAGTATGGTTAGATACCATTACAATCATCTCATAAATAAATTCACAATTGTATTTCAAAATGTTACACACGCTTAAATTATTGACGCGTGAAATACGGTCGCGATAAGAATTTTCTTTCACCTTGACATTATTCGTTGCATGAATAAGTAATATTTCACTCGACTGAGTGTAATTACGTGATACCTATGTACGGGCAGCATGGAAGTCAATTTGGGTACATCCCATCAGCTGCAATACTGCAGGGCGTTGAATTTTCATTTACCGTTCTAGTCTAAACACTAGCAAGCTGTCCCTATTGCATATAATTAACTAAGTTCGATTTCTATATTTCATTTGACTCCACAAGCAGTCAATGACCATTCTTGGGAATTTAGAAGCTACAAAATATAATCCCTAATCTCTTGTTAGGTCCATTTTGCGATATCAATGTAACCCGAGTAGATACTTTTTATATTTTAGGACCACTGCAAACGTGTTATTTGTACACAATTGTATAAGTGTACCGCACATATACAAGTACAGATAGATTACGATAGCAGATAGTAGACATACCAGTAGGCAGATAAGGTTTAGACATAGGGCGTATATTCGTCCTTCCGTCATAAATATATCTCCGATACGTACGAGGTGCTTTGCCTCGTCTTTCGTTATGCGTGCCGAAAAGGTTTGGAATAGCTTGCCTCAAACGGCGTACATGTTTGTTTATGATGTGAGTGTCTTCAAGTCAAAACTAAAGTTTTCCCGAGTTACGGCCGGTTGCTATAACCTGTCCCTTTTGTTGGTTAACGGACCGTATTTTGTATGAACTTTGGTATCCTTCCAGTCTTTGGTATGCGATGGACTATTAGAGATAATAATATATCAATCTTATGGGCAGTTAGTGTATTTGTTTACTGGCTGATGATACCCATGATTTTGTTCGGGTTTGTTATTAAATTAACAATGTATTTTATGCGTAGAGGAAAACATCTAAAAATACAAACCATTGAACACGTAGTGCTTATAAAAAAAAATCGTTGTTTATTAAAATTTTAATAACTTTATATTAAACGAAGATATCGCAATCATATTAAGATAAGGGCCAAGTGTCTAAGAAATAAAACAGAAAACTTAATTGAAATCTATCCAGTAGTTCTTCCGTGATGCGCGCACAACGGCAGACCTCTATCATTTATTTATATAGATTAAAATACAATTACAGGTTCTGTATTATGTTATTTTGACCAGTAGCAATAGGATATACGTCATAGAAGCCGGCCAGTGGTGGGATCATTAATGTCCTGAACTTCATAGTAACTTCAGTTACCATTAGATGCTTTAACGATTCTTCGTTTTACACTCCTAATTTACAAGCGATGTCGAGAGCTGGACAGATATATACAGGACATATACATATATGCAGGTTCCATCTGACACTAGATTGTACACAGACAATATCAACTTCACACAAGCGATATTAATTTTGACATAAGTGGCAAGATCGAATACGTTGTAGAATACAAGCGAAACCTTGGTCCTTGACTTGGCCAATCGTGTGCGCAATCTGTTCGTGTAATATTCTGTAATATGAAGCGTCTAATTTTCCGTTTCATGGTCGCTTTAGAATACAATAACAGCGTAAGAATCGCGATAACATCTATACACATAATTTAAATGCACATCAATTTAAACGTGAATGTGTTAAAGCAACAGAGTTAGGGCCTTACTTTTTTTTTAGAGGGAAATGACAGCTCTTTTGATGGTTTAAAAGTAATTAAATTTCAAGTCATGGCGCGTTAGGAAAATTTATCGTTAAGTTTTTTAAGTGCAGCGAAGGTTGCGCGCCGTTGCAACCTGTAACACATGAACCGCACGATGAATTTTTAATGACGAGTCATCATACCTCCGAACACAGAATGAGTAATGAGGAGGTGATGCGACTGAAGGGTGATGTTTATTGATTTAGCTTATCTGTGGATTGTCTTACAGTTACGTATTCAGAATGTGCAACGAAATCTCATCCATGTCAAGGATTTTTAATAAAAAAAAAATGTATAATTTAAATACATTCTATAAATTCAGTTTTCAATTACAACAGATGTTTTAATATTTTGTCAACTGTACAAAAAATATATTTTATTCAATTTCATTGTTATTTCTCATAGTATTTTCTTTCTTTACACCAAAGAAGTATAAACGTATTTGACGTTAATACATAAGTACGTATCCGTTTTATAGTCTTTACGCGCAATCAATCCTTTTGAAATCCCTTAAAACTGTGTAAATCGCAACCGGTTATCTAATCAACCCATTAGTTGTATTGTTTTATTAGATAATGATCATTGAATAAATTAATGTTACTTGTTACTTTTAACGTGAAGTAAACCTTCGTTTCGATTGAAGAATTTTGATTGAATATCGGGGGTCCGCCGGCGCTATCACCACCAAAAGTTCTCGGACAGGTCTGTTACTGACAGTTCATGTCAGGTGTTCGTGACGTCAGGCTAAGAAGTAGATTTTAATAATAACGCAAAGAATTACGAATTTCCTAGAGAGTATGATTTTTTTTTAATTTATAGATGTAATAATGTCTGTAAATAATATTGAAAATAAAAAAAGAACATTTAATTGTTACCAATAGTTACATGATTTTGGATCATTTGCACTAACACTAGGATTCCCTGCGTTGCGGGAAACTTGATTCAACTCTCCCGTTATAAATTAGGGATGTTATGGATATGAATTTTCGGATCCGAATATGGATACGGATATGTGAATAATATTTTACCGGTTTCGGTTACGGTTATGGATATGACATTATTTCGGATAATCCGATTGTTTCGGGATAATTTCGGTTATGGATATTAGATGATTTACAACTTGGAAAAAATATATAATGTAATTACAAAGTTTGACTTTGTTTCTAGGTATTATGTGGTATTATAATCATAAAAAAAAACAAATAATAAAAACTGACTAAAATGAGAACGACGCGAGTAATGTATCGGCTCGGTCAGCGTTTACCAGCCATAGTAAGCTTATTTAGCCTCAGTCTCTATCCGAAATTATCCGAAACTTTTTTATCGGATTCGAAAATATATCGGAAATCGTAAGATTTCGGATTTATATTTTTATTTCGGACATCCGATAGTTTCGGTTACGGTTACGGAGCTCCATAACATCCCTGTTATATATAAGGAAAATAAACATCATGACTGATCATTTTGAAAGAAACGATAGAAGAACTGAGATTATAAAAAAAATAGTTTGTGAAATGTATGTTATGTGAAATGGACTCGTCAGTGTTAAAGCTGAGATAATACTTGTTATGATAATAATACTGCAGACTAAGTTTTCGGCTTCTTATATTTTAAGGTTACACGCCAAGATTTTACTTTTTTCTTACATATAAATATAGTGTTTGTTTACAAGATTAAGAGAGTGACGTAAATTTGAGGATCTACATAAAAAAATGTATTACTGAAAAAACACCATCATACATTGCAGTAAGGACCATTTTAGCTATGCTTATATAGCTAAACTATATTAGCTTTATTAATGTAGGTATGTATGTGTATATAAATATGTGATCACTAATTCTTCATCCAGTTGAAGTCTACCTTAATCTATCTATACACGTGAAAACTGTCCAGCGTACCTTTTGACAGTGGCATTTCTCCAGTGAATCCGTTCGATAAGCGCATGCCCGGAGTGGACGCAGCCGCCACGCTGCGGACGTGCGGCGCGCACGCCGTATTATCATAGCAAATTGGATTCTGATGCAGAAATTACATTGTTAGCTTTGTTGTTGAAATGAAAACATATGATACTGAAAAGTTTATGGAAGGCTTTTGTAGTTTGTGATCGATGTATGTATATGCTGTATTTGTAAATTACTTACGAATGCCGAAACTGTTATTAATTCGATGGATTATTGCAGTTGATACAATTGACGTTGATGAGCAAATTGTGCAAAATCGAATTACGTAGGTGTGTGTGTGTAAGGACACCAAAAAAAAAACAAATTAAAGGCTCGTTCAAGTTACATACTAGTATATATAATAATTAATTAATTTACTACTCGTAATAAAATATTATATATAAACATTTATAGTAATAAATATTATGATATGTGTCACAAATTTTCCAAAAAATCAACTGTTCATGCAAAATCATGTAAACCAAACTCAGTAGTAACTTGTGTCAAAGATAAAAAAATATAAAATTACTTAATATTATATTACTTAGTCACGGACTGTTCTTCACGTCAAACAAAAGGACAACGTCATACGACCACCTTTTATATTCACTATTGTAACACCACTTGACCGTTTAAGCGGTCGGTACCATAAAATTGTGCAAACCTCGCGTAACAATAATTGCATTTTTTATTTTGAGAACAATAGACATTGCTCGGGTGAATATTGTACCCTGCACTTTACGGTTTCGTTATAAAATAATTCGCTTGTCAGTTATTTTAACGTGAGCAGTGATAAAATATGAACAATTCGGTGCAAATAACATTTTTTTTTGATTACAAACAACAGTAAACAGATTGTAATTATTTGTTTACGTTTCCAGAATAACAATCGTTATATTATTTATAGAAGTAACACATTTACTTGCGGTTCTATCAGAAGAATGTGTGGTGCCATGCTCTGGTTTCATAACAACTGTAAAACCCGGTGGTCCTTACGATGTTCACATTGAAGGACATTGTGAATTATCACTCACGGACTACTTTTATATACAACTACAGTCGCAACGCACGTCCGATCCGTACCTTCTCCTTCACGAGATTGTCTTTGTTCATCTTACAACTACTCGTACCTATATTTTCTAACGCAAAATGCACGTTTCTGGGAGAATTGTTCGTGTGTGCGTATCCGCATTAGTAAGTAAGTACTCTTACAGAGCACAAGTTTGTCACACGTTCTTTGTGTGCGTCAATGAATTGGGTGAACAACTGACGTGTCATGTATTTGGGGCTGTGGGACAAGTCGCGGCGTAGTCGTTGGGTCTTGTTGATACGTCAATACATTCACTCATGACATATTTTTGACCGTCGGGCGTACTGAGAAACAGGGACTCCGCTGATTGCGACCTCTTTTCGCCGTCATTTATTGGGTACTGCAACATTGTAATTTATTTGTGTGGATGCATTGTGTTTTTTTTTGTTATTAATACCGCTTGTTGTAGTATTTTGTATTTTATGGTGAAATAAATGTTTACTTTCTTTCTTTCAATATAAACGCATAGTGCTATTTCTACCATATTCTGGAGTTTATGTTACTCCTTTAGACGAGATCACACCCACTACACAACCTCAAGTGAGGCTGAATTTTGTCGTAGAGTATTAATATATGTAATTATGACATTGCCACTTAATTATATTCTAGGTAAACCGTAGTTTTAATGACTTCGTATAATAGTAGACGCTGTACCGTTTGCCTTCTGTGCGGTGTTTTACTCATGTACTAATACCTGGTAACAGATTCCCGTGAAACGTCGCACGCGCAGCGAACTTGACCGCGGCCTTGCGTTTTCCTGTCGGTTTTTGTGCCCGACCGGTTCCGCCATCGATCGCATTATTACATTTCACTTCATTGACGCCGTGAACGCGACCAAACGCCGATTCGCGCTGCTTTAGTTCTTTCGCAATAATATATTACTTGAAAACATATAAGGTTTATTAACATTGAAAACCGCAATAAATCTGTTTTGTGGTTTTGGTCCGATAATCGGACTAATAGAGAAGTTAAAAAAAAATTGATTACAATTCGGGGAAACATGGCCACCTTTTTTTTACACAAATTTATTGAATTTCCTTTTATATGTGGACACAATAATGTTGAGCTTTTATGATAATGCATGTTGCATAAAACTACTTATTTAATCATCTTGTAATCCAAATACACGATGTACATACCTACCAACTTCCAAACGTTTATCGCACTAACAATAAGTCGTGTTCTTCAGACATGAAAGCACCTTGCCGGTGAGAAACAGCTCGTAGATAATGTTCGAACAGTACTGAGTACTGAGTACGGAGCTGATTTATGGAGATCATAACTAAACGTTTACCCATTCAAGTGGCAGAGCTGCAGGCGTTCGATCGAGTGGGCGTCATTAGAATCGATTTACATCGACAAGTAGCTAACTTGCTGACTATACCACTTGTATAATGGTGTGTCTAAACCGATCAGGCTTTCACTGCCATACGTGGGTAAAATATTGCCGAGCGTTACCCGGCAACAGCAGTAACATTTTATTAATTTATTTTTATTTGTGTTGTTCATTATACAGCAATTGATAACAAACATTTGTTCAAAGTGTTGTCTTGTCGCTAAACAGCGATTTTTTCTATACAATCCTGTGAGGCAGAACTAAAGAAAAGAAGAACAGAAGGTAACGTGCGCTTGGAAGCATTACAGAATGGAAGCTATATCAGCATTAAAGGAAACAGAAAAAGGATAAATCAGGACAGAGCACAATGAAAATTTTCTTTAAATTGATTCTTGAAGGAATACGGGCTAGTAGAAGAACGTGTAGTGTCAGGAAAGGAATTCCAAAGTCGAACACGCGTGCGGTTTGCGTCGTCATTCGTTATGTGCACTGCAAATAACTGGATTAGTTTTCGCTACGAGGGACAATTTGGTTTAAACATCACACAGTATTAGAGAGAAAATGTGTGAGCATTCCAACGAAGATGTATTGGAATCTCCTTGAGTTGGAACGAAATTCAGAAACGTAGTAGTCAAATATGAACCGTTTACATAGATTTCGATGGCGCTCAGTTAGTTTAGCTGTTTCTCTATAATATCCAGATCGTACACCTCAGCATAATACAGTATAGGCAGGACTCAAGACATTTAGTAGCAAATATGGCAATTTTAATGCAGCATACCGTTAGAAACTTTATAAGCATGGCTCAATTTCGATAGCAAGTCAGCTGTATGCTTTACAGCGGCTTATACTGTACTGAAAGAAATATTAAAACATAAAAAACTACAATGTGGATTCGACCTTACTTAAATAAGGCTAGATAAAAATATTAATATATATTAACGAAAATTTCGAAGAACGACTTTGAATTCTTCATTAGAAGTCCATAATTATTTTTTCCTTTATAGTAAAAATAAAAATATAACAAAAATTTCAGGATGGTGCGTGACTTCACTGACGGCAAACATAATGTCGCGTCAGAGAGGGAAACATCTATGTCTCACAATGAAATCATGACCATGAAAATGCGAACAATCCACACATGTGTGAAAATATTGCCAAGCCATATTACATATATTGTCATGACTTGCTAAGTGCTATGGTCGCTGTAAACAATTGGATTGAGTTGCATGGCCCAAGTGATCGCGGCGGGAACGTCCGTGTATACCACGTTTGTGACAAGAATAAATTTATCCTGAGTAATGATTAGACGAAGTGGTCACTGCGATCCCTGCCATGCCTGATTAATGGTGTCCATGAGACGCAGTTACCACTTTGACTTTTGCGTGGACCATACATTGGCTACATTCGTAATATAGAAGTACTATAAAACCATCTCTAAAATGGTTTCTCTGTGTACAAAGCGGAATGTAATCCTTTTAAGGTTGAGTTGAATTGAATTTCTTGCGTTACTTTATGGTATTGAATATTCAATATCTTAATTCCTAATGAAACGTTTTGAAATTGCTTACAAAGTTTATCGTATTATTTTAAAATCAGTTATAACACTTTTTAGTATTTCAATTCAACTAGTGAATAAATGATTCAGTTTTATAGTTAATACTAGTAATTAAAAGCTTTCTGTAGTAGTTGCGTAAAGGTCATTTACTATTGTAATTAATATGCTAGTTGCTAAAGGAATACTGTAGCTAATGGACAATATAAGTATAAAAATTTCATGCAAATTACAACTAAATAGTGTGTGAAGATTTTTCATCGCCTGATCGCGTATTAAACATATAAGAGAAATTCTTAACGAACTTGTGACGGTACAGTTTTAAAGTTACCCGAACACACGACATAATATCGGATTGATGTGTTGCTGCTATATAAAAAAAAAAAATGAGAAATTACGTAGACCCTTAGCCGCGTAATATCCCATATGTACTTGGCTTGCCATTGTTAGGCGAATCCTACTAGACGTGAGCAATAACTTATATGTTATGTGTTCAGATACTCGCGAATAGCAGTCTGTAGTGTAGAATTTAGTCAGACCGCATCGGCAGCAATACTCGTTGTAAGTGAATTTGTGGCATTGATGTCTCTCATTGCTGTAATTTTGAATATTAAACAATAAGTATTCGTTAGTTACTACAGGCATATGCAGTAGTTATATTCATGTATGTTGCAACGATAATATGCTTTATTACCTAGAACAAAAGTTTTTTTTTCTAATATTGTGTAACCGTAGATATTGTAATATCTTTGTGTTTTACTTAACGCTGTGTACATAAAAATAGATAACCTATATATATTCTAGAATTTTATAATCTAATAGAATATAAAAACTTTGTCAATTAAAAAATACAGTATGTGTCAACCAACATTCATGGTAACAGATCCCTGAAATTAATTTACAACAATTATTAATTAACAACATTCATTT
The DNA here is from genome assembly GCA_003671415.1 of Megathymus violae. Taxonomy (NCBI): domain Eukaryota; kingdom Metazoa; phylum Arthropoda; class Insecta; order Lepidoptera; family Hesperiidae; genus Megathymus; species Megathymus violae. The sequence continues at coordinate 337,590 of PDGT01000011.1, read as the reverse complement.
ATATATTTTATACACACAATAAAAATACAGGAAACAAAATATGAAAAGTTTTTTTTAAGGGCCCTACTTATACATTATTTTATATAACTATACGAATATCATAAAGAATCTGCAAATTTTGTGAGTTGGTGTGTAAGCAGAAGGTATTATCGGAACCACGGCACCTATTTTCAAAAATCTGCAACCAACTGTAAATTACCTTCATCCGGATGGGCACAGGTTAGAGTCATGATGACTCTACAATGACAATGGATTATAGCTACGTAATCAGCCAGGGCGAACTGCTAGTGTTGGTACATTACCAGTATACCTACTATACTTAATTAAGACTGTGTTCTTGTTTTCGCCTAGTATTTATGTAATACAATAGTTATTTCTTAAGATATTGCGTCACTGGACTTCAATATTAATTACTTGAGACTTCAATAGTATCTTGTAATATTAATTGTTTTATGGCATCTACATTATTATATATTAGTGTATTTGCAATACCTACTAATGCGCTTACACAGCTACGCTGGGCGCTGGCACACGTCCGATCCGTACTGAATCCGTCACTAGACTGACTTTGTTGTTTATAAGATTAACCGCGCGCTACCCTCTCTACCGAACTACATGAGACATTATATTATCTCTATAGATTAGGTATATACATTAGAAATGCACTACATAGTACCGAAAAAGACATTGATATAAATAATATCAAAAACACTATTAAACTTGTTATTGACACTCGATCACTACCTAGATTAGGTCGTAGATGGTTCTGATCGTTTTTCTATTCAAATATGGAGTGGATCAAGGGCCAGCCTCGTCCATTCTTATACACGTTTCGTTGTTCCATAGTTCTTTTCTTTGCTATTAATATTAACGTTATGTTTGTTACTCAATTACGATTACATTAGTATTAATCTACGCAAATTTTATTTGCGGTTAACACACTCCTGATGATGCTCCGTTTCGTGGCGAAACCCGTGTTGGTGACGGTATGTACGTTGTTGCTTTTATTTATCATAAATGCATGTTTCCGTTGTGGGGGGTGGGGGGATATAGGTACTACGCTTGCCCTGAAGTATATGACTTTAAACATTGTGTTCGTCGATTAATACTACAAAGTAGATTATTACTAATTTTATAATAATGAATTTCCGCAAAGTAACGTATTAGACTATAATCAATCAAAGTACTACTTTACTGATATTTTAGGCCAAACCAGGCCATTTCAATTGATCGACTCGGCAAGATATTTTATCTTAACCTTAGACGACTACAGATTTCTACATTTACAGTTTGATCACGTATCACAGAAAAATACTGAGCATAGCTCTATATCGAAGGGCAATTTTGATTTGGAAGATGGAAACCACGTCTCAGTTCCATCATTCATCATTACACTCGAGCAGCAGCGTCTGAGGAATACTGAGTGGGAATAAAATGATGAATGATGTCATTTCTGAACGCAGACTATCCAAGATGGATTCAAAGTGATTCCTTTCTCGAAATTGGATTTACTCACTTGAAAGATTTATATCGGGTAATTAAAGGTTAATTTAATTATTCTTTGATGTAAAGAACGCAATAGTGTTTCCAGGTTCTAAAGGCGTTGTTTTTATCGGGATCGTCCGTCCGCTTGAAACGCATAAACTATGAATCAAGTCAAGTTGAAGTTGTTAAGAAAACTCGAAAAGATAAGAAAAGTTTACATGCTCTGAACTTTAAGCCGGAGAATTTCTTTGCCTAATCCGAAGTACGAAGGGAGAAAAAGTGGGTATCATTAGCAAAGTTGCGAAGTTGGTGCGGCCCTTCGTAGCCGATCAACCTCTCCGTAGCTTAGTATCCTCTAAAGGAAATACATTGGTCGATAAAAAAGGATCCGAAGATGTATTGAGTCTTCGAATTCGGACGAGGGACGCCTACATATTGTCTCGAAAAGTTGGTTGATAGATTGATCTCAAATATGTACAGATTCATTAATACAATGTGATTATCCGACAGTGACGACCCTATACATTAGTTGGCCGTAAATTTGGCTGCTGAGCGACTTTTTTCAGATTCGATTCCGAACTACGGCATATATTCATAAGGTCCATTGTTGTGAGGCCCAGCTGTTCATTTGAAATTTTTTTTATATTACAGAAAAGAGCAGTGTGCCCCATTCACAGCTTCAGGCCTAGGGACTCGCTTAGAAATCTCTTTAAATAAATCAATATTCAATATTATGTTGATGTATAATACATTTTGTACCACCCAGCTTAATCCCGGCGGTACTTGCAAGGTGTTGGGGTATTTTGCCCGTCCGGCTAGCTACCGCCTTCCTAAAATCGACCGTGATATGTTTCATACGTGTTTCGGTCTCAGGGTAAGAGGCAGTAATTATGCGGATCTCCCGCATTCTTTTCGGTGTTACTGTAGTCTACTGAAGTCGTTTCATTTCATATCATTTCATGTCATTTCATTTCATTTCATGTCATTTCATGTCATTTCATGTCATTTCATGTCATTTCATGTCATTTCATATCATTTCATGTCATTTCATGTCATTTCATGTCATTTTATGTCATTTCATGTCATTTCATTTCATGTCATTTCATTTCATGTCATTTCATTTCATGTCATTTCATTTCATGTCATTTCATTTCATGTCATTTCATTTCATGTCATTTCATTTCATGTCATTTCATTTCATTTCATTTCATTTAGAGGCTCGTTCATGGATAGTTGAGCAAAAATGTACATTGAAATTCCATTAGAATTGATGGAAATGCCAAATTGTAAATTAAAATATTACGTCAAAAGCATTCTTATGACGAAATTAGAAACTACATGTTTCCTTTAAAGATGAGACTGCCTGTATTATAGGTTTTATATGTAACCACTAGCTGTGCCCGCGACTTCGTCCGCTTGGAATTTAACAAAAAAGTTATTTAGTAGAAATAAAAGTAGCCTATGTTACTCCTTATTACATCAGCTACCTGCCAGTGAAAGTCCCGTCAAAATCGGTCCAGCCGTTTTAGAGATTAGCCAGAACAAACAAACAGACAGACTGACAAAAATTGTAAAAAATGTTATTATGGTATATGTACCGTATATACTACATTCATATGCATGTAGTAAAAAGCGGTTATTTTAATATTACAAACAGACACTCCAATTTTATTTATTAGTATAGATAAGAAGTAAGCGCTTTCTGTAACTGTCAGTAGTAGAAAAAAAACCTCATTGCGAGTTTGTTGTCGCCTTTTCTTTCGGTACCACTCACATTAGAGATTTATTGAAGCGATGGCATAGTTTGGCAAAATTAACAACGAATAAAATTTATTTTATTCATACATTTAAGTAACAAATAAATATTCGTTGTAGCGTCTTGGATTAATGTAAACAACATACAAATATATATAGCGTCTAGTGCAGTCTAGTTAAGTGTGTAGAGCAGTATTTATTTCTGTAACAATAAAAAATTAGGTTACAAGGACATGTTGGTAAACATGTTAATGTTTTATGGAGTAAGTTATACAGTACTTAAACAGCTTTCCGTAGCCTTCACTGTTAAATAAAATCTTGCTATCAAGATGACGTAACATTGAAGAAGTTCATCGATAAAGAATCTTTGAGGAGGACAGTCTTTCACATCAATAACAAGATGGTTTTATAAAATCGTAGAGGAAGAACTCGTGTGGTGAATGCGCTGTTGAATATGTTTGCTGGACAAGGTGTTGACCTCCAGCAAACGTATTACTATTTAACCAGGGTTTATTCATACATATAATAATATATTAACTGATCGCTTTCTGTACGAGTAGGATGTATGAGAAAAACGATCATTAGGGGCCTTTATTGACGCAATAGAACCCACAAAATAAATAGAATTTTTGTTTATTTGTCTGGGCGTTTGTGCGCGCTAATCTCTATATTTCTTTTATATATATATTGTTAGCAGCAAAGTGACGTCACATCCGTTAAGAAGAGGGGATGGCGGACAGTCAGTGCCAAGCACCTACATATACAAGACGATGAGCGCTCGTCTGGAGACACTTACATTTGTGGTAAACGTGTTAAGGGGAAACTTTGCCTGTTTGAATAGTCAATTCTGTTTCGTCTTATATTTGTTTAGAATTGATTTACAAAAGTCTGTTTGATATTTCATTTAAAACACTCGTGATCTTAATGAAGTTCTTATTTTTACTTATTTAGTCCCATTCTGCTAAGAATGTATATATTCGCAGAACGAGAAATACCAAGTCCTAAAACAATGCAGGTGCTAATTGTAAGCGTAAGGCGTACTTTCTCTGAAGCGAAGTGCGAGCGGCTAATGTAAATCCAGCAGTACTATATTCGAAATGACTTATGAATTATTCTCCTATGTGGGAATTGTTCATTCTCTATGTCAAGAGTGACGTCAATATTTGTAATGAAGACATCACTATATACGGAGGATCCGAAAACATGCATTCATTTTTCACGTTCATGTTTACAACGGCTGAGAACTGAACCTTATGGGATAGTATGAACGTTTGACGTGACATATTGGAAATTTGTCAAAAGTCAGAAACGATAATTTTAGTTAAAAATATTAATTTACTTTTAAAATTTTTACATCTTTTTTCTCTGCATGGTTAAAAGTGAAAGATGGCAGAGGGGATTATCTCACAAACGTTGACTTATATAAAATAATCTAAAACCTACATGTAATTTTGATTATACATGCTTCATATTTTTTCATAAGGCGAGAATTTAGAAGTCTTAGTTATATATTTATTTTTGTAAATTTGCCATTTTTGACGACCCCGTAGCCCAGTTGGTAGTGACCCTGCCTGCCGAGCGTGGGGTCCCGGGTTCGATTCCCGGCCGGGGTAGATATTTATGTGACAGATAAATGTTTGTTCTCGGGTCATGGGTGTTTGTGATGTGATAATTGTGTATGTCCATACCACCCGCAACACAGGGAATCCTAGTGCGGGGGTGTGAGTGTGTAAACGTTTATTTATTTATTTATTTATATTGCATTGTGAAGCAGTTGACTGAAAACATCTTTCATCTAAATTTGATGTATACGAGTATATGCGGTTGCTTTAGCCTCCGAGTAAATAACGGCAGTAACTTACTACATGACTAAAGTATAAAAATGCCTTTTTTGCCATTTAGCTACGGAACTCTAAAGAGATAAAAAAATACATTTGCGAGCTTCAACGTTGAGCCTAAGCGATGATAATGAGAGCTCGGCAGCGCGCCAAGATTTGCTCCAGTACTCGTTTTTGTAACATCCACTTATTTGGCTAAGAATACCGAAATTTCCTACGAATTTACTTTTTGTTTATAGAGCGAGGTCTAATATCGAGCTAAAGGCTACAGCGACGAATAGCCTACAATTTATTAGTACAACAGTGTAAGTTAATCTTTCATACAATCTGCCGACGGAGATCAGACTAGCCATTTGCCCTGTTTCTCAGGGATGACAAGGATGCCAAATTTTCTGCAGCTCTTGACAGCTTTTGGAGAAAATTGTCGAGCGTAAGCGCACTGTAAAATTTGTGTAAACACCATTCAAGTTATAAGTATCAATTTTGTCTTTATATTATTTTATTCATATGATAAACCTATCAAAATGACCTTTGATAGCAGGTTGTCGGCTTTTCTTTCGACATCAAAGCTCATTGAATTGCTGTAAATTACTACGCTGCGGTACTTCTTTACTATAAAATCATGATTATATAACTTACGTTCAAATATTTATTTTTCAACTTAATATCATGTTCTGAAATAAGTCGTATTATTTACTTTGGTGCTTGGGAGATGAGTGAAACCGCCGAAGAAAATGTAGATTCGATCTTTACCGCTAGGAATGTAATGATTTCAGCCATGCCTGGCAAAGTCTAGCTAAACAGAAGTCGAAAATGTATGTTTTGATTAATGTTTTTCCAATGTATTTATTTCCTGGCACTATTGATAAAGAAATCAATGGAATGTTCAAATTGAGTGTAAATAACTAATTCTCTTGGGTGTAATGGATAAGTTAAATTATTTTTTTTCAACAGTCTTAAATAGTTTTTTGTTAATCGTTCATTTAGTCATGACCCTGTAGCTCGATTGATAGTGACTCTAATGCGTGGTCCACGTAAGATCCCCGGCCGGGCCCCCGGAACATTTTTATGACGTATTGTTTATTCTATAGTACTTATATATGTACATGCAAAATTAGGAAATCCTATCCCGAGGGTGTACGTTTGTGAGAGTTTCTTATTATTAATATTGACAAGCGCATAGTAATTACGTAATTTTTTTGTTAAATACTGCACATTCCACGAGTACCTATCCCCATAATCTTGTTACGGTCAATGGATACTTGTAGCACTGTCTTGTAGGACGACTTGTGGCAAATCAGTCTGCGTGCAAATATTTTTATTGCAATCAGCTCTTTGTTCTCGTTTCTTGAGAGGACAATATAAAGTTGCTCCGAGTTTAATTCTATTCGCCTTTGATTTTATAAACTTGCGCTTTGTGTAGTTGGTATAATGAAAATTGTTAAGTGCCGCGAGTTTCTAGAAAATTGATTTCGTTGTAACATAAACAAGAATAAATTGCGTTACGGATAATAATATTGGAAAACATTAATGTTTTAAATACATTAAATATATCATATAGATGGCATGGATGTACACAAATTAAACAATACGCACAACAAGCTTCAGGCAACATTTTTTTTTGTCATAAAAATATACACTAGTCAAAAATCGTTCCTGACTCTTTCATTCGGTCAAGAGGGTCACTACTGACTGAGATACACGGTAATTCGGACCACTAAAGGTATTTTCGAGCTTCCTACATATCAACCCTGGTAAGTGTGCACTTCACCTTATTTTATTTGAAAAACCTCAACAAGGTTGAATTTTTCGAATAAAATAATTTTATGCACTGACGGTTTAATCTTGTCACTTTTTCATTAATTATTTATTAATTTTTCTGCTAAATTGGTTATGAATTTAGTTTTGTTTCGGTGGAAACATTAGAATACATGAAATAACAATATACATATAATTTGATATAGAAGCATTGTTACTGAGGAATAGGATGAAACGCTTACATTATATATGTTTCTAATGAACTTGAAACTGAAACATAAGAATACCTGAAGCAATTTGCTCCGCAACAAAATTACGTTGGAATAAAATTAGTGAGAGAGGTTCTTTATTAAACTAATTAACATAACTTTATAATATCTCATGGTAATCGGATAATACCGTCCGGGATAGTTACCATAACAGCAAAGTCATTATCGACCCGTTAATGGACAAAAAAATTAGTTAATTTGTCATCGGAAGATTTAAAGTATGGCGGCAATGTTGTCTACAGGCGTGCAAGCAGCAATAACTTGCATAGCAAAGTTTGCAGCGACGTGGTCATTACCTGCAGCTGAGCGCTTCCTGTGCATTCATTAACTAAATCCGATATCACAATGACGACCCTGTAGCCCAGTTGGTAGTGACCCTGCCTGCCGAGCGTGGGGTCCCGGGTTCGATTCCCGGCCGGGACAGATATTTATGTGACAGATAAATGTTTGTTCTCGGGTCATGGGTGTTTGTGATGTGATAATTGTGTATGTCCATGCCACCCGCAACACAGGGAATCCTAGTGCGGGGGTGTGAGTGCGTAAACGTTTTAAAAAAAAAAAAGTGTCTGCACGTACCGAATATGCTATGGTGCATGGTATGCAATTTTGTGTTCGTGCTGACAACTTGCCTTTATAATGTACTGATTACTGATTACGCTGTGTTCTACCAGTTGACAATTTCACAAGGGCGAAGATTCGATGCGCCCTCAGCGACACGTAGCGGGATCCAAGTGAAATAAAATATTAATCGAATTTTTGTGCCTATAATTACTTATGTTTCTGTCTTTCAGTAGGTCTCGTTCGATTTTATTCGAATCGACTGAATAAATTGTTTTATTTTACACATATATTAAGTGTCTCAGTGACGGATGTAAATCAATATTATCTAATTCTGATTTAACTATATGACAGTAAAAGCTAGCAAATTACGTCTTTTTTAATCTAAGAAAGAAAAAAAGTATATTCCTGTCGTTACCCGAACCTCGGACCACACTAGCGACGCGGGCAGACGCCGATCAATACGACGTCCGGCTTATTAGGCTGTTGCGACTACACAGGGCAATGAGTTGAATGAATAAATTTTATTACTTATTTTTGGCGAGTAGGCGTGGTTCTAGTTTCTTTTTTTACTTTTTCGAGATAACGGTGGATGAATGATGCGTGGTGGCATTTGGGTTCACTAATATATTTTTTTTTTAATTACACAGTTAAACTTAACGGGTAACGTTAGTTTGCCTTTGTAAACAACGTTAAATGCAGTGGTTTTTGATTTGACTTCGATTGAATTGTATTAAATTACGATTAGAATAATAGCAATAATTACAAAATTAGAAAAATCTATTCATTTCTTGACGTCCCAACAGTCCACTTGGTGGTGACACTGCCTGCCGAACGAGAGGTCCCGGGTTCGATTCCCGACAGGGGCAGACATTTATTCGACAAATAAATATTTGTTCTCGGTTCACGGGAGTTTGTAATTTCATATTTGTGTATGTATGTCCATGCCATCCGCATCACAGGAAATCCTAGTGAGGGGTAGATGTGAGTATGTAAACATTTAATCGTTTATTTAAATTGCATCGTTAAAACAGCACAAGGTAGATGTTGGGTGATATGCCTTACCTTGTTTATTACCAAGGGCATATATTTTTAAGAAAATTTTGATTAAGAAATTTGTACTTATTAATTGCATTGTTAGTGTCAGTTGTAAGTTAATCTCGTTCAGTCACACCTAGGTTGTTTAGTATAAGATCTGAATTAATTAGAGTTTTATTTAAAAATACCGACTCTTTTGTAGGTTATTATTAGAAGACGTTGATATTGTTGTGGACACTAAATCACCACGACATTATTTACATCTCTATCTTATGATGTAATAAAAGCTTACAGTATATTCGACTAACACAATTACGTCATCAGTTTTTGTACATTTTTAAACCTATTTATTTACTGTACATGGACGTTCAATGACATCCTTTATTTTTTCATACACCATGCCAAAAACAAAAGGCACGTTTCGCCGCAGTCAATACCCAATGGATCAATATGACGTGCGCCACACTTTATCAATCTTAATATCGGTTGTTCTGATTAACGTTCTCATCAACTCTATTAGTCAAAACATCGATTATTCTCATTAACATCGATTCTGCAGGCGATCATCGATTCCCATTCAAGTACATACAAGTTTTGATGTCGATTTCTGAGAAAACGGCTTTCAGAACCGTCCGAGGTAAACATCCATTGAAATGTGATGTTTTGTTTCCGGGTTCCGTGAACTGTGATGATGTTTGGGACCTATTTATGTAATGATTATTGTCTTCAAATGATTCAGGTTAAAAGTGTTCTTTACTACTGACAGCATGTACAATAACGTTGAAGCTTCTGTCGAAGTCGAAATATTTACCAGAACAAAAACCTACATGCTTAAAATATCTCACGTTTGCTATCTACAACTGTTGAGGAAATAAATGGTTTGCGCTTATTTCATTTGATTCTGTGACTATTTTAGGTACCTTTTCCGCATATACCGTTCTTGATAAATTCTTAACCTTTGATAAGTATTTGCTTATTATATTTGTGTAAACAAGACGATGTTTTAAAATCTTTGTCTTCAGAGGGAGCGTTCACTAATTTGACGCTTTCGCAGGTTAAAGCAACCCCTTTCTGCTCCCACATGGTAACCGAATCGAGGTTCATTCAACTACGTGACGTGGAGCGGTTTAACCTCATTACGCGAACCCGCTTTGATTTCCTTTCGGTTATCGGTTACCACATAGGTACGATGTACTACGAGTACATACATGTAGTTTTGGTAAATTGTGAAACTTAGATGGGAGTTCTCTTAACACTGTATTTTGACGTTTGGCTCTCTTAAATCACATTTTGACGACTCTAGTTGGCGGTGACCCTGCCCGAGAGATCCAATTTCAGGCCAGGACAAATATTTATGTGACAGATAAATGTTTGTTCTCTAATCATATCACGTCTGTGATGTAATATTTATGTATGACCATGTCACTCCAAACGCACGAATCCTAGTGCACGGGCGTGTAAATACGTGAATCTTTTTTTATTTATTATTTTGATTTCAATAAATTTTTTGTTTGCCAAATTTTATTGGTTTAGGAATCGGTTTTCCTATTTCTAGGAATAAGAAATATGTTAAGTTTCTGCAATAACAGCTGCAAGAAAGCAGTCAAAATTTTATTTACTATTCTTTATTCAAAATGTCCATGCACATTTATACATATAATAAAATTCTAACTGATCGCGTTCTGTACACGAACGATAAATGAGATACCTAATAAAACAGGAAACAATAGTTGTTAGAATTATTGTCTATTTGTCAGTGCGTTTGTTCGCCCTAATCTTAGAAACGACTTAACCTATTTCGTTTTGGTTTTCACTAATGTGTTGCAGTAAGCATCACTTAATACTTAAAATTCGTTTCATCTAAATCCATCCATAAATAAAAGTTATAAATTAATTTAAAATAATGTAGGTACTATTTCTTAGTGTAAGCCGTAGGTTTTCCGAAGCGAAACGAGGGCGTTTTGCTACTTTTTAATAAAAATTACTGTTGTATGTTTTGGCCTATATCGATAACAAAGTCTAGTAAAGTTTAGTAGGTGTAGATGTAGATTTGTTAGATTGGAGGCGACTAAAACGGGACTTCCGGAGTTACGGGCGGTAAGGGTGTGAGCTCGAACCGTCCGGCTAGCGATCCCGGGAAGGACGACGGTATGTGTGGCCGCGTAACGTCGATAAGATGGGATGGTGCGGGACTGGACAAGTCGTCTCTCCCGGGCGGAGCCCGATTAGGACAGATTGCTCAGAAGACTCGTTGCGTTCATATGGAGATCCCGAAGTCCTTTACTTAGCGCTGACGCAGGTCA